>NSJW01000743.1:600000-1111374 GCA_019955255.1 Castanospermum australe
TGAATTTAGGAA
This sequence comes from Castanospermum australe, assembly GCA_019955255.1. NCBI lineage: Eukaryota > Viridiplantae > Streptophyta > Magnoliopsida > Fabales > Fabaceae > Castanospermum > Castanospermum australe. Next base: position 600,013 of record NSJW01000743.1, read on the forward strand.
TTAATGTCTAGAGATTAGATTAATCTTACGATGAATAATGAATTATCAAGGAACATAATGGGTTTTAATTGAATTAATGGTCATGAAAATATGATTAATTTAATTAAAATATTCCTTTAGGTCTTGAGAGAAGGTAAAGAATAAATTAGAATAATTTACCTTCAAGAACTTAATCAACCATGATAAAGAAAGTCTTGATCTTCCATTGTAATTAGATGTAGTGCAACCCTTGTCCTAGAGTTTTTTGTCATTGATACTTGTGAATTGTTATTTGATTGCTTTATAGTTGTTAGTTTAGTTCCAGTAGCTTCTTTTAAATTCCTTATCAAATTTGAAGTCTAAATAATTAAATTTTTTTTTTCGTTCAATATTCAATCCTAATTCTTGAGGGAACGATTTTTATTTACTACATATATGATTTGTGCACTTGTGGAATCACAAAATGTTTTTGGTGCCATTGCCGAGAATCGATGCTTTGATATTGAACAAGTTGTTATTTGATTACTGTATATATTTTTTTCTTTTCTTTTATTTTACTTTACTATGAATCTCTCTTTTCAAGTAGAATATCTAGCATATGAATAGGGTTGGAAATTGAGAAAATCTACTTAAGGAGATCTTTAAAACAATAAAAACTTGAAAGAGAAAACATGGAGGACAATAATAAGATGGGCAATAATGGCCTTAGAGTATTAAAAGATTATTCTATTCTCAATGCCCAAGGGTATCAGTCAAGTGTGGCAAGACCTCCAGTTGTTGCCAATAACTTTGAGCTAAAGCCTTCTCTCATTTAGATGGTGCATTAATTGCAATTTAGTGGTCTAGCTACAGAAGACCCTAATACTCACTTAGCTAGTTTCTTGGAGATTTGCAACACATTCCAATCAATGGAGTTTCAGAGGATGCCATAAAACATAGGCTGTTTCCTTTCTCCTTTCTAGACAAAGCAAAAGCCTGGTTTCACTCTATGGCTCCCGGTACAATAATCTGTCACAAGCGTTTTTGGCAAAGTATTTCCCTTTTAGTAAGGCTGCAAAGCTAAGAACTCACATCTCCACCTTCTCCCTTAAAGAAGATGAGTCCCTCTATGAAGGATGGGAGAGATACAAAGATCTTCAGTGAAGATGTCCACATCATGGCATACCCGATTTGCTCATTATTTAGACATTTTATAATAGGTTACCTGATTGAATTAGAATCACTCTTGATGTAGCTGCTGACGAGACATTATGGGAAAGACCATAGATGAGGATCGTAGACTAATAGAAAATATATCCTCCAATAATTATCAGTGGTTTAGTAAGAGGGCAGTTTCTAAAAAACGGGTTGGGGTATTTGAATTTGATGCCTTGAGTTTGATAAATGCCAAGTTTGATATTTTAAATTAGAAGATTGACAAGCTCAGTACAAATACTGTGATGACTCCCACTTCTTCTTGTCAATTATGTGGTGGAGGACATTTGAGTTCAAATTCCCAATTAATGAGCTCCTTCAGTCACGAACCTTCAATAGAACATCTGAATTATGTCAACAATTTCGAAAGTCAAGGTATTTCATATTCTGGAACTTACAACATAGCTAGAGGAATTATCCCATCTTCCATTGAAGGTTCTTGAGTGAAGGAGCTCATCAATTGGCAATTTGAACTCAAATGTCCTCCACCACATAATTGACAAGGAGGAGTGGAATGCACTCAGTTTGTCAATCTTCTGATTCAAAGCATTGAACTTGGCATTTATCAAACTCAAGGCATCAACTTCAAATACCCTGGCTGGTTTTTTAGAAATTGCCTTCTTATTAGACCACTAATAATTATTGGACACTATATTTTCAATTAGTTTATGAGCCTCATCTATGGTCTTTCCCATGAATGTCCCACCAACAGCTGCATCAAGAGTGATTCTAATACGATTAGGCAACCTATTATAAAATGTTTGAATAATAAGTCAATTAGGTATGCCATGATGGGGACATCTTTGCTAAAGATCTTTGCATCTCTCTCATCCCTCGTAGAAGGACACATCTTCTTTAAGGCTTAAAGAAGGTGGAGATGTCAGTTTTGAGCTTTGCAGCCTTGCTAGGAGGGACATAATTTGCTAGAAACGCTTGTGATAGATTATTGCATGTAGTGAATGTACCGGCAGCCATAGAGTGCAACCAAGCTTTTGCATTGTCTCGAAGGGAGAATGGAAACAACCTAAGTCTAATGGCATCCTCTGAAATTCCATTGATTCAGAATGTGTCACAAATCTCCAAGAAACGAGCTAAGTGAGCTTAAGGTCTTCTATAGGTAGAGCACTAAATTGCGATTGCTACACCATATGAATGAGAGAAGGCTTCAGCTCAAAGTAATTTGCAGCAACTGGAGGTCTTGCCAGACTTGACTGGTACCCTTGGGCATTGGGGATAAAATAATCTTTTAACACTATGAGGTCATTGTTACCCATCTTATTATTGTCCCACATGTTATCTCTTTCAAGTCTTTGCTATTTTAATTCTCTCTTCAGTTTAACAAGTGCCTTCTCAAGTTCGGGTTCAAGTAAATCGTCTTGACTTCCCATTCATATGCCATATATGCTGCATGAAAATAGAGATTCATAGCAAAGTAAATTAAGCAAAATAAAAGAAAAGAAAAAAATGTCTAGATTAATCAAATAACCACTTGTTCAATATCAAAGCATTGAAATTCAACAACGGCACCAAAAACATGTGATTCCGCCAGTACATAGATCGTACAAGTAGTAAATAAAGATTGTTCTCTCATGAATCGAGATTGAATACTGAATTAAAAGAAATTTTAATTATCTAGATTTTAATTTTGATAAGGAATTTGAAAGAAGCTACTAGAACTAAACTAACAACTATAAAGCAATCAAATAACAAATTTTGACAAATATCAATGACAAAAGACTCTAGGACAAGGGTTTCATTACATCCAATTGCAATGGAAGATCAATACTTTTTTTATTATGGTTGATTAAGTTCTTGAAAGTGAATTATCCTAATTTATCTTTTATCCTTTCTCAAGACCTAAAGGAGTATTTTAATTAAATTAATCACATTCTCATGACCATTAATTCAATTAAAACGCATTATTCCTCATAAGATAAATTCTATCTCTTTGCATTAATTCCTAAGTTCAATTAATAGAGTTTTAATATTCAGCTTTATCTTTCGATCTTCGCTCAAATCTCGTAGATTAATGTATACATGGGTACCAACATGCAACAAGCATTAAGAAGACTATTAATGAATTAAGAAACATCAATCTGTCATTAATAAAGAGAAGAATCAAATCAATCTATAACACAAAGGAAGAGTTACATCCCTATCTTAAAAGAAAGAATTCTAGCCACTCATGATCTCAATATATTCCTAATCAATCAAAGAAACAAGAGTAAACATAAAATTTAATCTAAAACAAAGAGTAGAAGATGGAGAATCTAGATTAGCTCTTGTGAAGAAAAGTTTCTTGATCTCCTTCTTGAATCTTCAATTCAATTTCTCAAGCTTATGCCTTTGAATCCTTGTTGATCTTGTGTTTGACAACTCACCTTTATGTTTTTTAAGTCCATACCTTTTATATTTCTCTAAAAATAAGTCTTTTGGGGCTTTAAAGTCTTTTTGTCCCTTTAAGATTCTGATTTAAAATGTAATTCATGCATTAGGAAAATAAATATTACATGGCCATGCTGGTTACATAACTTCAGGCCATGTTATTCTTTGTTTTGATATTTTGTGAGCTACAGACTTACACGGTTGTATAGATTACATGGGCACAAGCCATGTATATCTCTATTTTTGAGAAATTTGAATTTGTAAGCGCTCCATTTTGACATGGTCATGTGGATTACATGGGCATAAATTGTGTAATGCTTTGTTTTGTCATTTTTTTTTGTTTCTTGCACATGCAAGTCATGTGACTTATTAAAAATTCCAAATATTCAATTTGAGTCCCTAAAATTGCATCAAAATACAAAAAAGACCATAAAATGCAAGAGAAGATTTACCATAAAAAAATCTCACGAAAAGGCATTGATAAAACAGAAAACTAAACTAAAAAAACTATTAAAACAAGCCTAAGATATGTGTAATTTATTCACACATCAATATGAAACATTCTTAATTTTTCATTCGTGTACTAGAGAATGAATCATTCTTCTGCTTTATGCATGTTTCTAGCTCCATCTGTCAAAAAATATGCAACAATGATGCTGAGGGATGGATTTAGATCTTCTCATGTCATAAGACTATTCTGTTATAAAGAGATAGACATAATTTTTCATGCAAAGACCTATTTGATGGGTTATAGGGTTCACTAATTATAATTTAAATTTAAATGTGTATTTCTCTCTCTAACAGGACCCTCCAAATGCTTGAGGGACTAACATGCTTTAACGGGATATTTGCAATGTTTTGCGAGGAAACACTAGTGGGATAAATAGATAGATGGGTGTATAGCTTATGAGTTGTAAGACTTAATATTCAAGATTTAGTTCTTCTAAAGTGACGAGTTTACTTTAGAAAAAAAAAGTAAAGATTTATAATTATTGATGAAAAAATCAACAGTTGATATCATGATAAAATATATACACACATACAAATTATGAAGTTGTTAAAATGTACTTCATTAATTTTCTCATCATATTTAATAGTCATCATTTTACCATAATAAACCAATCACTTTAGAGAAGCCAAATCCTAATATTTAACTATTTCAATGCATTATAATGCATTTGTGTGCTTCCATTTTTTCACATTAGCAACAGTTACGAGAAAAACAATCTGAACTAGCTACTTTGGCTAATGGTTGGACATAACTAAACAAGGGGTGTTGCAATCCTGGAGCTAGCTTATGAGAGTAGTAAAAAAATTATGATTGCTAATCCTGGCAGCAATGTACCGTGGATAATTACTTCCATTTTTCACTTTATTGTATTCTAAATGAAAAAACTAATATGCATATTGGAAACAAACTATAGATTTAGGATGTACCATGGATAATTAACTTTCATTTTTTCACTCTCTTGTATTTTGAATGAAAAAACTAATATGCATATTGGAAACAAACTATAGATTTAGGAAAGTAAATATCAATGAAAGGATGTTAACTAAGAGCTCGTTTGGATTTTTCTTTCATAAAAAAGATCTATGTTTTTTAAAAAAGTACTTCTATTATATTTTAACATATTTGGATGAACTCTTTAAAAAAAGCTGAAGCACTAAAAAATGCTCTTTTAGTTCTTTTTTTTAAAATAGATTTTTGTACTATTAAAAAGATATTTTTTAAAACTTGGAGAAGTTGTCTAGAAATATTTTTTAGGCAAAAATATCTCTAACTAATTTTGATAATTACAGTTCATGTCATATATATTTTAAACCATATTAATATCCCTTTTTTCATACTTTAGAGGTCTCTCTGCCCATAAGCCCTTCAACAACGTTTTTACTGGAGCAGAATTAGGCACCCTCAGGTTTGTGTCGTTTCTCATCCATGGTAGTTTCTGTTTATTTTGAAAACACATGTATAATTCATTACAGATCTGTTTTACTTTTTTTACTATACATGGTTATTAATTTTTTTATTCCATCAAATCATGGTATAACACCTGTTGTCCCATGCATTAAAGATTAATATCATACATACACACATACACACATACACACATACATATATTCTCACATACACACATACATACACACACATATATCACACACACGCACACACACACACATACATACAGACATACATACATACACACACAAACATACACACACACATACATATAGACACACACACACATACACACACACACACACACACACATACATACACACACACACACACACACACACACATACATACATACTACATACATACACACACACACACACACATACATATGTTTCGTGGTGGGCCTCCCCCTCTAGCCTAAGGCTCAAGCCATCGCGAGTGGCCCATTCCTTAACGCACCCCTGTCAACTACACCAAGACCTAGTCAACCCAAGCTCAACGCGCACACCCCACGATCAACCATTGCGAATTTTGGGGCCAAACGACTCCGATCCTCACTCCTCCCGTGTTTCCCACGATCAAGGGAGGTGCTCACTGGAACTGACTATTTAAGGAAGAGGCTTCCCTAGGGAAGGTACGCAATATGACTCCATTACCTACTTACTATGTTATTCTTTCACCTACTTATTTAGGTATTGGAGTGCTCTTGCAGGTGCACCCATCTCGAATTCAACTCAAAATAACCTCAAAAACCCCCAAAGCAAAGCGACCTCAATCACCACTAGTCTATCTATTGTTTCGCCTAAGAAGTCCTCGTAGCCGACGTGAATATTGGCACCGTCTGTGGGAATAGGTAAAACTTTTTCCCTAGTTTTTGAGCTAACTCATTCACTTGGAAAGCAAGCGCAGGATAGAAGGAGCGGATCCCTCTATGAATCCTTCACAAGCCCTTTACACATCCAATAACGAAGAACTCATGACAGAAATTCGATAGCTCAAGGAATAGATTGAAGACCTCAAGAGGAACAAGTCATAGCCAACTAGGGAGAAGGTTATAGATAATGCATCATCTACTGGGCCGCAAGACAACCGGCGTCAGGCAACCACCCTGGGCAGAGGCAGAGCAGATCTCCCGCGCAGTGCTCGAAGTGCCCGAGGAACCCACGCTAGCGAGAGTTGGCCAAGCATCCTTTTACCGACGTGGTCATGAAAACCCCTTATCCTAAGGACTTTTAGGCTTCAGCATCATTGGAGTCGTATGATGGGACCACCGACCCCCGAAACCACTTGAGGACATTTAGAAGCACAATACTGAGGACAGAATGCACAAACTCAGCCAAGTGCGGTATCTTTTCGAGGACTCTAAAGAATGCAGCCACTCTCTGGTTTGATGCTCTCCCCTCTAACTCAATTTCCAGCTTTTCTGAGCTCTCAGCCAAGTTCTTAGCCTACTTTTGACGAGCCAGGACCAAGATAAGGCCTCGAAGAGCCGCTTCAACTTCAGGCAGGGACGGAACAAGACCCTCAAGCAATACATGGCTCGTTTCAATTAGGAAGCCTTGCATATTAAAGATATCAACTCCACAGTCTCGTTGCAAGCCATCCAAGCAGGACTCCACCCTAGTGCTTTTGTGGCTTTGTTGATCAAGAAGTCGACCAAACACATCGACGAGCTCAAGGCTCGAGTAGCACAGTACATTGAGATCAAAGAAGCATTTCAATCCATGGATGAGGATAACCCCACGCCCGAAGACATATGGAAGCCGTCTATCTCTCAAAGCCAAAGAAAGCCAGAGGGAAGAAAAGCAAGTCGGCAACCCAAATTTAGCAACTACACCCCCTGACCATCACCAGAGACAAAATCCTTTATAAGATCCACAAAATGAATCTGATCAAGCTCCTACCTCGAAAAGAGTCCTCCAATCCAAGCCTAGATCGCTCAAAGTGATGCCAATATCATCGTTGTTATGGCCACACCACAGCAAAATGCATCCAATTTGAAGATGTAAAAGAGGAACTCATCCGTGATGGCAAGCTAGAAAAGTATGTGGACCTCCCCCATGACCATCGGAGCATATCTCGGACTTCTAAACAAAGAAGCTGCAGCCCCAAGCACACAGACCGTAGAAGACATTACGACCAATCCCCTACCCGAGACTCCCCAAAGGAGGAACCCTTCAAAGGGGTAATCAACTCTATCTCGGGGGGCTTTGCTGTAGGTGAATTGAGTTCAGCCCCAAAAAAAAGAATTCGGGTAGTCATGGTAGTATCCAAGTCAACTCATTGAGGGCTAGCTCAAAGTAACACAAGGACTCCTATCACCTTATCTGAGGATGACTTTTGTGGGCCAGACAGAAACAGAGATGATCCAATGGTAATCTCCATAATAGTAGCAAATTTCTTAGTGAAAAAAATCCTCGTAAACCAGGAAAGCTTAGTAGATATCCTGTATCTAGGGACGTTCAGGCAGCTCGACACTCTTGAAACTGAGATACAACCATTCTCAAGAAACTTGGTTAGTTTCTCGAGTGACCAAGTGGAAACCAAAGGCTACGTAAACTTGTACTCCACCTTCGGCCGACACCTCTCGACCAAAACTATCAAGGTGCAATTCCTAGTTGTAGATTGCTTTTCCCTTATAACATCATCTTGGGCAGGCCATCCTTGAATGAGCTAGGGCCATAGTGTCAACTCCTCTCCTGGCTATGAAGTTTCCTCTCTTGGAGAAAAAAATGGGAGTCGTCTATGCAGACCAACTCGAATCTAGGCATTGCTACCAAGCTAGTCTGAGGTCGAAAGTAGGCAATCCAATGCCTCCAACCCCGTTTCGCATCCGAACCAGTAACTCCCACCGGGTCAACATGGATGAATTGGAGCTCAGGCAGAACGTACAAGATTTCAGGCCTCAGGCACTTAGCAAATTCTGGCTGGTCCAGCTCAGTCCCTCCTCTAAACAAAGCACCCGAATTTGAGCACAACTACCGCAAGGGGTGAAGCAACAGATCGGGAATTTCTTGCAAAGTAACAACAACCTCTTTGCTTGGATGCTTATATGCGCGACATCGATCTCGACTTCCATTGTTACCATATGACAATTGTGCCAGGAGCAAAACCGGTCTCTCAAAAGAAGAAAAAGATGGGTTAAGAAAGAAAGGAGGAAGTACAGAAAGAAGTGAAAGAAATGTTAGAAGCCAGATTCATCTGAGAAATTAAATACACCACTTGGCTGTCCAACATGGTCGTGGTAAAAAAGTCCAACTGCAAATGGAGAGTGTTCGTTGATTTCACCGATCTCAACAAGGTCTGCCCAAAGGTACATATCTGCTTCCTAGTATCGACCACCTTGTTGATGGAGCATCCAGATACGGGTGCCCAAGATTTATGGACGCTTACTCTAGATATAACCAAATCAGAATGCATCCAGTAGACGAAGACAAAACAGTTTTTATCACCGAATAGGCCAATTACTGCTACTGAATTATGCTTTTCAGCCTGAAGAACACGGGGGCTACTTACCAGAGGCTAATGGACAAGGTATTCTTAGAGCAAATAGAGAGGAACGTCGAAGTTTATGTAGATGACATGGTCGTCAAGTCAAAGACCCCCGAAGATCATTGCTTCGAACTTGCCGAGGTCTTTGCACAGCTCCGCAAGTATGAGATGCGCCTCAGCTCGAATAAGTGCACCTTCGAGGTCCAAGCCTGAAAGTTCCTCTATTTCCTCCGAACAGAAAGAGGCATAGAAGCAAATCCGAAGAAGATATGAGCTATAGTCAAGATGAAGACACCAACCTCGGTAAAGGACATACAGCAGTTGGCTGGTCGAGTCGCAGTACTATCCAGATTCCTATCCAAATTAGCTCCCAAGTCAGTTTCCTTCTTTAAATGCCTCAGGAAGGCAGACAGGTTCGAGTGGACTCCCGAATGTGAAGAGGCATTCTAACAACTAAAGGCTTTTCTCACGACCCTACCTATTTTGACTAGATTAGAAGTCGACGACACTTTATTCCTGTACTTGTCAGTAAGCCACGAGGCCGTTAGTTTAGTGCTTGTGAAAGAGGAGGATAGGGTACAAAGACCTATATGCTTCATCAACAAAATGTTGTAAGGAGCAAAGCTAAGCTGCCAAAGGCTAGAAAATGTAGCATTCGGCGCTTCTCACCTCACACGACGGCTCCGACCATACTTCCAGAGCCACCTAATAGTCGTCAAACCTGACTAACCAATCCAACAAGTATTGAGGAAGCCGGTGCTAGCAGGACAATTGATAACATGATCCATCGAACTTAGCAAGTTCAGCCTACAATATCAATCTCGAGGACTTATCAAGTCACAGGTCCTCACTAACTTCGTGCTCGAGTTGACCAAAGGAGCCCCTGAAGAAAGTTCAGAAAGCATTTAGAAGCTCTATATCGATGGTGCATCTAACCTTAAGGAAAGCGGAACATGGGTGATCCTAGAAGGCCCCGACAAACTTATTATTGAACATTCCCTAAGATTCGACTTTAAGGCCTCAAACAACCAAGCTAAATATGAAGCTCTCATCGCTGGCCTCGAGCTAGCTAAAGATATGGGTGCCACAGAAGTAAAGGCACTCAACGACTCCCAGCTAGTCACAAGCCAAATCCTAGAGGACCACCAGGCCAAAGATTCGATGTTGGCCCAATACTTGCAAAAGGTTAGGCGCCTCGCCATAACCTTTTTCGAGTTCGAGTGCGAACATATCTCTCGTGATCAAACTCAAGGGCCGACCTACTTTCCAAGCTAGTGAGTACAAAAAGCCCCAGCAATAATAGGTCGGTGATACAAGAAACTCTCAGGACGCCGAATATCAAACAACAAGCTATAATGATGATAGAAGAGCAAAACTCGTGAATTCGGCCAATTGCCGACTTTCTCAAGCTGGGTACTCTTCCGTTGGCCAAGACAGAAGCAAGGAAAGTGAAAAGTTTGCAAGTTGGTATGTCTTGATCAATGACTAGCTCTACAGAAAGGGATTTTCGACACCCCTACTAAAGTGGATCACCCAGGAGCAGTCTGAATACGTTATAGCCGAGGTACACAAAGGAGTTTGTGGCAACAACCTCGGTAGCTGGTCATTGGCAGCAAAGATCTTAAGGACATGCTATTATTGGCCAACCACGAAGGCAGACTACTCTGAATACATTAGAAGGTTTAACAAGTGCCGGAGGTTCGCCAACCTCCACTTAGCCCCTCTTGCAGAGCTCTACACCTCGGAAACACCATGGCCATTCTGTAAGTGTAGAATGGATCAGCTCGGAGCCTTTCCCCCCAGCCACAGGCTAACGAAAGTTTCTAATCGGAGCCATCAACTACTCTACCAAGTATATCAAAGTCAAACCCTTGGCTAACATCACAACCAAGAAGGTTAGGAAATTCTTTTGGAAAAATATTATATACAGGTTCAGACTTCCCTATGCCCTGGTCACCGACAACAGAACCTAGTTCGCAAAAAAACGATTCAAGGAGTTCTGCAACGATCTACAAGTCAAGCAAACCTTCACCTCGGTGGAACATCCTCAATCAAACGGACAAGCCAAAGCGGCGAATAAGGTTATTCTTAACGATTTAAAGAAAAGACTCGACCGTGCTAAAGGAGCCTGGATCGAAGAACTCCCCAGAGTCCTATGGGCCTACCATACGACCCCCTCAATCCTCCACTCAAGCCACATCTTTCAAACTAACATTCATGGCAGAAGCGATGATCCCTGTCGAAGTCAGAGAGAAGAGCTGGAGAAGAGCCTAGTTCCTAGAGGACCACAATGACCGAGACCAGACAACCGAGCTAGATCTCCTTAAAGAGGAAAGAGAAATGACCCACATATAGGAACTCGCAGCCAAGCAAAGAGCAGCCCAGCACTACAATTCCAAAGTCATCACATGACACTTCCACACAGGAGATTTGGTGCTTAAAAGGGCTGATATAGGTTGGAAGAACAGCCAAGATGGAAACCTTACAGCGAATTGGGAAGGTCCGTACTAGGTCACCACCGATGTCAGAAAAGGTGCATAGAAACTAGAATAGCTCAATGGAAGCCCCGTTCCAAGAACGTGGAACGTGACAAATCTACACAAATATCATAGTTGAAACTCCCTAAGGTCCCAGTATTTATTTAGGATATTTTTGTTCTTTTTTATTATCGTTCTGCATTACCAACATGTACAAATGTTATGCGCTCTTTTTTCCTTACTTAAGGTTTTTCCCTTAAGGTTTTTCTTAAGTAAGGTTTTTAACGAGGCATAGCTCAACAACAAAAGGTGTACATTCACTTACGAGTTTGTTCTTTAACTATTCTCTTGTAAACCGAACAAGTTTATTTGGCGTTCAAGGCATCCCGAGGTTAAGCTACCTCCCTCACGGACTCATCAAAATTATCCAAGTTAACGCATCCAAGGTTGAGCTAACTCCTTCTCAGAATTTTCCTCTAAGTTTTTCTGAGGTCGAGTTACCCCTCTCGTGGTTTAACAAATTTCGCAAATTACTAGTTTCCTGAGTAGTTTCCTTAGGTCGAGTTACCTCCCTCATGATTTAACATTTTTCGTAAGTTATCAGTTTCCCTTCCCAAACTCGATGAGGTTTCCCTCGAAACAAAAACACCTAGAGGCCAAGACACCCCCCTTGCAGGCAGAAATTGAAACACGGCAATATCAAGCAATTGATAGCAAATATGCAACAATAAATCTCGGAGTAATAGCCGAGACTTGTCCAAAAGCACATAGGAGAGCAAAAATCCCAAAGTTACAGGAAACAAACAACTCAACTATGACAGAGGCAGAAGTGGCAAACGACCCTACAAAGCTACTCAACATCATTCCCTGGGGTGGCCTCCTCAACGTCTTCTTCAGGGGGATCCACCAATTGTTTGTCCACCACTTCCTTGAAAGGATCCATTTCAGTCAGGTAGCTGTGGTCGATGTCGGGATAGAAAAGAACAAACTGAGCCTTTGTGCTTTCAAAGGATGCCTCAACCTGTTCCCCAGCCAAGGCCTTCATCTCGTTAATTTGCTCCTCCCAAGCTCGATTTGAGGATTCTAGTGTCTCCCTCTTGGTGGCTAAAAATTCTCACAATGATTCGACTTCAGTCTTCAAACGGACAACCTCGTTCTTGGAGGCTTGGAACTTCTCCTCTAAGCCGGTACGCTCAAGCAAGGACTCCTCTAAGGACTTAATCTTCTTGCGCAAAGGAGTAATTTTGCGCTCCCTACGAGCTCTCATCTCCTCCAGTTCAGCCTTCAGCTTGGTGGCCTTTTCGAGCCCAGCCTGCATGGATTTAACCTTGGCAATAGCAGAGTCAGCCTTCTCCCCTAGGGCTACAAACTCTAGCTCCAAAAAACGGTTGATGCACAAGGACCTATCACAACAACTAGTTAGGAAATGTACCACAAACCCAAAAAAAGTAAAGCAATTTCAAACCGTACCATAGCTAGTGTAGTTCCAACCATCAGAAAAGGCTTCGGTCACCATACTGAACAAATTTTTCCAAATCAGCTTGGCAGGACACATAGATATCCATAAAGCGATCACTCAAAAACTGCCTATCCTATAGTGAAGCAATCGACCCCTCTGAAGATGGATTGAAGTCCCAGAGAAGATTCAGCGCATCCCCCGAGGTGCCGACATCTGAACTCACGGGTAGCCACTGGATGCAAACACCTCCTGAGTTAAATTGTGAACTAGTCGCTCTTAGGACGGACCTCAGCTACTCACCTTGGCATGGACCTCGGCCTCATGGTCCCCCGCTTGCATGTTGTAACACCCTGCCTTAAAGGTATTGTGTCACATGCTTACTTAGTTAATTGCTTCTTTAATTAGTTTATAATTAGGTCATCTTTATGGTAGATTATTAAGAAATAAACGAAGTCAGTCTATTAACTTTTCTTATTCTAGTCTCAACTTCATAAAGGTGCTTATAAAAATAAATAAAGTTCAAAATTTAACTTCATATACTACTTGATTACTTGTCAGCTTTCCTTACAACACTATTAGAGGTAGGTTCTAAAGCTTTATCTTTTGTAAAAACTTTATTTAAAACCTCAAAGTTGGTTCTAGTTAAGGCAAAAGAAACTAACTTATTTTCCATTTCTTTACTCCTTCTTAATTATGTTTAACCCTCAGGTTCATTTAAGACTCAACTTAGATTCAAGTTAACATCCATGCATAATTAATTGATAGCTAACCTTACAATCATATTAGATTAAGGATGTAAATTGTAGATGGTATTTGAATCCATATAACTTTCCAAATTTGGTTCCTTTTTAGGTAAAATGACAAGGATTCTCGGCCATTTCACCGCTTGGGTGCTGGGGTTTCATCGCTTGAGCACCTAGGAACCAGAAACAAGTGCTGCTCTCGGACAAGCCACCGCTTAAGCGCTAGCACCCACAGCCTAAGCACACCAAGGTACCCAGATTTTGCGTCACCACCTAGGCTCCCAAAATGCAAAAGGCCACCGTCTAAGCACCCATAGCTGGTGCCTAGGCGCCCAGCAAGCAACAACATACACTTGCTTTTATTGTTTTCTTTGCGTTTGGTTACTTAAGGGGGTGCATACTAATTTTAAAAAAAAAAAAATATAGTTCGACACATATTAGATTATGTTTTAAGAGTATTAAACTTATCATGAACTACATATAATTAAGATTAAAGTTGAGAGAATTTCACATACAATCATTTATCAAACATAGTAATATTATTTATACTACATAATTTAGAAGGTGATACATCAATGAGTCACTTAATTAACTATTTTCCAATCAAGATGGGTGGGGTTTAGATACATAACCCCTTGTCTTATATTTACATCAAGCCGCACATAAGGTAAAAACTAGCTCTAATCAAGGGATTCTATCATCCATGGGCATATATACATATGTCTTGAGCTGCATGAAAGGGCCTATGCTGGATGCATCAATCAACATAAACTCAGTCTGAAAACATTATGAATAAGGGTGAGATAGAAATCTCAGTAGGAAATAATAACAGTTAATTTTCAAAATCATGATATTTTCAGTTGTACTTAATATAGAAAATAGCTTCTCTTCTAACTTTACTCTCATGCAATATGTTCTTTATTCTTGATATGTCGTATTACCAATCTTTATTGTTTTTTGAGACCTTACACCATGATTATAAACTTAACTTAGGAATAGAGCTATTTCCGCTCGCAAGGGCGTTCCCTCGACATTGCCACCAAAGTGACCTTACCACCAAAGTGGCCTTAGATCATGCGAGATCATCTCCTTTAAAGGTCATTTCTAAACTTGTGAGATCACCCCCCATAAGGATCATTTCTCAAAATCTTCTAGATCACCTCCTTTGAGGATCATTTCTAGCTTTTGGTAATAGAACATAATCTTATTATTGAATTTCATAGTCCATGGTCTTAATCTTTCAAAATGAAAGTATCATAGCTTGAGAAATAAAACATAGCATGAGCCATGGAAATAATAATAGCATATATATCAAACATTTAAAAATACATCAAGTAGAAAAACATATTCAACAAGAGTGAAGGAGAGAAGGTTATTATTCTCTACCTTGTATTTGATGGAGATCTCCTTTCTTCCTCTATACAGCTACTTTCTTAGCTTTCTCTTTATCAGACTTGCATAATCTCACTTCAAAGTATTTTTGTTTTACTTGGTCTTGTGTGTATAAAAGGAGTCAAGGTGTATAAAAGGAGTCAAGATTGGCTATTATAGGTGAGAGTGGCATGAGAAGAAGGAAAAGGATCTTTCTTACTTTGGTGTGGTGTGCTTCCTCTATGCATGGAGAGGGGGCATTTATAGATGTGGGTTTTTGGATGTGTGTGTGCCGTGAGAGTGGCTTGGGAAAGGGGAAAGAATTTTTTAGTTAAGACCATGTGGTCATATACATTAATTGCTTATCTTTACACTTGCCTTGTTTAGGGTGATTACACATATTTAGTTATCTCTAAGTTCATCATTACTTAGTTGCTTTTTCTAACTTAGTTAGCTTAGTTTGGTTAGTTTCTAACTAGATTTCCTTTCTTTTAGTCATGTTTAACTTGGTTGTCTTAGTTACCTTTTAACTTTTTCATTGGATTTCAACTAGATTCCTTTCTTTCTATTTGAGCCAACCATGATTACATTCATTTAATGAGTCTTATGTGTGAATTTAGGCTAACTTAGAGGATTACAACTTTCTTCCTAGTTCTTCACATGGGGCTTCTCCTTTCTTCCATCATTATTTAGTTCACACTGCTTTTGTCTCTGGATAAACTTAGCAAGTTTTCGTGATTCGAAAGGCCTAGAGGATGTTTGTGTAAACCTAAACTCTCTCCAAAGCTTCAAGGGATGAGAATATGTCTTAGTTATTCGTTGTTGTTTCTCTTAGACAAAATTTTCCTTCCTTTTTATCGTTGACATTTTGGTCAAAAGGACAAATCTAGCAAGTTTTTGTGATTTGAGAGGCTTAGAGGATTTTTGTGTGGCACCAAACTTTCCTCAAAGCTTTAAGGGATGCGAATATGTTGTGGTTATTTGTTGTTGTTTATTTTCTAACTTTGTGGTCAAACGAATAAACTTAGCGACTTACAGTGACTCGAGAGGCCTAGAAGATGTTTGTGTCATCCCACACTCTCTCCAAAGATTCAATGGATGAGAATATGTCTTAGTTATTCGTTGTTGTTTTTCGTAGATGAAAGTTTAGTTTCTTTTTTTTTATCTTTGACTTTTCAATCAAATGGATGAACTTAGCAAGTTTTTATGATTCGAAGGTCTTAGGGGATGTTTGTGTGACTCCAAGCACTCCCTAAAGCGTCAAGGAATGGAAATATGTCTTGGTTATTCGTTGTTGTTTCTTTTAGACGAAAGTTTGGTTCTTTTTATTTTATCTTTGACTTTTCAGTCAAACGGACGAATTTAGCAAGTTTTTTGATTCGAGAGGCCTAGAGGATGTTTGTGTGACCCCAAGCTCTCCCCAAAGCTTCAAGGGATAAGAATATGTCTTGATTATTGTTGTTATTTCTCTTAGACAAAAGTTTGCTTCCTTTTAGTCTAGCTTTGACTTTATGGTCAAATGGACAAACTCAACAAGTTTTCGTGATTCGAGAGGCCTGTAGGATGTTTGTGTGACTCCATGATCTCCGTAAAGCTTGAAGGGATGAAAATATGTATTGATTGTTCACTACTGTTTCAATTAGACGAAAGCTTGGTTCATTCTGGTCTATCTTTGACTTTTTGATCAACGGACAAACTTAACAAGTTTTCGTGATTCGAGAGGCTTAAAGGATACTTGTCTGACCTCAAGCTCTCCCCAAAGCTTTACGGAATGAGAATATGTCTTGATTATTCATTATTGTTTCTCTTTGACAAAAATTTGCTTCATTTTAGTCTAGCTTTGACTTCATGGTCAAACGGACGAACTTAGTGAGTTTTCGTGATTTGAGAGACATAGAGGATGTTTGTGACCCCAAGAACTCCCCAAATCTTGAATGGACAAGAATATGTCTTGGTTATTCGTTATTGTTTCTCATAGATGAAAGTTTCGTTCCTTTTCGGCTATCCTTGACTTTTTAGTCAAACGGACAAACTTAGTGAGTTTTCATAATTTGAAAGGCCTAGAGGATGTTTGTGTGACCCCAAGCTCACCCCAAAGCTTTAAGGGATGAGAATATGCCTTGGTTATTCGTTGTTATTCTTGTTAGATGAAAATTTGGTTCGTTTTGGTCTATCTTTGACTTTTTGGTCAAATGGACAAACTTAGCAAGTTTTTATGATTTGAGAGGCCTAGATGATGTTTGCATGACTCCAAGCTCTCCCCAAAGCTTCAAGGGATGATAATATGTCTTGGTTATTCGTTGTTGTTTCTTTTACCAGAAAGTTTGCTTCTTTTTAGTCTAACTTTGACATTATGGCCAAACGGATGAACTTTATGAGTTTTCATGATTTGAGAGGCCTAGAGGATGTTTGTGTGACCCCTAACTCTTCCCAAAGCTTGAAGGAATGAGAATATGTCATGATTATTTGTTGTTGTTTTACTTAGATGAAAGTTTGCTTCATTTTGGTCTAGCTTTAACTTTATGGTCAAATGGACAAACTTAGCGAGTTTTCGTGATTTGAGACGCCTGGAGGATGTTTTGTGTGACCCAAGCTCTCCCCAAAGCTTCAAGAGATGAGAAACATGTCTTGGTTTATTCGTTGTGGTTTCTCTTAGATGAAAGTTTGCTTTCTTTTTGGCCTAGCTTTGACTTTATGATCAAAAGGACAGACTTTGCGAGTTTTCATGATTCGAGAGGCCTAATGGATGTTTGAGTGACCCCTAGCTCTCCCAAAGCATCAAGGGATGATAATATATTATGGTTATTTGTTGTTATTTCTCTTGGATGAATGTTTGGTTCCTTTTAGTCTATCTTTGATTCTTTGGTCAAACGGACAAAATTAGCAAATTTTCGTGATTTACGGGGCCTAGAGGATATTTGTGTGGCCCCATGCTCTCCCCAAAGCGTTAAGCAATGAGAATATATCCTGGTTATTCGTTATTGTTTCTCTTATACGAATGTTTAGTTCTTTTTGGTCTAGCTCTGACTTTATGGTCACAAGGACGAACTTAGCGAGTTTTCGTGACTTGAGGCTAAGAGGATGTTTGTGTGACCCCAAGCTCTACCCAAAGCTTTAAGGGACGAGAATATGTCTTTAGTTATTCACTGTTGTTTCTCTTAGAAGAAAGTTTGATTCCATTTGGCCTATCTTTGACTTTTTTGTCAAACGGACAAACTTAACAAGTTTTCGTGATTCGAGAAGCCTAGAGGATGTTTGTATAACCCCAAGCTCTCCCCAAAACTTCAAGGGATGAGAATATGTCTTGATTATTCGTTGTTATTTCTCTTAGATGAAAGTTTGTTTCATTTTGGTCTAGGTTTGACTTTATGGTCAAACGAATGAACTTAGCGAGTTTTCGTGATTCGAGAGGCCTAGAGGATGTTTGTGTGACCCCAAGCTCTCCCCAAAGCTTCGAGAGATAAGAATATGTATTGATGATTCATTATTGTTTCTCTTAGACGAAAGTTTCTTTCCGTTTGGTTTATCTTTGACTTTTTGGTGAAACGAAAAAACTTTGCGAGTTTTCCTGATTCGAGAGGCCTAAAGGATGTTGGTGTGACCCCAAGCTCTTCCCAAAGCTTCAAGGGATAAGAATATGTCTTCATTATTGTTGTTATTTCTCTTAGACGAAAGTTTGGTTCCTTTTGGTTTAGCTTTAATTTCTTTGCCAACGGACAAACTTAGTTAGTTTTCGTTATTCAAGAGGCCTACATGATGTTTATGTGATCCCAAGCTCTCCCTAAAGCTTCAAGGGATGAGAATATGTCTTGGTTATTCGTTGTTATTTCTCTTAGACGAAAGTTTGCTTCATTTTGGTCTAGCTTTGACTTTATAGTAAAATGGACGAACCTAGCGAGTTTTCGTAATTCAAGAGGCCTATAGTAAAATGGACGAACCTAGCGAGTGTTCGTTATTCAAGAGGCCTAGAGGATGTTTGTGTGACCCTAAGCTATCCCCAAAGCTTCAAGAGATGAGAATATATCGTGGTTATTTGTTGTTGTTTCTCTTAGACGAAAGTTTGCTTCCTTTTGGTCTATCATTGACTTTTTGGCCAGATAGACAAACTTTGCATGTTTTTGTGATTCGACATGCTTAGAGGATGTTTGTGTGAACCTAAGCTCTCCGTAAAGCTTCAAGGGATAAGAATATGTCTTGATTATTCATTGTCGTTTCTCTTAGATTAAAGTTTCCTTTCTTTTTGTCTGTCTTTGACTTTCTTGTCAAACGGACAAACTTAGCAAGTTCTTGTGATTCAAGAGGGTTAGAGGATGTTTGTATGACCCCTCTCTCCAAAGCTTCAAGAGATGAGAATATATCTTTGTTATTCGCTGTTATTTCTCTTAGACGAAAGTTTGATTCCTTTTGGTTTATCTTTGACTTTTTGGCTAAACGAACAAACTTAGCAAGTTTTCGTGATTCGAGAGGCCTAGAAGATGTTTGTGTGACCCCAATTTCTCTCCAAAGCTTCAAGGGATGAGAATATGTCTTAGTTATTCGTTGTTTTTTCTCTTAGACTGAAGTTTGCTTTTTTTTGGTCAACCTTAGACTTTATGGTACAATGTATTAACTTGTCAAGTTTTCTTGATTCGTGAGGCGTAGAGGATGTTTGTATGACCCCAAGCTCTCCCCAAAGCTTCAAGGGATGAGAATATGTCTTGGTTATTCGTTGTTGTTTCTCCTAGATGAAAGTTTGGTTCCATTTAGTCTATCATTGACTTTTTGGTCAAACAAACAAACTTAGTAAGTTTTCATGATTCGAGGAGCCTAAATGATGTTTGTGTGACCCCAAGCACTCCACAAAGCTTCAAGGGATGAGAATATGTCTTAGTTATTCGTTGTTGTTTTTCTTAGACAAAAGTTTGCTTTATTTTGGATAAGCGTTCTAATTTTCTTTTAATTCTTCTAATGTATTATCGGTCTTGTTTCGTAAAGTAATTGAGCCTAATTCTTTTTCAGGGACATTAATAATTTTATATATTGGCATGGTTAGGTCTAAATTATTATTTAAATTTTTTAAATTAATTGGTTCTTTTACATTTTGATTTTCTATTCTCTAAAGATGTTGAGACATGAAATTTAACAATTGATTAGGATATTTTAATTGCTGATGAACTTTTTAAAAATCGTGTTTTTCTATAATTTTATTTATTGAACATTGAGGAACTGTTTTGAAAGGAATAATTTCTATTTCTATTCCTTCTTTAGTTGGAATATTTATTGTTTCTAATGGATGATAGGTTGAATTTATGATTTCATTATTAATGGCTTTCTATAGTGTTGAAGTTTTTGTATTGACTGAAAATTTTCATTCTTCTATGTACGGATTTAGTATTTTATTATTGGCACAATACATTTCAAACCAGGCAAAAAAGTACATATTGAATTTCCTCTCCCTCAGGAAATATAATCTTATTGAAAAGAGATCGGAAACTTACAGGGAGATGTTAAGAGGTTTGCAAAGATAGAGAGAGAATACAACACACTTATTTTACAAAGAGAATTTAGAGAGAGAAGTGTATATATTTTTTTCGATGCCTCCAATTGAATGAGAGGCCTCCTTATATAGAGAAAGTCTCAGCTAGTCCGAGCACAGTAAAAACAATAATGCACCCGACAATATTATTTATAATTTTTTAACTCTTGAATTTTTCTTTTCTAAAGCTAATTGAGAATCTGATGAGTATCTTTTGGCATGTGATTGAACAGTGGATTGTCTGTGCTGAAAGTAATCTTTTTTTGCTCTATCTTGATTTTATTGCTCTGAAAGTAGTCTTCTTTTGCTTTGTCTTAATTTTATTGTGCTGAAAATAGTCTTATTTAATGATTTGTCTTAACTTTATTCAAATTGGGACAAATTATTGATGCCAAAACATCTTGATAATTGTCATACTGAGAAGTAAATTATTTTGAAAAAGATCGGAAGGTAAACATTTGAACTGGTCAATCAAAAGGAGAATAGATCTTTATAATCTTAATTTTTGAAAATAGAATTTTTGATGAATCATTGTTGTCTAGGGTATGAGTAAGTTCTATAGAGTTGGTGTCTCGTGATTTTGGACCCATTGTCCAAATCCTCCTCGATTATGCAATATCCTCTTACTATAAATTCAAAGATCAAATAACTTTTTACACTGGCTATAGACTATTATCTTTTGTAACCTCAATGAATATTAACTGGATCATGACTTGGGACTATGATATCACCCAACAAAACAAAGATGTCAATATCAGGTGTTTGTTTGAACCAGATAAACCAAGAATGAAAATAAGGCTGGTAGTAGAAAAGATTATTCCAGGCATTTGTGTAATCTTGATAATTGTAATACTGAGGAGTGAATTGTTTTGAAAAGGATCAGAGGGTAAACATTTGAATTGGCCAATCAGAAGGAGAATAGATCTTAATCCTCAAACAGGTTCAATACCCATTTCCAATAAATTTACCCCTTTAACCCCTTCTTCTTCAATAAGACCTTCTTTACCTTCTACTCAAACTCCTTTACTAAATTCTCTTAAAAACGGAGTTCCTAATATTACTTGTCCAAATATATTTTTGACCATCAAAAATGAAGTTTTATAATAGATTTATATTGATAGAAAATTGTAAAATAAACATGTAAAACAAAAAGAAAAACTGAAAAACATATGGATATTGAAAATATAATCTTATTAAAAAGTAGGAACATTATGTCCGCAATTTGGAATAGATGGAATTAAGGCTCCTTCCAAACGAATTAAATCAAAAATTCCAAAACCCATCAAGACTTTTAAAAAGAAAAATAAATTTCAAAAGAAAACTACATCACCCATTGCAAAAGCCAAAACATCTAAAAAATAAAAAAAATGAAGTAGCCTGTTATAAATACGGATAATTTGGACATTACAAAAAAGATTGTAGAATGAAATAAAAAATTAGAGAATTAAATTTAGGAGAACCTTTATAAATAAGGTTTGCCAAAATAGGGTGGCTCCGAACCAATAACAATGTGGTCCCGATAAGTTTGATAACATAATTAATCAGGATTAATTATAGCTAAGCTATTAAGATCTCGTAATGAGCTCAATAGAGGTAGAAATAATAAGATTGATATTACGTACAAAATCAAAAGTTAGTAATAGCATAAATAGAAAATAAACTATAAAATTAGTCAATACCCGAGGTCAAACATATAGAAATATATAAACATAATACATTCAATTTTAAGTCAAGAGGCATTGTCCAAACAATAGAATCTTCTAATAATATGGCTCTCCCTAGAAAGAAAGCAATACTAAAAACCCCAATTCAAAGAGTTTTGTACAAACTGTTCAACAAGGTCAAAGTTTAATACGTCCTCAAACAAGTTCAATACCCATTTCCAATAAATTTATCCCTTTAACCCCTTCTTCTTCAATAAGACTTGTTTACCTTCTACTCAAACTCCTTTACCAGAGCCTCAATTATATCATGAAAAACATAATTGTTTACCTATTATGATTATTGAAATGTTACGTATTAACCACCTGATATCGACATCTTTGTCTTGTTGGGCGATATCATAGTCCAAAGTTATGATCCAGCTAATATTCATTGAGATCACAAAAGATAATAGTCTATAACCAGTGTGAAAAGTAGTTTGATCTTTGAATTTATAATAAAATGATATTGCATAGTCCGGGAGGATTTGGACATGAACTTGCTTTAATATACCTCCATATCCTAGTCTAAAGCATTTATTTCTACTATTAAAAAAGCATCAACATTTGGGATACTTAAATAAGGGAGTTTTTTTACTAGATTTTTTTATTGTGATTATAGACTCAGTCTTAGAATCATCCCATAAAGGAGGAATTTTCCTAAGTTTTTTATAGAATGGGATACAAATAATTCTAATATTAGGGATGAAATCAGATACATAATTAACACACTTTGTAATTGAGTTTTTTCATTTATTTCATTACAAAATTTATTAGCAAATTTTATTGATCTAGTAATAGGGGTAAGTGTTCCTTAATAAACTTCAAATCCTAAAAATATAATTTTTTTTTGGAAAAGTTTTATTTTTCTAAGAGATGCTACTAATCTGTTTTCTTTGATAATATTTAGAAATTATTCTAAATGAGATATATGTTGAGTTATTGGATTTGAAAATACTACTATATCGTCTAAATATACTATAGTAAATTTTGTATATGGATTAAGAATATTATTCATAATATTTTGAAATTCACTGGGGGTAAGGCTTTTAAAAAGAAAAATAAATTTCAAAAGAAAACTACATCGCAAAAGCCAAAACATCCAAAAAATATAAAAAAAATCAAAAAATGAAGCAGTCTGTTATAAATGTGAACAATTTGGACATTAATAAAATCATATATTCAACCTATCCTCCATTAGAAATAATAAAAATTCTAACTAAAGAAGGAATAGAAATAGAAGACAGTCCTTTCAAAACAGTTCCTCAAAATTTAATAAATAAAACTATAGAAAAACACGATATTCAAAGGGTTTATTAGCAATTAAATTATTCTAATTAAATGCTAAATACCATGTCTCAACACCTCCAGAGAATAGAAAATGAAAATGTAAAAGAACCAATTAATTCAAAAAATTTACATAATAATTTAGACCCAAACAGACCAATATATAAAATTATTGATGTCCCTGAAAAAGAATTAAGCTCAATTACTTTAGGAAACAAGATCGATAATACATTAGAAGAAATTAAAAGAAAATTAGAACACTTCTCCTTATGAAGTACTTCAAAAATAAATACTTTAACAAAATTAGATCAAATTGAAGAAGGATTATTAGAATCACAAAATTTGAAAATAAATAAAATCAAATTTAGCTTAAAGTAGTCATCTTTAATGATGTCTTGACTTTATTCAAATTGGGACAAATTATTGATGCCAAAACAATCGTCTTCAATGAGTGACGTGTAGCTCTGACTTGATCTAACCTAATTTTTATCCTCTTGATCTTATTCTTGAGAAGTGTTCTACCTTTGACATTTTGGTCAAACAGACAAACCTAACGAGTTTTTGTGATTCGAGGAGCCTAGAGAATGTTTGTTTGACCCCAAGCTCTCCCCGAAGCTTCAAGGGATGAAAATATATCTTGATTATTCATTATTGTTTCTCTTAGACGAAAGTTTTCTTCCTTTTGGTTTATCTTTCTAGCAAATTTTTGGCATTCAAGAGGCCTTGAGTACTTTAGTGTGACCCTAAGCTCTCCCCAAAATTTCAAGGCATGAGAATATGCCTTGGTTATTCATTGTTGTTTCTCTTAAACGAAAGTTTGCTTCCTTTTGGTCTAGCTTTGACTTTACGATCAAACGGACGAATGTAGTGAGTTTTGGTGATTCTAAAGGCCTAAAGGATGTTTATGTGACCCCATACTTTTTCCAAAGCTTCAAGGAATGAGAATTTATTTTGGTTATTCGTTGTTCTTTTTCTTAGATGAAAGTTTACTTTTCTTTCTGTCTATCTTTGACTTTATGATCAAATGGACAAATATAACGAGTTTTCATGAGTCAAGAGGCCTAGAAGATGTTGGTGTAACCCATAGTTCTCCCTAGAGTTTTAAGATATGAGAATATGTCTTGGTTATTCATTATTATTTCTCTTAGATAAAAGTTTATTTCTTTTTAATCTATCTTTGACTTTATGGTCAAACGACCGAACTTAGCGAGTTATCGGGATTCGAGAGGCCTAAAGGATGTTTAAGTTACCTCAAGCTCTCCCCAAAGCAAGCTTTAAGGGATGAAAATATGTCTGAGTTATTCGTTATTGTTTATCTTATACAAAAATTTGCTTTCTTTTGGTCAATCTAATTAAATCAAAATAATATTAGACTTATCTTGATTATCTAAAACTTAAATCATATCATTTACTCAATTTTCACAAATAAAATATCACAATTAATTGTAACTCATGTAAGAAATTCCAACAAATAAATCTCTCGAGGTTAATATGCGTTGCTTTGTAAAAATATATATATATAAAGGAGGTCGTGCTTTATCTGATCTTAACTTTCCAATTTGTTGGCGAGAATCAAAAGGAAACATAGTCAAAAAAGCATCTCAAGTGGTAGATATAGAAATTACTAAGTCTTGGTCCCTTTCACATATAAATTATGAGCCAAGAAAAGGTTATTAGTCATTGCTTTTAAGATACAGAATAAGATACAGAACAAACACTGTGTCGTTCTCAACTTTCAGTTAAATGAAGACGAGTTCTTTTGTTTGTAATCAAAAGAAGAAAAGGAGATACGTAGTCTAATTAATTATTTTGGCTTCATTTGTTTTTCCCATTTTGGCTTCATTTATTTTTCCGTCATCTATACTATATGTAAGAGGATTCTCCCTTCTTTTAGTTTCAAAATTAGTCTTTTCCCATTTTGCCATTATAAATTAAGTTAAAGATATTTTCATAAATGGATAAAATTTGTAATCTACACTTTTTTACATATCTCCCATGTTCTTTCCACTCTCCCATATGCATCAATCACAACTGCTATCTCTTTTCCTTAACTTCTTCTTCTGCAAACTATATTTAGAACCTGTATAAGTCTTTTGGATATATTTTTCTTGCAAAAATCTAAAGAGTATAACTGCATTCTTCTTGAGGTTGCTTGAAACGGGTTGAACAAGTGACTAGGAAAACACAAGAAAGAAGCCATATGCAAAAAATGGAGGGAGACCAAGTGCAGTAGAAGAAAAGCCATTGTTATTGATGTATAAGGAAACAATCAGGTTAGAGCCTTTTCCTTCACAAAGCCTCAATTAATGGTTTCATGTGTAAAGCTAGAACATGCAAAGGGAGGTTTATATATCCAGAACAAGCATGGTAAAGGAAGGAATCTAGGAATCAAAACAGAAACATGAGGAACAAAAATCAATAACAATCAAAACAAAGGTAACTTACTTTAAAAGGATAAATAATAAAAATGTTCCATATCACATGGGCATTTAACACTTCTCATTCTTCTGATTTATAAAGTACTCGCAGAGTCTCTCATCTTTTGGTCTTAGAGTCAATCATCTCTTATTTGCATCAGTTATCTCTGTTTCTCTGTTTTGGCAAGTGAAGTTCCAAGAAATCATTTAAAATATATCTTGGAGCCATGTCAGGTAGATACTTGCCAAGTTCAAACAAGCAAACCGCTCCTCCTCACTCAAGCACTCATTCCACGCATCCACTGATAGTATATCTTCAAGACTTGGAAGATCGTATAGTTCCAATGGAATGCTACAAGTCTGATTCTGACAAAACTTTACCCTAGTTTCACCCAATTCTAGCAAATTAAAGTCATTGGACCCTGCCCCTGAATTTGCATCATCAAACTAGAAACAATGTTCATACTTCGAGGTGACACCTTAAAGTTGTTCTTCTTAATTGCCATCAAACATAACACCAAACTGCTGCCAAAACTTATTCAAGGATGAACTACGCCTCCAAAACCCGATCTTCTTATCACCAAATTACCATAGCTTAGCTCCTCTTCTTTTACAACCTGTTTTCTTGCTAGCATTTGTTGTGTCGTTGTGTAGTGTGTTTGCGAGTATGACAGAGGACGGCATGATCGAATGAAAGTTTGAGTACTCCTTCCGTCTGGTCTATTTTTATTCTTCAGCAAGGCAAGTATTCCTACAAAGTGTGCAAATTATCTTGATGTTTGGCCAACGATTAAAACAACAATTAATGTTGGGGGACAATCCAATATTGAGCATGGCAAGAAGAGAATATAGTCTATTTATATAACAAATATCACGTATACTTCCGCAACCATGAGCAAATCCAAAAGACTATCGAGTTTGTATATATAATAGTTTGTATATATAATATATATATATTTTCAAATTCTAGATTGGATTTGATGAATCTATCCTTTGGTGAGATTTTGAATCGATTTTATAGTATAGAAGATATCCTTATTTTTAAATTGTGACTTTTACATTTGCGGCAAAATATGCAATGATTGCAGGATCGTTGTTTTGCACAATATCTTATGAGCATTGGCAATAGGATTGAACCTACCAAACAAGATGCTATGGTACAAGTACCACATCAAATGGCAATAACATGAGGAAAGAGAAAACAGTTTGCAAAGACTTATACAAGCAACTTTTCTGAATTTAGAATCCCATGGGTGAGACACTTCTTACATGGTACAGAGAGCCATATTAACACCTAAAAATAAGGATGTTGACAAACTCAATAATATCATAATCTACCAATTTCCTGGTGAAGACAAGAATTTAGTGTCATTTAATGAGGTTAAAGGAGATACAAACAACTTATATCAACAGGAATTCTTAAACTCCATTCCTCTGGGTGGAATGCCCCCACATATTCTGAAAGTGAAAAAAGGTGCACAATTGATACTTTTGCGAAACGTAAATCCTAAAGCTGGCCTATGCAATGGGGCAAGATTATTATGCCGTTGGTTCATTTATGAATATGCTTGATGTTGAAATCTTGACTGGTGGAATAAGAGCTTTCTTGCCAAGAATAAAACTCAAAACAACATAAAATTTAGGACTTCCTTTTGTCCTTATTAGAAAGCAGTTCCTATAAAATTGAGTTTCACACTTACAATTAATAAGTCACAAGGACAAACAATTCCCAATGCAGGGATTTATCTTCCAGAACATGTTTTTAGTCATGGACAATTGTATGTCGATTTATCAAGGGGTGTTTCTCAAGCAAGCACCAAAATTCTTATTAAAGAAGGAAAACTCATGGGGAAAATGGGGAGTACACTAGAAATATTATTTTCAAAGATGTTTTGTTATCTCAGTCTCACGCATTATTTGTATATATGCATATACATTTAGCATATTAGTGTATAATTATATTTTAATAGCTAAATATTGAACTATATATCATTTTGTGCAGATGAAGTTAAGATTCAGGGAGATTTTTGAGTTATGTAAAGAGTTGAGAAGAAAGCAAATGGACATATACTTTCAACAAACAGGTAAATGACGAGTTATATTTTTATTACAATTTAAAAAAAAAATCAAATAACCTAAATCAGTCATTTTTAGGTGGGAGAATTTGATATGCTTTAGAATACATGTAAGGATTATATATATATCTGCGTTCAAATTAGATGAAATATATAAAATGAATAAAAATGATATGCATTTAAAGTATGAATTTTGTGTGTGTGTGTGAATAAAAATGATATGCATTTAAAGTATGAATTTTGTTGTGTGTGTGTGTGTGTGTCATATATATAAAAATTGTGTATGTGTGTGTGTTTATCATGTATATATAAACAACACCGAATTAACACATACAAAAATACATAGGTTTACCATATCTTACCAATTATTCTTTTTAGTCAATAATTTCATCTAATTTGAACAATCTTCCACTGTTGAATTTTATCTGCTAGTATTGTGATTCCCAATCACCAATACAAAGTATATTTGCAAATAGTTGATGAAGATGGTCAAAAGAGAATTGTTGACTCAAAAATAATTGGTAAGATATAGTACCTATGTATTTTTGTATATGTGTTAATTTGGCGTGTTGCATTTTATATATATGCTTATTACAATATTTTGGTGGGCAAACAAATGAGACAAAAAAATAATGTATGCTCAAGGGAATGGATGAGAAAGCTCTTTCATGTTCACGTAACATTAAATTTATTTGTTATGCTCAAGGGAATGGATGAGAAAGCTCTTTCATGTTCAAGTAACATTAAATTTATTTGTTAATACATACAGAAGACAGGAAAGGTGCAACATTAAGCCATCATTGCTATATTCATGAGAATAGGTAACTATTATCGAATGATCAAAGAAAATGACATCTAATAAATTTCAATTATGATAAATAAATTGCATATTTCTATTTTGTGCAATTAAGAAATTTCATGCAAAATAAGATATCTACATTCTCCATGTACCTATCTATATTTGGTCAGTGATTACATAACGCGCTATTTTATCTATGTCACATTTATGATTTTCTAATAGTATGTTGCAGTTTTTCAAAACTCAAGAATTAATTGATGCTGAGATGTACAAAGAATTGAGAAGCATTCTTACAAGGTATGTGCATTTATTTTTGAATATAGCTTTGATTTAATAAATTAAGATTATAATTTCATAAGCTAACAAAACATTATTCTTTTGACAAAATGTAGGGCAATTAAAAACAATTCAGAAAGACAATTTGACTTTGGTCTCCCAACTAAAGAATAAATCAAAAAATACATGTATATGATGATTACAATATTTGTAAATAGATATGTTTACAGTTTTTACATGGATGTTTTAATATTTCTATTAATTTTTAAATTATTTATATGTAAATATATGCTCTTTAGTACATATTAGTGATTGTATTTACTTATATGTAAATCCACATTTTTTATTGTTAGTGTTCATAATTTAATGATATAACCTTGCTGATATGCTCCTAAAGAGATAGACAAAATATATACTCAACAAGAAAAATTAAACTACTTACTTTTAATAAATATCTATATGTGAAAGATATAATTCTAAGCAATTACAAAACTTTTAATGTATCAACACTGTATTTACTGTATAAAGTATACATAAATAAACAAAAAAAATAAAAAACTATTATTCTATGTTAGTGCTCAAAAAGAAAATTTTAAAGGCTTTATTTGAAATCTACTTTCAGGGTTTCATTTTGACCGATTGACCCTTTGTCCTTATTTGATCATTTTGAAAGAAAAAAAATGAGACAAAAAAATTGAAGTTGTGTGCTGAAGCTGAAGATTTATATCATTACTATTTTTACACAATTATTTTGTGAAAAAGATTTACAATACCTTTAAATTAGAGATAATATAAATATACTGAATTTATTTTTACTCTAACATTCACAAATAAATTTACCGAAAGTCTAATTTTTTAATTAAAATTATTATTAATAAAAGTTTTTGACTTTATAAATTTTAATATTACACTTTAATATTAAAACTCAAAAGGTATATGAAATATATTGAGTGATATGGCACTTCAGAAAAATTTTCATGTTTAATAATTTTTTTAGAATATAATTTTAAAACCATATTAGTGTAAAAAAATTTTCATGTTGTGTTAAATCTTAATCATTTTCATTTTTATCATATATAAGGAAAATACTATATATCAAAAAAATTTATATCAGAAGTAACACACCAAAATATGTGTCTATAAATAAGTGTGAATATCATATCAAGTTTTTTTGAACTATCTAGGAAGCTCAACTAATATCAGTCTCAATCTTTAAAATATGATGATTATGTTGAAAATTTGATCATTTATTACACCACCTATTCCCCCTTTATATAGCTAGCTACTTGCACTTCCATTACAACCAAAAGTAGAAAAAAGTAAAGAGAGAACAAAAAGAAAAAAAAAAAAAACTAAAGCTATGAGAAAGATAACTCCCACTAATGAAGGTTGTTTTCAAAGAAGGAAGTCATTATCAAGCTAAATAATAATTTACACATTGATTCCCTCCCCGAAAAAGGATGCTGCAAAAATGATCTCCAAATCAAGGTTCAAAATGCACCTAATATCTACTTATGATTGCATCACACACATGATAGCTCACATCCAATTTGTCTTATCAAGGAAACAGCCATGGTCCTTAGCTAGCACAAGGCGAGCCTCTTTCGAAGACCATAAGTTCTACTTACATGATCAAACGAAGTCTCTAGGAACCAGAAAAAACCATTAAATCATCCACTGGCCCAAGGATGAAGGGGGACCAAGAAACCATACGTTGTTGATGTTCTTGAACAACATCATATGCCTACATAGACTGCATAAAGGTAAAAATTTGGTTTAAAACAATATGTTCGGATAACTAAGGGTGTTTTTAACCCGTAAACTTATGATTTTAACCCAACCCAACCAATAATTGACATGTTGGATTGAATTTCCAGGTTGAATTGAATTTTAAAATTCTCAACCCACATATCATGGGTCGGGTTGCAAGTTGGAATTTTTTCAACCCACATCCCTAACCAACCCATATATATATATTTTACAAAACGACATCATTTTAGAGACTTGTTAAATAACTTGGCATATGTTAATTTTTGTTGAAACTTGTTATGATATATAATAAATTCTTGATTTCATATGTTAGTTTTTGTTGAGACTTGTTAGGATATGTAATAAATTCTTAATTTCATATTAATTTTGGCATTTATTTTAGCAAATGAGAAATTTTTTTTAATGTAAACCCAAACGCAACCTACTCATGCGTAAGTTGGGTTAGGGAAAAAAAAATCCCTCAACCCAATCCACTACTTTAATGAATGGGTTGATTACAAAAAATACCTCAAACTCAACTCGCAAACACTACTATGAGCAACTATTTATGGCTAAGTGCAGCAGAATTCTTAATTATAGCCTTCCACAAATACCAAGGTATGCAACAAAAAATCGAATCATGATAGAACAAAAACAGCCAAGCATTAAGTCAAAGGTTGTAGTATGGGAATAGGATGTAAGAAATAAAAAATCATTCGCGTGCTTTCACTTAATAATTTAACTTAATAGTTTAAACTTTTAAAATAGTTAATTTATAATAAAGGTTAGGAGTATTTTAGAAGTTGCCAAACACTCATAGAGATGGCAATTATGTTGCTAAGTTGGTTCTAGCACATTGATTCTTGCTTATATGTACTAGGATTAACAAACAACACATCTTGTTTTAAGAAATTTAATCTATTACGTTTACATAAATTTCACTGTATTATTGAGCTAAGTTGACGTGCTTACTATTTACATATACTAAAATCATATATAGAATATCACACTTGATTCGTTGTTGATAGTTAAGTTTGTTTGATAATCAAACTTTAGCTTATGCCAATCATGTATAATACTACGTTATCAATAAGAAAATATAAAAGGGAACGGAAATAAACATAAAAAATATGAAAAACATATATATTATTTGAATAATGTTATATAATAACTTTTTTAAATGAATAAATTACTTATCAATAAAGCATATATAATAGTAATTTTTGTTCACAAATATAAATTAGTTACTTTAATAAAATAATGGTACTTTTGGTTAGAAGTGGGTAACATGCAGCATGGCTACTTTCATATCATATTCTCAATATTCACCTACAAAGGTTTCAATTTTCAAGCGTTTTCAAGCTTTATTAGTTGTAGTAAGTTCTTGTTTGTACCTTCCTCCATTCCAAATATGACTTGTCACTTTTCATCCAACAAAAAGTTAGATACCAGTTTGTCAACAACAAAAAGAAAGCATACCAATTTGATTGTTAGATGTAGTCTTCTTACCAAGTGGCAAGAGGAAATCAAGTACTAATAAGTAAAAATAATTTATCTCAATGTTAGTATATTGGTAACAAATTGAGTACCAATAAGGATCAAGTACTTATAAGGATCAAGAATTTAGGTAGTGATTTCCTATTAAGGATCATTGAAGTTCAATTCCAACTAATATGATTGACACGTGACATTTCACTTATAATAACACGCATATCAAAATATGACAGCAAAGGCAAAGAATAAAGCAACACAGATAGATAATACCTAGCTTGCACAATAGCTTCAACAGTTTTGTTTTCTTGTGCACTTAACTGACCATGTTCAGTGTAACACTTCTTGTCAACTGCTTATAAGTTGACAATCCTCAACTTCAATTAGTTTATTATACTTAGTCTCCAATTGCTCATTGATGACCGAAAGCAAGCACAACCACACCATACCAATAATTCTTGCAGAAAATATCATCTTTATTTTTCTTAATAGTTTCATGTGTAGGTACATCTAATTCTTACTTTGATTTCTGCTTTCTCATTATCAAATTAATTTTCTGATCAAAATAAATGACAAAAGCTTACACTTAAAAGGCATAAACTGTGAAAATATATTTGTGAGAAAATATTCACTTCGATAAAAAATTAGAACATGTCCATGATTTTTTTTGCCACTCACCATTCTCAGCATTATCATTGCTTTTTTGAACTGTGCTAGGCCATTGTTTGTTTGTCTTGTTGTATACCAAGTATCGATAAAAAAATTATGACTTCAGTATACTCAGTATCAACCTAAATGATCATCTTCATTGTACAGTGCTTAATTCCAACATATCCCAATCTGGTAGGTGTATAGTGTTTGGTTCAGTTCCAGACCAAAATACTATGGAATGAACTTCTAAAAAAAAAAGCAAAAAAGGAAACAAAAAACTGAAAAGTCAGTAAAATTCATAGAATAATGGCTGTCAACTCTACTTTGTTGCATAGGATTTTGATTCTACCCAAATTAAAAAAACAAAATGAACAACCAAGGAAAGATAAGGTTTCAGCAAAAAAAAAAAAGGGAAATTATGGATGTATTCCAAAGCATTAAAGAATGGATAATAATGAATGTTTTAGACACTAACCTTTCTGTAATGAGAGGTTGAATGTATGGATTAACACAGATGCACAGATAATGATAAAAATAAACATTCAAATAAGGAAGATCTGTCAAACACATGCACCACCAAAAACAACATCTAAAACCCAGAAATGGGAAGAACATTGCAGCATTTCAACATCAGAGAAAACCAAAAAACAAAACTATATAGATCAAGGAAGCAAAAAAAAAAAAAAAAGGATGGCAGATTCAGCATTTCATCATCAGAAATACTAACAAAGCAAAAGAAAGAAAATCCTAGTTTCACGGAGAAAAAAAAAAAAAAAACACAGCACCTTCTCAAAAGAAGGAGAAAAGAAGCAAGAGAAAAAATGGAGTAACTTTACCCGATTTTTTCCCAAGTCAAATGGCTATGTTCCTCCAATGATTGGCTTCTCTCAATCTGAATTAGAATTTAAAAGAGCATCAGAGAGCTGCTTCATGTTGGTTTGTATTTCAAAGTTACTCTTTTATACTTGTTTGCAGTCCATGTTTGCACTCCATTTTATTCAAAGTTACCTGTATTTCATCAGTACGAATTATGAGGTGAATGAGACTCTCTTAATGCAAAACAAAATACTTCTTACTAGGATGGAAGCCCATATGGAAACATAGGATTGCAATCTTAATAAAAAAAAATTCATATTTCCTATAACCTCATATTGTAATTAAGAAGTTTTTCTTTTGTTCTTTTCAACATATCCTTTGGTGTCAAGTTCATATTATGTGCTTATTATGTTTCTTTATGGGGCAATCTTGATTTTTTTTATGTATATAACTTTTAAATAATTAATGCTATTCAGTATTCATATGTTTTATTGGTTCCCACTTAAGTTTCCACTGAATACAAATCTATGGCCAAAAAGAAAATGTTTCCATAAAAAAGACAAAAATAAACTGCATTTTCCTGGCAATGAACCTTTGTCGGTACCATTCACAGCAACGAACCTTTGGTGGTACCATTCACAGTAATAGCAAATGCCAAATGTTCACACAAAGTCAAAAGAACATCTTTTGTGTTGGTTTCCACATGGCTAAGTATGTCAAGCTAGCTCTGTTTGTATTTCAAAGTTGCAATGACTTCTATATGTGTGTCCAGAAACTAAAGTTTAGCTTAACACTCAGTGTAGTTGGATCACAAGAATCGCGATACGAAGTGAGCGATTCGATGTGATTCTGCAGCCAACCGATGCAGATCGCACGACGTCTCGTTTTTGCGCTAGAATCGAGGCCGGAATGGTGACTTTGGCTGTGATTCTAGCTATGTAGAGGCAGCCGGGTTATGAAAAGATCTGGGACGGATCTGCGCGACCCGGATTCAAAAAAGCCCTAAACAACCTTCTTTTTTTGGGCAGATTCTTTTAGAAACTAGAGGGAAACTGTCGGGGATTGGAACCCGGCAACAAGCCGGGAGATCCGGCAACTGTCACTAACTAACTCACGCCCATGTAACACAGGGAGGTGAGCGTCTGCATGAGCTCACAGGTGCATGGGAGGCGTGACTCAGGAAAGTGAGCGTCAGCATGAGCTCACAGTCACAAGGGAGGCGTGACACAGGGAGCACCCGCGTGAACCCAAGTAAAGGGGGAAAAGGCGTGACTAAAGGCGGGAAAGATGCTGTTAAATAGATAGGAAAGGTGCTGGGGAGGGTAGGCAGAAACTGAGTAAGGATTGAGTGGGAGGGAGCCGAGTACCCTCGAAGTTACTCGGGTATTTGTAATTTTTCCTCTTATTGCTAGCTACATTGTAACGATTCCGTCTCTCTATTCAGTTTCCCTACTGGAAAGTGAGTAGCAGAGGAGAAATCAATCTGTTTTCCTTTCAAAATTCCTGGAGAACTGATCCAGTCTTAACAACTGGTATCAGAGCTCCCGATCTGGGAGCTGTGCTATGGTTCACACACGCATGGAGGCTAGACTGGAAGCTGTGGAACGCAGCAGCATTAACTTGATGGAAAGTTGGAGGGACGAAGTCCTTCAATGGAGGAGAGAAGCGGCAGAAGAACGGCAGGCTAGGGAGATACGAGATAGACAGAATGAAGTAATGCAACAGGAGTTGATGAGGCTCATTCGAGGTAAGTCTCCAGAAACCTCACGAAGAAGAGCAGAGAGTAATTCTGAAGATGAAGGAGATGCAGAACGTGCCTACGGGACTCCTAGAGGCATGCATCAGGGAGACAAATGGAGGAGAATGGAAGTACCATTATTTTCTGGAGAGGACGCATACGGGTGGCTCAACAGAGTAGAGAGGTTTTTTCTCCTCAACTCCATTCCTGACAGAGAGAAAGTGCAATCCATAATTCTGGCATTAGAGGGAAGAGCGCTCAATTGGTTCCAGTGGTGGGAGGCACGTACGGTGGAGATTACGTGGAGCAGATTCAGAGAGGCTATCCTCAGACGTTTCCAGCCTGGATTGGCGGGAAATCCATTTGAGATTCTGCTAGGACTCCGTCAAACGGGGACAGTAGGGGAATTCAGAGAAAATTTCGAATTGATCTCTGGTCCCTTACGACATGCAGATGAAGATGTTCTGCGGGGAGTGTTCTTAAATGGACTAAAAGACGAAATCAGAGTCGAAGTGAAATTGCATCGGTTGGAATCATTGACTGACTTGATGGACCAGGCTCTGTTGATTGAGGAAAAGAACTGGACGTGCGGGAAGCAGCATCTAGCAGCTAACAAGAGCTGGAACTACAAATCAGCTCTAACCTCTAAATCATCAGATAGTGGAGGAAAACAGCTGGATGAGATACAGAAAGGAGGAGTCCAGCAACCAAGTTAACCAAACTAAGGCTATAACCCTGAGCACCAATGCAGGGAATAAAGCTGTAGAAGGAGTAACAGGACCGAACCGAAGGAGGGAGTCTAGGAGGCTTTCAGATGCTGAATACCAGGACAAAATGAGGAAAGGGCTTTGTTTCAGATGTGACGAGAAGTATAGCCCTGAACATGTATGCAAGAACAAGCAGATTCATGTTCTGCTGATGAAGAGTCCCGAAGAAGAGGAGGAAGAGCGGGAACAGGAGCTTGATCAGGAAGTGGGAAGAGAATTACAACTATCTATGCACAGCATAATGGGGATGACTTCTAAGAAGTCTCTCAAGCTGTGGGGAGAGATAAAAGGGGAGAAGCTAGTGGTGTTAATTGACTGCGGAGCTTCCAACAATTTTATCGCCAGAGAAAAGGCTCAGCAGCTGGCACTACCAATTTCGGATACTCCGGAATATCTGGTAGAAGTAGGAGATGGACATAAGGTCAGGAGTAAAGGCGTATGCAGGGGAGTAGCATTGCACATGCAGGGAGTAGAAGTGATTCAAGATTTTTATCTGTTTGAGTTAGGGGGAGCGGACGTGGTGTTAGGGATGGATTGGCTGGAGAGTTTGGGAGAAATTCGAGCCAACTTCAAAGACTTAACCTTAAAAGTCGAATTGGCTCAGGAATTGATAACAATTCGAGGAGAACCATCTCTGTGTAAGACTTCAGCATCACTGAAAACCATGCTGAAAGCTCTCCAAGATTCTGGGGAAGGTTACATAATAGAATACAAAATGGCTTCAACCGAAAGAGAGGTGGGAAACACAGACTGGGAGGAATTGCAGAGCATTTTGTCAGCATTTGAGGATGTATTTCAGGATCCTCAGGGTTTACCGCCAGCAAGAGAACAAGACCATGCCATCACCTTAAGAGAAGGAGCACAGATTCCTAACATAAGGCCTTACCGATACCCTCATTATCAGAAGAATGAGTTAGAAAGGATAGTAGAAGAGATGCTGACAGCAGGGATCATCAGAACCAGCAGTAGTCCCTATTCCAGTCCAGTCATACTAGTCAGGAAAAAAGATGGCAGCTGGCGTTTCTGTGTGGATTACAGGGCACTCAACAAGATTTCCGTTCCAGATAAGTTCCCAATTCCGGTCATTGATGAATTATTGGATGAAATAGGAAACGCAAGGGTGTTTTCCAAACTGGACTTGAAATCGGGCTATCACCAAATTCGGATGAAGACAGACGACATTCCGAAAACGGCCTTCAGAACCCATGCAGGCCATTATGAATTCCTAGTCATGCCCTTTGGATTGACCAATGCCCCTCCACTTTTCAATCCCTCATGAATGAAGTTTTGAAACCGTTCTTAAGAAAATTTGTGCTGGTTTTTTTCGACGACATACTCATATACAGCAGGGATCAATCAACTCATCTGCAACACCTTGAGTTGGTACTACAACAGCTACGAGAACAGCAACTGTATGTGAACAAGAAGAAATGCGCTTTCGGGCAACAACAGATTGAGTATTTGGGACATTTCATTTCGCATGAAGGAGTAGCTGCTGATCCTAAAAAGGTAGAAGTCATGCAAACGTGGCCAGTTCCCAAAGATATTAAGAGCCTCCGGGGCTTTCTGGGGCTTACTGGCTACTACAGAAAATTTGTTAAGGGGTATGGACAGATTGCTAAGCCTCTGACCAACCTCCTCAAGAAAGACAACTTTGCGTGGGGAATGGAACCGCAGCTAGCTTTCGAGCAACTTAAATTGGCCATGACTACCATCCCAGTCCTAGCAGCCCCAGACTTCACCAAAGCATTCACA
Organism: Castanospermum australe; assembly: GCA_019955255.1. Classification (NCBI taxonomy): domain Eukaryota; kingdom Viridiplantae; phylum Streptophyta; class Magnoliopsida; order Fabales; family Fabaceae; genus Castanospermum; species Castanospermum australe. The sequence goes on from NSJW01000743.1 coordinate 638,106, forward strand.
ATCGAGACAGATGCGTCCAGCACGGGCATTGGAGCTGTTTTAATGCAGGATGGCAGACCTCTGGCTTATATCAGTCAAGGTCTGTCCGAAAGGGCTCAGAAGAAATCAGTTTATGAAAGGGAGCTGATGGCTATAGTGTTTGCGGTCCAGAAGTGGCGTCACTACCTGATGGGCAGGCATTTTATTATCCACACTGACCAACAAAGCCTCAGGTTCCTCACCGATCAGAAGTTAATGGGCGAGGATCAACATAAGTGGATTTCCAAATTAATCGGCTTTGACTTTGAAATCCATTACAAACCAGGCACCGAAAACAAAGCCGCAGACGCCTTGTCACGCAGAATGCAGTTTGAGGCTATATCCACTGTCCAGTGTCAAGGGTTGGACAGCCTGGTGGACGAAGTATTGGCCGACCCCAAACTCCACAAAATAATGCAGGAGGTGTTGAAGCAGCCAGACTCCCATCCTGGCTATCATATCAGAGGCAGTCAGTTACTATACAAAGATAGGTTGGTGCTACCCAAGGCGTCCACCACAATTCCCCTCATATTGAAGGAATTCCATGACTCTGCAATAGGAGGGCATTCTGGGTTCTTCAGGACGTTCAAAAGGATTTCAGCTTTGGTGTATTGGGAAGGAATGAAAAAGGAAATCCAAAGGTATGTGGCAGGATGTGAAGTATGCCAAAGGAACAAATATCAAACATTGTCACCGGCAGGGCTGTTACACCCACTACCGATACCGACCCATACTTGGACCGATATCTCGATGGACTTTATTGGGGGATTACCAAAAGCACTTGGGATGGACACGATTTTAGTGGTGGTTGATAGACTCACCAAATATGCCCATTTTTTGGCTCTCTGTCATCCATTCACGGCTAAGGAGGTAGCGGAAGTTTTTATTAGAGAAGTGGTTCGGCTGCATGGGATTCCCTCGTCCATTGTGACAGATAGGGACAGGCTATTTCTCAGCCAGTTTTGGACTGAATTGTTCAGGCAGATGGGCACCAGACTCAAATTTACAACAGCATACCACCCTCAGTCGGACGGCCAGACTGAAGTGGTCAATAGATGCCTTGGAAACCTACCTCCGGTGCGTCACAGGCACTAAACCGAAACAGTGGCCTAAATGGCTCAGTTGGGCAGAATTCTGGTATAATTCCAATTACCACAGCTCTACCAAAATGACTCCCTTCAAAGCTTTATATGGTACAGATCCTCCCGCGCTACTAAAAGGTCATACTAGCCCTTCAGCAGTAGAAGAAGTTAATCAACTTCTAGCCGAAAGAGACCAGTTGCTTGGCCACCCTCAAAGATAACCTTGTCCAGGCCCAAAACCGCATGAAGGTACAAGCAGATAAGCATAGGCGGGAAGTAACATACCAGCCAGGGGATTTGGTATTCCTCAAGATTCAACCTTACAAATTACGGACACTAGCACAGAGACTCAATCAGAAGCTTAGCCCACGGTACTATGGTCCTTACGAGGTTCTAACTAAAGTAGGCTCAGCTGCGTATACTCTCAAACTGCCTGAAGGGAGCCGTATTCATCCCCACTTTCCATGTGTCTTTACTTAAGAAATCTATAGCCGCCGCTGAAACAACCCAACCATTGCCTCCTTTCCTTTCTGAAGACATGGAATTACTGGTCACCCCAGCAGAGGTCGTGGCTGTCCGTTACAATACCAGTGGACACCGCGAATTACTCATCCAATGGCAAGATCTTCCAGCCTGCGAGAATTCCTAGGAACTAATGTCCCACATCCAAACGCAATTCCCACACTTCCACATCTAATTCTTCTTTTATCCTCTATTATGGAAGAAATTAACTCAAATACACTTTCATTATTAGAGACTCGAAACTCTCTTGTAATATAATTATCTATTAGTATAGAGTATAATTGTTGGGATGTTGTTACAAAAATAGACATGTTATCAAAACAAACATCATTTTCTTCCACAAAAACATGAAAAGAGAGATCAGAATACAACAAGAACAATGAAGACGCATGATTGAACCCATATATTGTTCAAACCCAGAAAAAGAAATCATACTAATGCAAAAATTTTAATCCAATTGGTAGATTTCGTATATTTCTGTTTTTCCCAAAAGGATAATCCTTCAATTCTCAACTTCCACAACTATCTATAGGTAACAAAAGAACTATTTTCAATCACTTACAGCAACATCAGAAAATGCGAAGATCAACAAAAGTAGATAATAACTATGGTAAAACAAATGGAAAAAGAAACAAAGGGATAGTAACAGGAGGAACAAGAGGAAGAAGAATATGGTACTTATGCAGCATACCTTTTGCATGTGTGCCAGCAAACATGTAAGACTGCTCTTCAAACTTCGCACATGTTCAAGATTTTTGGTGCTTACATTCCTAGCCAATTCATCTAATACAAGGTAAGCACCTCTCTCAAGATCTGCCACACGTGTCCAGAAAATGTACAGACAACTTCTAAAGCAATCTCCAGAACTTGAAACTCAAATGGAAGCTCAGACTATAAACCTTCAACAGACTCTGGCACAGGTAACCATTGTCTGCCAGTTGAAACCTGCAGTTCACTTTCTTGTTCACCCGCAAGTCCACGAAAGTTTAGGTTGACTTTTATATGGAAGTTATTGCCTGAGTTTTTCAACAAACGGTAGAACCTCCTAGCAAGGAGGATCAAGCAATAGCACTTCTTCAGCTGTGACTATAGCCTTTATAAACTCCAAATTAACAACCATTGCTTTCTCCCTGGCTGCAAAGAAGAAAAGTATATGTAATTCCTTTCTTCATCAAAATCATAATAACTTACAAATGAGGGGGGGAAATGAAAAGAAAAAAAGTAAGCTTAACAGAACCACTGTATCTATATTTGTGTATAAAGATATTGAACATTGGCAGAGAACAGATTAAAACAGACATGTTACCAAAGCAAACATCATTTTCTTCCACATAAACAAGAAAAATGCAATATGCAGGGAGTTCAGAATACAAAAACAACAATTAAGGCCGATGATTGAACCCATACATTGTTCAGCCTAAAATAAAGATACTGTAGAGCTCCAACAGTAACAGCGCGTATCTACTTTTTAGGGTACATTAGGAGTCGTTATCACTGCTTGAACATATAAAATCTACTCAAATCCCTATCCACCCAAGCACCCAAGCTAAGCCCAGGTGGCACAGGCAACATTGGTTGGGAAGATATATTAAAATGTTTCCCAATAGCAAAATGTATCCTTGCAAATATTTTTAGACAGAGGTAATGATTAATGAAGCAACACATATTCATAATAAATAATCCAAATATAAAACCTATGAAAACACATCTAGCATCCCAGGTTTTACAAAAATCTTATATCTAAACATATAGCGGGTAGTAAATTATAGTACCATGTGTGTCAGACTCCTCTACTACCATGATTTCAGAAATTGTTCAGATTTTGATCCATCAGTTTATCCAATTTAATCATCCAGCTTACTCTTAGTTGCTTACCCTGAAAATTTATAGGTATGACTACCTAGGTACTATATTCATCATATGAAAAGTTCAACTTCAAACCCAAGGAGTTTAGCCCTCAAATGACTTCTAACATAAGGTGCACGCTAAATAGTGAATGCTTGTCTAAAACAAAATTTGTGCAAAACAAAACAAACTTCAAATAAAATATGGTTTTAATTGGTAACGGGTCACCAGCTGAAACGTTGGATACATGTTAGCCTCACATGTCTAATTTCAAATGCAACAAACAGTGTATGAATTTGAGTTGTGCAACTCAAGTTATGCACAAAGCATTACATGCTGCCAAGCAAGGAAAATCTGCAGAAGATTGACTGACTTTAAATGAAATTTGGTATTGAATGACATAATTCAAAGCTAACATTTTTACAGCTAAAGGTCTTATGATTTGGCTTTTCAATGCAACTCGGATTGTGCCATTACGACTATCCTAACTCAAATTATGAATGAAACTGTAAGAGCTGCCAGAACACACCTCATGTCAATTATGCAGAGAACAGATCTGAGTTTCGAGGAAAACTGGTACTGAACAAAAACAAACTTGAATCTGGGATTTTTATGATTGAAAGCCTTGTGTGTTAGCTTTCTAACAAAACAAACAGTGCATGATTTGGAGTTTCATAGCGAAAATTATGCACAAATAGGTGAATGCTGTCCAAGATGCAATGAAAAATTCTACAGCTATTTAATAATTATGTTCATATTACCCAAAGCTTCTTTCACAATTCACTATAATTACAATCTCACAAACTATACAAGACTTACATCACTGGTCAGAATGTAGAAAAGAGTTGCAGCTGCAAGATTGCTGGCAGAATCATTAAGACTGAGGCTGCAAGATTGCTGGCAGAATCATTAAGACTGAGTCCCAAAATAGCAACAATTATTGTCTTTGCCATCCTAGAAAGTAGACAAATCAGGGAATTATCAGCTAAACATTCATAATGGTAATGTTTTCTATAAGAGAGTGAGTGCAATCCATACCCTCAGTTTAAAATTCCAAATTAAAAGATATATAGGAAATCTTGTGAAGTAGGAAAAATGTGATCCTTCAAAACTGTCAAAAATCTAAGTTCCCCTCCAAGTTATATTTCTATTTGCACAGTGACTAAAGAGATCTCGGAGTTGAATCCACCTAAATGGAAATTCTTATACCAGACTCACAAATGGATCAAAATACTACCGTTCCTTTTCTCTCTTTCTTTTTTCTTCTTCTCGTGCGCCACTAATAAATATTCTAATCAACAATAAAATTTCAATTGTCAAGCACAAACCATCACCGAAATTTGAAAGCTAATAAAAGAATTCGCCAATACATTCAAAGACCACATATATCAAGTGAACTTTTAATACCCCAAGACTACCCAAAATTAAAATTTTGAATTCACTTCGAGAAACCCCAGCACCAGAATTTCAACAAAAAACAGAATCCAATCTTTTCCCATACATACATCTCCAACATACCCATTTCGGATTCAAAACCCACAAGAATTTTCTTACGAATCCACCTACCCTTGAGTCCGCAGAAGCCGCCGCTGCTGCACCGTGCCACATATAGACAACAAAGAAAGCAAACTCGACCTTCTGATCCGCACTGGCTGGCCTTTCCGGAGCCCATCCAGAGCAAAATTCACCTCATCAACGTGCTCCATCATCTCCCCGAACTCCTGCGCCTCCATCAGCGTCGAAGTCGCCGGAATCGACAGCCCGCAGTTCTTGGAAACCTTCTTCTCGGACCTCGCTTTCTTTGACTTCCTGGGCACCCCGTCGCACAAATCGTCGAACGGGACCGACGCGGTGGGCAAGATCGAATTTGAATTGCACGGGTCGGAATCGAACGCGGACCAGTGCGACGAGGAATCTTGGGACGAAAATGCTAAGCCGCAGAGGTGGTCCTGCGAACTTTCTTGGGACAGGGGGTCCCTGAAGGGGTCCGAAACGTCGTCGCTGAGGTCGTCGGAGAAGGTCCTTGGAACGGGTCTGCTGCGGCGACCGTACGTGCGGACGATCATGCTTGGTTCTTGGAAATCGACGGCGGTGGTGGTTGGTGGCTATGTTGAAGGGTGTGGATTGGGCATTATGAGAAAAGGGAGGGCTTTTTGGGAAGAGGAGCTTGAAAATGATGTGAATGGATTGGGAAATTGAAGAGAGAGATCAGAGATTTGAGCTTGGTGAGCTGAAGAGCACCAAGGAGGAGTGCAAGTGAAGAAGGAGACAGTGGAAGGAGGATAGAGATTCGTGTCGTTGCGGAGGTTTTTGTCTGAGTTTTGAAATTCTTTTTTTTTTTTTAATTCCGCGCGATTTTTTAATTTTCTAAAGTTCTGAAAATCGAATCGATTACTGAATTGATTGAAGTACTGATTCAAAGTTCAATAATTGAACCGTAATCGAACTGGAATATAATTAAATATATTTATATTTATATATAAATATAATTATTTATATACTAATAAAATAAATAAAAATACAATACAAATTAATAATAAAATTATTTGAAACATAAAAAAATAAAAACATAAAATAAAAAATATTATATTCATATAAATAATATAACATTAATTTATATAATAATATAGTATGTGAATTAATTAAAATAAATATAAATTTATATAATTCACAATTAATTAATGATATATGATATAGTTATTAAAAAAATTATATTGAATAAATGAAATTTTATATTAAAAATATGTTTTATAAATATTTAATATTAAAATATAAATAAACAAAATAAAATATGATACACGTGAAGGACATGCACTATTGGACAACAACACACTAAGCTATCCTTTTCAACTTTTTTGACCATACATGTGTGCCTTTTCAACTTTTCCCCCACACTTGCACTGTCGCACCTCTCTCTCTCCCTCTTCATTAATTTACATGCTCATTCACATGATTCATTACTATTTCGGGCACGACTTTTCGACCCACAAAGCTATTTTTTTTTTGTAAAAACCCGACCCAAACGACATCATTTTTCTTAGTATTAATTCAAAAAAAAAAAAAGTTCAGAACCGGTAACTGTACGGACCGGTACCGGTTTGACCGGTTCACTCGGTTTGGGACCGGTTCATCAATTTTTGACCCACCGGTTCTGGGAAGCCACCCGAACCGGTGAGGGAACCGGTTCCCGGTCCGACAGGTTGAACCGGCCGATCCGGTCCGGTTTTCAAAACCCTAAAATTTCCTGTACTTTATTTTATCCCTTATCCTCCGAACTAATAACGAAGCAAATAGTTGGCTGATAGGTTGGTTTGGCGGCTTGGCACGTCAATTTTGACTAGCTCTAACTGAATCGAATCAATCAGACGTTATTGATTTGGATATTAAGTATATATTTGATAATTAATTATTTTTTAAAAATTATTTTTTTAAGTTTTTTTAGTTTAATATGTATTTAAATTAATCAATTTTATAATTAAAATAGTTTATAATTAAAATTTTAATAATCAAGTTCATGTTTGGAATTAATTACTTTTTAGAAAAAATATTTTTAAAAAATTTTTTCAATAAAATTTTGATTATAAATTATTTTAATTATAAAATAAGTTAACTCAAATACATACTCAATCTTTAAACAAATAATTTTTTTATAAAATTAACATATTACCAAACATGCATTAGTATTTTAATTATAAATTATTTTAAATATAAATAAATTAATTTAAATAAATATTAAAAAAATTAACTCAATTAATCAATTACTTGAATTATATATTTTTTTAATATTAAGTTTTTATTATGTTTTTTAAAAAAATTTAATATAAAATAACTCATTCATTTAGCTAAGAGCAGGTACTGCTTGGTTTACTCTCATCTTGGTTTACTCTCATTTTGGCAAAGAGCATTTGCCAGTTCGTTCTCTTCTCTAAAGCACGTGATACACATAAGTGGTCACCAAGCATACGGTGATATCACACACACACACACATATATATATATATGACATTCCATAAAGGAATGAAACTTATAGCAGTTGTTCAATATTGATAGCTTCCCATGAATCAAATTACAAGATAACTGTCTCTCTCCTGTTAGTAGCATAACCAATATGACAGATGCATCCATAAAGCCAAATTTCGTTGCTCTTCACTCCATTAAGAATTTCTAATGTAGAAGAGGAGATGGGTCCACAACAACTAAATCGGGTAGGTCCTAAAGAATTCCATGTAGATTCTGAACCATTACATATTGAGAAGCATTGGCCTCATCATCCATCCTTTTTCTCCAAGGTTGACAGTTCTATTTCGTCTGATAGTGTATGGCCTTTCTTGCACAGGTCATAAATACTTGGCCTCTGAATGTGGTCTGGAGATACTTTGAGTACCATTACCACTTACTAGTAAAAGATAACCTAGAATCACTATTTTATAATTTATCAAAGATGCTTCATACCTTCTCCAGAAAATAAGGCAATGATGCAGCATAATCCAAGTGAATGCTGCGATAAAAAAGCATAAAGTTCCAAATTTTGGTGAAATGAGGACCAGAAAATTTACCACAAATTGGGGCAACCAAATATGCATGCTCCATTTCTAAAAATAACATAAAACAAGCCTTTCCACTCTCCTCCCTAAAAAGTAAATAAAGGAGTTACACAGAAATATTTATATAATCATGTTAAACTACTAAAATGGCAAATAAACTAAGATTCAGCATGTGAGGCTTAATATAAGATGGATGTACATAGCCTATTAAAATGTATAGTTAGAGCTTTTTCTGGACAATGCTAACCACAAATTATACCCCACTCCTCAACTATAGTTGTCTGTAAAACAAAAGAACACAGTTAAATGAGAAACCAAAAAAAAAAAAGAGAACATAATATTGAAAAGAGAAACAAAAGAGACCATTTAGGAAAGGGAGGAATTTCTTTTTGCAAATTCTATATATACAACTAAGAAAGATCCAGTTGGTCAAGTTGTGCTGCAATAATATGGAATTGAAATTCTAATGGCAAAACTGCATTATATGTACACATGACTAGACTAGATAGCTACAATCCTTAAGGGCAGAGGAAGAACAACTTATGATAAGGGTGAGACCTGAACGGTTTCTGAAAGGTGCATATCAGAAGTTCCATTCAAGGAAAGCAGGACCATACAAGGTGCTGAAACACCTTGGAAGCAATGCTTACTTACTTGAGTTGCCACAAGAGCTTAGCATCAGTCCTATTTTTAGGTAACTTGCATAACTATCTATAAGTAACAAAAGATCTATTTTCAGTCACTTACAGTAACCTCGGAAAATGCGAAGATTAACAAAATCAAATAGTAACCAAGGTAGAAAAACATAGAAAAAGAAACAAAGGGATAGTAATAGGAGGAACAAGAGGAAGAAGAATATGGTAGTTATGCAGCATACCATTTGCATGTGTGCCAGTAAACGTGTAAGATTGCTCTTCAAACTCCGCACATGTTCAAGATTCTCGGTGATAACATTCCTAGCCAATTCATCTAATATAGGGTAAGCACCTTTCTTAAGATCTGCCACACTTGTGTCCAGATATGATGAACAGACAACTTGTAAAGCATGAAATTTAGCATTTAGCATACACACTTAGCATCCTCGATTTTACGAAAATCTTATATCTAAATGTATGGTGGGTGATAAGTTATGGTACCATGTGTGTCGGACATGCATCAATTTAGAGTAGAATTTTGAAGCAAGGGAAACATGGGGCAGCAAAATCAATGACAAATCTCAGGAAGAAGAGTAACAACAAATAGTTATTACGATGCTAGACTGATCATGCACTGCAATGATAGTCTACATTTTCGCCATCTGATAAACCCACATCAAAATTATAAAAACCCAACATTCACCATTCTTCTTTAGCACAAGTCAATTAAACAAGGTGCACAGTGAAATTCAAATTGCAATATCCGTAATCCCATCTTTTGATCCAAATGCACACAAAAAAAAACCAAATGGATAGTACCATCAAACATGTAGATTAAAACACGGCACAATCAATACCCAGAAAGTTATAGTTCCTAAGAATTGAGGCGAAAAACCTAAAACCCAAAAGAAACAAAACATAACAAAAATCCATTACCAAGGATATTGGAGGAGTGGGAGAAGACACGACCCAGAATCCTCAAATCCCTAACCGACCCGACCGATCAAACCTTATCCACAACCTGGATCCACCGGTCTTCTTGGCCTTGGTCACCGTGCCACTGCCAATGAAGGCATTGTTGACGTTGTCACACTGCGACCCAGCTCCTCGGAGAGTACGGCGGTGGGAGCTTGAGCGGTGGAAAGAGAAGGGTCCCTTACGCGTTGAGTTGAAGATTCATATTGAAGAACGAAAATAGATGAAACAGTAAGCATATGAGAGAGGGAATCTTCTTCTTGTTATGGGTATCGATTCGGAAGAAGATATTGTTCGGGTTGTGCTTCTTCTCCTTCTCCTTGATCTTCCATAAACGAGTCATCCCCTCTCCTCTCCTCTCCTCTTCTTTTTGGGCGAATGAAAGAAAACAGAGTAAGAGGGTTGGGAATTTCTTTGTAAATTTAAAAAATTGACTTCCCAGCACTCTTTTTGGGCACCGAGTACTGTTGGGAATTTTTTTATAAATTTTAAAAGTATTTCATTAAATAGTTATGGTACCGTTATATATAAGGTGATTTTAAATAAAAATAATAGATCTCATAAATAATTTTAGTAGGTCCTCAAATATAAAATTTATTTGTTTCTCTCATGAATAGATAGATGGATGGATAGATAATTTTATCTAAATTTAGAAAAATAATATATGAGAATAGTTGTTTTATTTAATTTATATTAGAACTTAGTGTACTTACCTAAAAATTATAAAAAAAAAAATTAAAATTTTAGAGAGTGAGATATGATAATAAAACTTCATTTTGATTAAGTTATTGTTTAATGTATCATATTTAATAGTATTTATTAAAACTAACAAACATGCCTCTTCAATTTGTATTCTTTTATTTTATTAATTTATTTTTTATGAATTAAGATATATTTAAATTTTAAAAATAAATATAAGTATTTTACAATTTTATTTTTCAAAAATATGTTTAAATATAAATAATAATATTTTGAAAAGAAGATGTTATCATCTTTTTACATAAAAAATTATAATTGGCTTGAAATATATTTTAGTTTTTTATAAAATTATTTTTATTTAAGTAATTAATTAATAATTATAATAAATTAATTTATAAAATAACTATATGAGGAAAAATTAAAAAAAATACAAATGTTATGCCTCTCAAAATGTTGTTAAGGATAAAAATATAGAATAATTTTGACTAAAATTAGTGAATCACAATTTCATAACCAATTGTGGATGGCCTTTCAAATATAAAATTTGTGTGTTTTTTTTTTATAATCCAACTCTCTCATGTTTTTAGATAAAATGAATTCAAATTTATTTCTAGGACTAAATCAAAAGATTAAAAAAATATATGAATTTTGTTTAGGAGAAGAAAACCTACACAAAACAAAACCTTGTGACAAGAGACGGAGGGCTAAGCAAATTCTTAAGACTATACTGCAACACAAACTAAAGACATTAGTAAATATGAGATCAAAATTAGATAATTAGAAAAGAGGTGGGTTTTTCAAGATATTTTAAAGGCATGACTATTTAAAGGCAAAGCTGGGTTTCTCACCTAGTTACACTTGGAGGAGTATCCATTTTGCAACTTGAGTACTTAAAAGGGTGGTTTTTGGAGGTTGGGGGATGTTTAGATGATTAGTGTATGGGGAGATGGATGTCTTCCATTTCAAAACGGTCACCAAGTATGGAGTCTGTGGTCAATACTTCCTAAAAATGTAACTATGACAGACTTGATTGATGAAGATACCAGATGTTGGAATTGCCTATTGATTGAAAGTATTTTCTATTCTTTTGAAGTGTCGCAAATTCTAACAATCCCTCTATCTAGTGCAAATTGTTCTGATGATTTCATCAGGGGAAGAAATAAGAATGGGTTATATAAAGTTAACTCGGCCTATCATTTTATTCTCAAATTTGCTTAGCCACATGCAGAAAGCAGCTCATAAAATAATTCAGAAAATCCCCATCTTTGGAAGAAGGTATGGCAGCTGAATATCCCTCCAAGAATTTCTAATTTCTTATGGCATTGTTTACAGGAAGCATTACCGGTGCGTAGCAGACTTGCCAAAAGAGGAGTCCAGGTATCACCACTTTGTCCAAGATGCCAAGAGCATGAAGAAGCAATCTCTCATGCACTGAGGGATTGTGATTGTGTACGAAACATTTGGTTCGCATCAACTCTTGGTATCCGCATTTAGTTCGCATCAACTCTTGGTATCCACACTTCAATTAATGCTACGAAGCATGTTACTGCATGGCTCTCCAACTTACTTCTTGACTCCTCAAAAGAAATTGCTAAAGGTATAGCCTCTCTAGCATATAGCATCTAGTACTCAAGGAATAAACTATGTTTTGATGATAAAATTATACAGTGGAAGTCACAATATCAGAGGCTGTATCATGCTTGCATGACTACCGTACAAAGACTGCAACCACAAACCGAAAATCGCATACTGATATGATGCCAATCAGTCATGCCATGGGATGGACTGTGCCACAAGAAGGCTGGTACAAACTTAATACGGATGCTGCGAAGATAAATAGCCACAGTTGGGGTGCAGGAGCTATTTTCTGTGGCCATGATGGAAACTTCATAGCTTCAGCAACGTCTCTACTGTCATGTGGTGAGGAAGTTCATCTTGCAGAAACACTGGCTCTTCGGAAAGCACTTCTTCCTATCTAAGGACCTTTGTCTCCAACAGTTGAAAGTAGAAACAGATTGCTTGGAACTTCTCCAATCTTTGATGGAACCTCAGCATCAATCTGGTTATTTTGGTTTGATTGTTGATGATTATTTTCAAATTTGTAGATCTTTTCCTAGCTGTATATTCCTGCACGCTAGAAGAGAAGGCAATAAGGTAGCCCATGCTTTGGCGAAACTTGCATGTACAACCCCAGACATGATCTCTTTGGAGGCTGCTCCAAGAGAAATTCATACTCTGGCTATGTTGGATGTATTTCCAGTTTCTACCTAATCAATTTGATTTCCACTTAAAAAAAAAATTCAGATAACTAGAAGTCTACAATTGCGGTGGATAAAGTAATTATAGAATTATTTTAGATCAATTTTATTTTATTATTAAAATGTATCTATTTTAAAATCGAATTTAAATGAGTGGCATTTGATAATAATAACTCAAGTTAATTTTTATTATATGTATTCGAATTTAAACATATTTATTTTTATATTTTTATTTATATAATTATTTTATAAATTAATGAATTATATTTTTATTATAATTATAAATTAATTAAAATAAAAATAATTTTTTTTAAAATGTAGAATATATATTTGAAGTCAATTATAATAGTGTATGTCGAAAGAAAATAACATTTTTGTATTTTAAAATAGTTGTAATTGTATAATATAATTATTTAAAAAAATATTTGTATTTACAATTTTCTCCCTTTTTCTATTTGTATTCAATTAATTATTAATGATTTTTGAAAAATTAAAAAATTTAAGACCAAAAGATGAATACTTTATCTCTTTTTCTATTTACATTTAATTAATTATTAATGATTTTATGAAAAATTGAATCTATATTTTTCCAAATTTTAGTGCGTAAAGTAATTATATTTTCTATTACTTGTACATGAATTTTTACATACTTTAAAAGATTTTAATTTTGATCTATTATTTTAGCAAAAAAAATTGCATTATTTATCACAACCCAAACTGGGGTCCATGACCGGTCTATGACAAGGGTTTACCATAGTATCGCCAAAATCATAGACTTGTAATATTTGACAGGTGAATTTCAATTACCAATAATTTATTACAAATAAATTACTTCTAACATAACAAACTAACATGGATCCTACTTGTAGAAATAATGTATCACTTTTAAGAGTGTCAGTCTACAAGACTTTCAAATCCAAAAATAAATAAAGTAAGATCGATATTTAGACTTGTCCATACATGACGGGCACACCATAAACAATTGAAAACTCATTCGATCACACTTGACGAGTTGAACAAAAAACAATCTCTTTTCCCTTATCTGAAAATGCATAACAACAATTTTGGTGAGTTTACAACTTAGTGAGTAGGTAATACCTACTCTTAAGGGTGTTCACAGTCCGATTCGGTTCGGTTTTGAGAGGAAATCTCAATTGAACCAAATCAATCGGTTCACATATTACATCAACCAATCGGTTTGGTTTCTACTAAAGAACCGAACCAAAATGGAGTGAAAGAATGCAAAATCAGTTTGGTTTTGTTCGGTTGATCAGTTCTTGTCTGAAAAATGTTGGGCAGCTGGGCAGCAAAGTTCATGTTTCAAACTGAAAAATTTGAAGAAAAATCTAAGCAACCAAATAGGAATCCTTTTCCTAAGGAAAAATTTCAGGAAATTGTAAATTTTACCAAATAAGAAAAAAAAAACACAGGGTCAGGGTTGGGTCGGCGACACGGATTCTCAGAGGAGAAATAGCTCAGATTCAGACATTGATTGCCAGCAATGGAGTGAGAGAATGCAATGAGTGAGAGACTGAGAGTATGAGATTAAGGGTTAAGAGAGAGCGCTGTGAGTTGAGTCGTCGACAGTGACGAGAGAGAGAAATGTGAGTTGAGTACCTAACGGCGATGAGAGAGAGCTCAAAGACTCGACGTTGAAAACACAAGCAACAACACACTAGAGTGGTGGTCACTAATGATAGCCAAGAGAGTGGGCTGTGTGGTTAATAGTAAAGCTCTATGATTGGAGTGGAAAGAGACTGGGAGTCGAGAGAGATATCTCACAACGACATGGATGGGAAACTGGGAAAGGGGTTAGGGGAAAATGGGAAAAGGGAATGAAAATTTAGGTTCAAATATGAGGGCTATAAGCATAAATATGCTCAGTAAAATTAGAATAAGAGTGTAATATCACATATAAAAAATAATTTTTATATGTATTTTAATTATCGATTCGATTTGGTTCGGTTCAATTTTCAAAATTAGAATCGAAAACCGAATCAAACTGATCAATTTTTGAAAAAAAAACCAAAAAAATCCATTTTAATCAGTTTTAATCGGTTTTTGGTTTTTTCAGTTTTGTTCGGGTTGGTTTGGTTTTGAACACCCCTACCTACTAAACAAGAAACGGAACAAGCGGGGGCACGAGTTTTTCATGAGTAATAACAAAATAATTTATAAAATGAGATATAGCAATTAAAACTAAATAAAAATACCTAAGAAAAATATAACAAACATATACAATTCTTTCTAAAATATAAGAGTTATAAATCTGTCATTAGAAATTTCATTAGAAAAATATATATAACAAAGCATTAAAGTCAATAAATAATTTTCAATAGCAAATATCAAATATTGAGAAAATTAATTAGAATAAAATTCAAATGAAATAATTCAACAAGCAGAACCAGAACAAACCGAGCACACAACTTGCGGGGTAAGTTAACTAAACTGACAAGCCTAAGGCTTGTACAAATAAGCATCACGCTCCAAATCTATAACTAACTCATGTGTATTAACTTAACACAGAGTTAGCATATAAGCTCAAGGCTTGAACTAATGAGTATCATGCTCTAAATTTATACCCAACTCATGTACACTAATTTAACACAGAGGTAGCATCTTCTGAGTCTAATCATAGGTGCACCAAGCTAACATTTATTGATGTTAGATACAAAATTCACCAAAGCCAGTATGACACTAAAAATGACCCTACCCAAAGCCTAAATTCACTACCCAAAATTGCCCAATAAAAAAATAATATAACATAAAATAAAAATAAAATAAAATAAAAGCATTAAGAAAATGACACTAAATAAAATATCTACTCATTTGTGTTCAGTCAAGATAACTCGAAATCTGAATTGACATCAGATCCTGCTCTCA
Organism: Castanospermum australe; assembly: GCA_019955255.1. NCBI lineage: Eukaryota > Viridiplantae > Streptophyta > Magnoliopsida > Fabales > Fabaceae > Castanospermum > Castanospermum australe. The sequence continues at coordinate 653,567 of NSJW01000743.1, forward strand.
AAATTTATTAGAATCTCTTACTCTTTTACAAAGAGCTTAGAGGAAAAAGGTAATTAAGCTTACTTACCTTAGGATCTATATATAATCATTTCTAGGTGAAAGGAGCTTACTAGTTTTTGAATGTGAGACTTAAAACTAAAATAATATAAAATTTCTTTTTCCAATGTGGGACTTAAATAATAACCCTTTCTCTTTTTTTTTAATTCTCCCTTTTTTTTAAACTTATCTTAATATTTTTTTACGGATCGTCACATTTTCCTCCTGTTAAAATAAATTCGCCCTCAAATTGAAAATTCCTACTAACCTCGTTCATCAAATAGGTGTGGGTACTTCTCGTGTATAGCTACTTTATGATCCCAAGTTATTTCTTCACTTGACGGTCTACACCAAACAACTTTTGTCTTATTACACTAACAAAATCTAGCTTATCTCTTAAGAGTAGTCTTGTGTCTCAAGTGATAACTTAGTTATTCTAACTAGGTTTCATTCATTTTTAGCTTTAACTTCAAACATCTTGACTAGTTATTTAAGTAACTATGTTAATCTTAAATTAATCACTTTTACTAGATTGACTAGTGTGAAAAGAATCAATTCTAGCATCTAGTTAATGTGAAAGGAATCTTGACACTAGTTGTGAAAAGAATCAATTCTAGCATCTAGTTAATAAAAAAGGAATCTATTTTAATATGAAAAGAATCTAATTAGAATCTAACTGAGTGTGAAAAGAATCTTCTCTTATTCTATCTAGTTACTAAGTTTCTCTTTATTGTTCTAAACTCTATTTTTGCACATAATATTACTTCTAATTAGTAAAAGTTGCCAATAGCTTAATTAAGAAAAAGAGGATGTTACACATGTGCCTTCTATTTCGGCCGTCATGATCAACCTCATCCTCCACGTTAGCCACACTCTCTGACCTGGCCACCTCGGCAGCTTCACTTGATGGTTTGCTCGCCTCGGCGGCCTTGGTCACCTTCTTTGCCTAAAGATGCTTATTCAGCTTAAACAGGTGAACTTTGGGTGCCGTTCTATATACAAAATTAGGAAATAATTAACATCAGGCTAACTACAATCCAAATCAGGAAGTCAAAATTAGACATACTCAGGTAGCCTTCCAACTCGGCACCGTCTCGATTTAGTAACTCAGCACACTTAATAAGGGGATAACTCTGCAGCGTATCAATCAAAAGGAGTCCAGGCCACTACTAGACTTGGCCATACAAACCCGTTCCTCCTTGGCGTGAGGCAAACAGATGACACCATCGACATCATATCCATCTCGGGTTATTTGGACGTTGTTCCGAAGTACGATGATATCCATGCCGTCAGTATAAATGGACTCTATGTTCAACACTTCTTCGTCAACCCACAAGTAATTTTCAACTTTGGGTTTAACACCTCCTGCAGTGCTCCTTCCCAGAGCTGCGGAACTCGAATTCTCGGTGTGGCCATTGGTCACTGAGGTTGACCCGATTGCCGAGCTTCCTTGCCAATTGCTCCTCCAGTGGGCATGGGGGCTGAGACCGAGATGGGGAACGTCGGCACACCGCCGAGAGCCAAGTCAAAACTCCCTCCCGTGGAGCTAGACTCCTCCACTTCCATCCTCCTTGGCCTTTTAAGGTTCAAAGGCAATCGAGATGCCATGGCACGGTAGAACTGCAACTGAGACCTAATCTCCACCGAAGAAACCTCGGGTTGACTCTTCGGAGCATTAATCTCTTTCACAAACTCCACAGAAGCAGTCCTCTCACTACAACCACTACCACTCTTACCAACGGCACTACTAGTTTCCTCTCTGTTGCTGTCACTCTCTCCAAACTAGCTACTCATATTAATCCCTAGAGAAAACCTCCAAAACAAACAAAAACGGGCAGAAAAGGAAAGAAATAAGAAGCATTCAAATACCTGAAATACGGTGGGGGTGAAAATAGGGAAAGGGATGACTTTGCGACTAGACTCAACGAGTGAAGAACCTCAATATCCTCACTAAACTCGCAGAGGACAGATACAAGGAAGAAGGGAAACTTGTAAAAGAGGAAAGGGCAAGCGTAGAACAAAAAGAAGAAAACGGAGCCCAAACCCTTTATATAAGACCAACATTTCAAATAAATGGTCAGGATTGAAGGGACGAATCCAACGGGCACCATCCAAAAATAATCATGACGCCCTTTCATTTCCGCATAGTTACCAAGATTGATAGCTGACAGGAGACACCTGGAACTGACACATAAACAAGGGGCACGCGGAGGCATTCTGGTCTAGATCAGATAACCGAGGTAGACCTCTCTAGACCCCACCTACATAGAATACCTCACGAATCCGGTACTACTTAGCTCGGAACCCACCTACCTCACAACCAACGCGTGGCATCATAACGGATGCCTGGAAGCTCGACACGTGGAAGCACCCTAAGGAACGCCACTGAGAACCTAGGAATCAGCTGTAACCCTATCAACACAAACTCTTTAGCTCGTAGCTCCTCCATTCCATGACCGACCTCCGAGCTGGGGGCAGTGTTCCATACGGTTTCCCATTTAGTGGTGCTTCTGGCCTAGGGCTCAGGCCCAATGCAGGTGGCTCATTCCTTGACACACCCTTGTCTACTCTACCAAGACCTAGTCAGCCCAAGCTCGATGCACATGCCCTACAATCAACCACTGCGAATTCTGGGGTCGGACGACCGACCCGCACTCTTCCCACGTCTCCCACGATTAAGGGAGGTGCTTACCGAAACTGACTATTTAGGGAGGAGGCTTCCCTGAGGAAGGTACACAATCTGATTCCATTACCTACTTACTATCCTATTCTTTCCCCTACTCATTTAGGCATCAGAGTGTCCTTGGAGGTGCACACACCTCGGATTCAACTCAGAGTAACCTCAAAAACCCCCTGAAGCAAAGTGACCTCAATCACCAATGGTCTATCTATTGTGTTTGCCCAGGCTGCCCTCGCAGTCGACGTGAACAATATATATATATATATATATATATAATACCAATGATTTTTTAAAATGTGCTGACTTTATCATTTTTCTACATCTGTCAAAGAAGATTGAATGAATTCCTTTTTGCCCTATTCCACTAAGCTATTATATTTCATTTTAAACTATAGCATGGCTCCAAAATTACTTCCAAGGAGAGGTGATGGAGGTGATGGATGATGGTGAGCATGAGACAGTAAAAGCAAAATGGGAATATTGAAACACTGAAATATTTTTGACAATATGTGTAGAGAAAATACATGCTGGTAATAGACCCCACAAGCATTTTAACAAAGATGGATGAGGAATGTGAAAAAAAAATTTAGAGAAAGGTTGGGACTTCCATATGTGCATAAACAACTAAGAAATAAATAGGATAGTTAAAAATTTATATTTCAATTTTGGGCTAAGCTTGTGGGACAAGAGACTGGTTGGGTGGAATCATGAAAGGAAGACCGTGATGGCTTTTGACTCTTGGTGGGCAAATAAGATTAAGGTATGCTTATTTTGTATAGTGAATACATTCACCTTTTTTAGAAGCTAAGGATTTTTTTTGTAGTTCTTATTTTTGTTTTTATTTTGCCTAATAGATTAATCCATAGTTTGCTAAGTTTAGAAATGTGGTTCCAAATCTCTGAATATGCTTGAAATGTGTTTCAAGGATGTAATAGCTACTGGTTATGGTGCATGGGTGCCATCTGAGAATATAGATCCAGCTACTAAAAATAATGATGGTGAGGATAATGAGATTGGTGAGGATGTTCCTTTTAAGGGTGAAGGTGAGACTAATTATCATCCTCAAGGGATTAGAAAGGATATTGATGACTATACAGTAATTCCAAGTGCTTCAAATAGGGAGAAAAGAAAGAGGACCAAAGGGGGAAAATAGAGGAAAGGACAGGGATAGCAGCTAGGTTGCAAGACTCTCTTGATTGCATTGTGGATGGTATGGAGTCACGAACCACAGTGAGTACAACAAAAACAGATGATCCTTATTCAATAGAAAATTACATAAAATGCTTAGAAATTTGTCAGGCCTACTACCACGCATTCCAGAGTTCTATTTGGCCCTTAGATTAATGGCTAAGCTGCAATACAGAGAGACTTTTGTTTCATTGAAAGATGAACCTGATATGCAACTTGGTTGGGTGCAAACTTTCAAAATGGAGGACATTGACCATGTTTGATTGGCATCTTTTAGATTGTTTTGGATATTCGTTTCATTGTTTTTTTTTATTTATTGCATTTTATTATATTATTGATTTAATGGTCTGTAGTTTTACTATTTCTAGAATTTTTATGACTTATGGAATTTTTTTGGTCATGGAATGTTTATTGAGATTTTCTTGATTTATATTTCATACTTATTTAATTTACATAGGATGAGTGATGATGAAAAATATTCAGATGAAAGTCAATATAGAGGAAATGAAATTGATTATGTTTCGGCCAGTAGATTGGAAGCTTATGCAATTGCCACTTACTTTTTACAATATGTCTTCAAACAGTAAAAAAGAACTTCAAAACTCTCAGGACATAAATGGATATTAAAATTGAAGGAAGGAAATAACATGCGATTTTTTGAACAATTAAGGATGAGAAAACCAGTATTTGAACAATTATGTCATGAATTAGTCTAAAAGTATGGTTTGAAACCTACACGATGTGTTAGTATAGCTGAGATGGTAGCATGATTCTTATACATGCTTGGGCACTCAGCTTCATATAGAGTGGTAGAGGAGCGTTTTTGACATTCTGGAGAAACTATATATCGTCAATTTCATAGTGTGTTATCAGTAGTAAAGAAATTGGCAAAGGTTATCACTAGACCTGTTGACCCCAGTTTTAGAGATGTGCTTGAATATATTAGAGATAATGATAGATATTGGCCTTACTTTAAAGATTGTATAGGAGCAATAGATGGCACCCATATAGCCATTCATGTTCCTTAAGATGAACAAATATGCTTTACTGGTAGGAAAGGGTATCCTACAAAAAATGTAATGGCTGCATGTGATTTTAATATGTGTTTTACGTTTGTATGGGCAAGTTGGGAAGGCTCTGCACATGGTACTAGAATTTTTATGGAGGCTCTTCGAGCAAGGAGGTTACATTTTCCTCTCCCTCCAGAAGGTTAGTGATGCATGTTAAAATTAATTAACAATGAATGATGTACTATTTATTTATGCTAATTAATTAATGAACTCATTGTTTATAATGCAGGTAAATATTGCTTAGTTGATGCTGGATACCCTACATTTAAGGGCTTCTTAGGACCATGTTGACAAGCAAGGCATCATATTCCTCAGTTCAAGTCAGCTCCAACTTTCACATCAAATAATGAAAAGTTCAATTATTGTCACTCAAGCTTAAAGACAGTCATTGAGAGGACTTTCGGAGTATGCAAAGCAAGGTGAAAAATATTGCAAAAGCGTGCCAAGGGGAAAGTTCAAAACTCAACGGGATATTATTATTGCATGTTTTGCTCTTCATAATTACATAAGGAGAATGGATTATGATGATGTAGACATTCTTCAAAGCATTGAGAATATCAGTTCATTTCAAGCCAGTGAACAAGATGTACATGATGCTAGTGAAAGAATAGATACAAGCAAAGTAGAATGGCAGGAGCCAGCACAAGATGTTAAAGAAATGGATGAAGTAAGAGATAATATAAAAAATCAATTATCATGGCTAATGCAATAGTGAAAGATCTAATTGATAGTTTAGACCTTTATTTTTTCTTGTCAACCTTGAACATATTCAATTTTTGTATTTTTTTTCCTTTTCATCATTGAACATATTCGATTTTTGTATTATTATTATTATTATTTGATGTTGGGGTTTGGCAAGTTTTTCTCTTAGTTCTTTAAGACAAAAAACTCAAAACATTTGATAGTTCTTTCTGTTGAAACCAAAGCTGGTGTAATCAAATTTTTTTCCTTTTAAGTAATTTATCATTAAAAAAAGTACTTTTATATTTTTACATCCAAACAATAATATAATTAGAAAAGTAATTTTTAAATGTTACATCCAAACATAAAAATAACTTTTTCTTTTAAAATTTTTTTTAAAAAAAGGCTCATAAAAAAAGATCTTATTTTAGAAACACATCCAAATCAGCTTAAAGAAAAGTTTCCTTTGTTACACTTCAAATTTACAAAGTGCTTGTTTAGATGTATTTTTGTTGATTAAAAAATACTTTTTTCAAAAAGAATTACTTTTTTATATTTTGGTTCGTTTGAAAATTGTTTTTTTTAAGTTGAAGCACTAAAAAGACTACGCTAAACTTTTGTGCTTTTAAAAAAAAAAAGACTTTTTTGAAACATGAAAAGGTTGCTCAAATATTGAAATAAAAAAAGTTCTCAATTATTGCACTTAAACATAAAATAGATTTTTAAAATAAAAAAACTCATTCAAAGATGTTTTTTTGAAAACTCTTCCAAATGAGTCCAAAGTCTTGTTCATTTCTTCCCTCTCTTCCTTTTCAAAATCTAGCAGGGGTGGAGTTAGGATAAGGCGTTCTATGTTTCAATGCGTTGTGGGTTTCAGGTTTTATCTTTTTCCTCTCTTGTTGTCACCGAAACGGGTGAGTCTTCTATTTGATCTCTTTTTGAATGCCATGCTTAGTAGACTTCAAGTGGTAGTTAATCTACATTCGATTTTCACAAACATTGCCTATATATTATGTACTGATGTGGTGAAAAGATCGAGCGTAGGTGGAATTAAACTAATGGGTTGGTGTGATATGGATGAGGAGATCCGAGAGACAGCCGAAGTTGGGTTCTTGAAAGAATAGAGGAGTGATTGGACATTACTTCGGCACTCCGATACTCAACTTAGTAGTAATTTGAAGAGGAAAAATAAATCTTGAGAGGAGAGAGAGAATTTGAAATTAGAATCCTTTACTAGGTGGTTAAAATCTCCAATTTATTAATTAACCTTTTATTTTTGTTCCTTTTCTTTTCTTTTATTTTTTTTAAATTACTTTTTTTCTCATTATCTCCAAATTCCTAAACATAGCCTAAAGGACATTGACTATAGTTGTTCCATACACAGCCTAAATAAATTTGCACAGTGAAATAAACGCAACCATGTCCCAATATGTGAAAGGCTACGTAGTTAAAGCCAAGCTCATTTAGAAGAAGTGATTTGGGGTGCTTTTTTGGTGGAGGATTAAATTGGGTGGTGCAGTCTATAGCGATGATCCTACATTGATAGGCATGGGACACACTTCCTCAATGATTTAAAACAACTGCTATAAATACATTTAGGTTTCGGTATTCTTCTTTCTATACTTTGAAGAGGTTATAAGTTACAATGAATGATTAAAATTCTAACTTTTAACCTTCCAATTTACACATGCAAGGTTAAAGCAAGAGATTTTTCATCACTTCATATTATTATAATTTTATGTGTAAATATAAATATTTGAAATTTTATTATTAATTTTTTTTATGTGTATCTATTACCCCTGTGCTTGTTACTCAAAATTTCTAAATCCATCATAGACAATCTATCATCTTTTCAATGAGCACTTTACGATTAATAATATAAAAATAATTTTAACAAATAAGAGTAAAAATATTTACTTATACTAGCATTTCTTACTTATAAAATGAGCCAAACACATCCTAAGTTGCAAAATTTCCTTGATGACTGATGACTGAAATAAAGAAATACTTATGTCCAAGAGTTCTAGTTCAAGTGGCTCAAAGTCTCTTAGGAATTGTTTGATCTAGGGTTTAAATCCCACTAAGGTCGCTTTAGGAGTGTCAAAAAGGCATGGCTGGGGTAGAGAGTGGTCTTTCATCCCCCACTCTTACGAGGTAAAATTTTCCCCCATTCCTCCCATTAATACCCGTTCTTGATTCTCAATAATTGACGAGTATCCACGAGTATTCACAACTATCTAATAATTTAAGATAAAATTTTTAAAATAATAATAATAATAATAATTAATGTTTAAAACCATATAGGTTAAAACAAAAAAGAAAATCTAGAACTTATTACCATAGTAAAATCAAATAGAAAACATTACGACTCAAACTCAATAACTCAAGTGTATTGTTTTGACTGAGACTTAGGTTGGGTGATCAAGGGGCTAAAGTAGTTTATAAGCTCAATTCTAATTGTGGTTATTGCTGAGTTTGTCAAAATTACCACTTATTTGTAAAATCATTGCAAGAAGAGTTTTAATATATTAAATAAAATAAAGTAAATAATTAATAATTATACTAAATCCTCAATTTAGTCCTCTAAATATTATGTCGACATCACATTAATCTCTAAAGAATGTCAAAATTAATTTAGTCCTTGAATTATGAAATGTGATATCATTTTGATCCTCTAAAAAAATTAACATTAATTTAATCTATCAATTATAAAAATTAGAGCAAATCACCAAATTGATCCCTAAAAGATTTCAATGACTTCACATTAGTCCTTGAGAGTTTAAAATCTCATATTTGTTCCTGACAGATAATTTCGTCATTCAAGTTAGTCCCTATTTAAAAATTAATATGACTAGCTTTTAAATTTTTTAGAGACTACAAATGAAATTAAAATATTTCAAGAATTAATGTGAAGTCGGTGAAATTTTTAAGAACCAATTTGGTAACTTAGTCTAAAAATTATATAAATTTAGTCATTATTTATACATACAGGAAGAGTATTATAATTTCCCTTATCGGGGATATAGAAGTCTCCATACATATCCTAGCATGAAAAAGTTTAACAAATACTTGCTTTTACAGGAATTTTTGCTATTCTTAAATTACTTTAGGCTAAAATCTTAAAGTTTAACCAATATTTTAATTTAGTTTTAAATATTTAATTTGTAATAATTTTTATATAAATGTTATAAAAGTATGTCAATGTGATCCTTTTCATTAATAATATTTATTTTATTAATATTATTTTATGTTCATTTTATTAATTAATTTCATTATAAAAATAAACTTAAAAGAATTACGTCTCAAAATAGACTTAATTTCATAAAATAAACTTAAAAGAACATTTGTAAAATAAATATCATTAATAAAAATAATTATATTAACAATGTCTGGTAATATCTACAATGAAATTGATAAAAATTAAATACTTGAAATTAAATTAAAAATTTGATTAAATTTTAAGAACCTAAATAGAATTTTAACCATTACTTTATTTTCACTTTAGCTTATCTTTTTTTCTCCCTTTTTTTTCAAAAAAAAAAAACAAGAAATGCTGATTTCTTCCTTGTTTGTGTATGTGAAAAATCATAGGGAACGCCGAAGTTGTTTTTTTGCTTTTTGTTTTCTTTTGTGGTGCACAAAGCCCTTATTTTCCCCTCACATTTATTTCTTTCTTTCCGAGGACCACAAGCCATGTCAGCATGTCACGTGCTCTAAAGAAAAAGTGGCGAAAAAAAATAGCCGCCATATATTCATAAGAAAAATCAAGGGGAAACTTAGAAAAGAAAACGAAGTAAACCAGACGTAACTGGGAACTGGGAACTGGGAACTGGGAACACGAAAGCGTATGCAAGAGTTAACATGAGATCTTTTATCATGATACGTTGTTTGTGTTGATATTGTTATCTGAAGATCCACCACACTCCTTGCCTGTGTTGCTGGTTCGTTGGTTTGAAACACTAGAAAGTAAAACACCCTCCGTTTGCTTTAGATTGGTGCTATATTTTCCTCAATCACAGATTTTCTGGACACCCAGAAAGTTTTTTTCCATCATACTTTGACTTGGCATGCCTTTTTTCCTTGTTAGTTATGCTATCTATTTTGTCTCTGTTCTTATTTGCATCTATACTTGTTTTTCTGTTGATAATTGAATTGGGGTGTGTCTTGTAAAGATTCTTTTAGCGAGGAGAGGTAATCTGTTATTTTATGGGTTTCTCTGTCAAATTCCATTTTCTCTGAATTCTGGTCAGGTTAGCATTGATTTTTTTGTTTTAGTTTCAGTTTTGGAACTTCGTGTTTGTGAATAAATTGGATTAATTTTGGTTCAGTTTCGACAATGGGAATGTTAATTCTTAAATTTTACTTTCTAAACTGTTATTCTGATTGCAATTTGGCATGCCTTCCCTTAGTGGTGTAATCCCTATTTGGTTTCTGAGAAGAATTTTTCCCCTCCTTTTCTGGGTTTGTTGAAGCAAATGAGACAAATTTCAGATATGGCTTTAAAATATACTACTTCTTTCCCTCTTCCAAATTGCAAGCTGCTGATGTTATCTTATAATCATTTTAATGATTGAAATGCAATGTCATACAATTTTGCTGAATACTTTTCAAGCAGTTATGACTGGTTGTAATTTAATGTGCTCTGCAGGCAGCAGATTTTAAGCTGGTACAGTCTCTTCATTTTAAGCAGCATGTCCTTGGGTACCTCCAAAGCAGTTTTTCAGGTTCTGTGCAGGGCTGTGCCTCAAACTGTATATAATGAGCGATTGCTGAACTCTTCAGATTCAACATTACATTCCAAGTTTCGAGTAAAATGTATGAAGAAAAGATCCTCAAAGCATAGGCATTTAATCAAATGTTCTAGCAGGCTTCAAAGTCAGTTAAGAACTCATCAATTTCAGTGGATGGGTGTCAGTTTTTGTGACCATAAGACGTATAGTCATCTGTGTTTGCAGACATGCAACTGCCAAAAGGCTGAAAGTGTGAGTGGTATAACCACAGAAGATGGAAATGGATTGTCGATTGTGAGTAATGCTGAAAAATCAAATTCAGTAAACAATGTCATGAGTGAACAGGCCATTCTTGAGTTTCAAGATGTTCAACAGTTGAAACAGGAAAAGAAGGTTTTGACATCTAATGGTACAAATGGAACTATCACAGACACCTTCAACACAATGAGTGTCAACTCCATTGAGGAAGAAGCATGGAACCTACTAAGGGAGTCTGTAGTTTATTATTGTGGCAATCCTGTAGGAACTATTGCAACTATTGCAACTATTGCTGCAAACGACCCAACCAGTTCCAATGTTCTAAATTATGACCAGGTCTTTATTCGTGATTTCATTCCTTGTGGAATTGCTTTCCTATTGAAGGGGGAGTATGATATTGTTCGGAACTTTATCCTTTATACACTTCAGTTGCAGGTAAAGTTTTAGTCTCATAATAATGATAACATGTCCTGGCAACAGAGCTAAATTTAATTCAACTTGGCAAATTCACATGCCTGAGATATTTTTAATTTGATTGAGTATTATGATTGATCTTTGTGTTGTGTCTTGACAAAGTTTCTTTTATTCATTAGTCATTGTAGTATTGAGTCCTACCAATCTGTAGCTGTTTCTCCATCTGCTTGTAAATTTTTTGGTGAATAAAGTAAAATACTAATATGCCTTTAACATACATGCTGAAAATGTTTGTGTGTGATAACTAATATTTATGTATAATGGATGAATTGTCTGTGGATGGAATGGCTTAGGATGCAAGTAGATAACATGTATTTAATGCTTGTTTTGTTTAAATAATCTCTCCTGGATACGGTTTCTTGTGCAAGGACCCTCTACTGTATATAGTTAAAGGGAGGGGCATTAAATAAGAATTTCTTTTCTTAATTAATCTCTCTTTGACAGAATTTGTTTTGCCCAAGGACCTTTAGCTGCATATAATTAATGCAGGGGTCCTTAAATTGTTGTCATGAGGTAGCTGAGTTGTTTCTGATGCACTTGAACCTATACATCCTTATTTCAGAGCTGGGAGAAAACAATGGATTGTCATAGTCCTGGGCAAGGGTTGATGCCTGCTAGTTTTAAGGTTCGGACAGTTCCTCTGGATGGTGACGATTCTACAACAGAAGAGGTTTTGGATCCTGACTTTGGAGAGGCAGCCATTGGCCGTGTTGCTCCAGTTGATTCTGGTAAAATACTAAATCAGATCAACAATTTATATTTTACTTAGCAGAAGAAACTTACATTAATAATCCTTGGATTGCTGAACTTATTTCACATGTGATCTTAGGACTGTGGTGGATTATTTTATTACGAGCATATGGAAAAAGCTCCGGTGATCTATCAGTTCAGGAGAGAGTTGATGTACAAACAGGAATTAAGATGATTTTGAGGTTGTGTCTTGCTGATGGTTTTGACATGTTTCCAACATTATTAGTAACTGATGGTTCTTGCATGATAGATCGACGAATGGGAATTCATGGGCATCCTTTGGAGATTCAGGTACATAAGATTTCCTTTTCTTTTCTTGAATTGTCTGAAAGAATAATTACTACTTATTTAAGGCCAAAAAAGAAATATGCTTCTTATTCATGATTGTGCATTTGCTTAGATAGGGGGAAAATGATACACTTTTCTGCACCATTTTGCAAGAAGCAGGCACAAGTTTTCTTGTGCAAGATTGAGGACCTGCATGTTCTGATTAGTGAATGAGCTTTCTCTTTTCATTTTTGTTAAGGGGGTGCTGCTGGTATTGGGTATTTTTTGTATTTAAAAGTGGCAGAAATTATAGATTTTTATGCATGAAAGATGCAACTTCGTATTGCTTTTGGCTAAGTTCGGGAAAATTAAGGAAGACTAAGAGGTAAGAGTTTGAATTGATTGAAGTTTGAGGCTAAAAAACTGGCTGTAATCCAAATATTTATAGAGAGCAGCAACACTCAATTATCCTAATTAGATTAGGGTTCATAAAATCATTATTTTTGGAAAAGAATTGTGTTAAATAAACTAAAGACAAGATAAAGTTCGATAACATAAGAAGATGCAGGACAATTTCTGATGGACTATGAATCAAAGGCTGATCCAGCAGAATGATAAATATGTAAAATGTTATTTGGCTTAAAAAAAAAAAAAAACCACTAAATAATTGAAACTACCAAAGGATACTTCTCCTTACATTGATTTGAGCTTGGCTGCTACACCAGTAGAAGGTCCCCAGGGCATTTGCTGTTTTAATATACTCTTCAATTAATTAATAGTAGTTGATACTACTTGATGCCTAATTTTGTGATGCATAGAGCCATTGTTTTCGAATTTTGGTGATCCTTGTGGTAGTTAAACTAAAATAGGTGTAACAGGAGTTGAGGGAACTGGATACTTATGACAAATTTTGGGTCTAAGACTAGATGTATGCATTTGATATTCATAATTATTGTGTGCTAGGAACCCAAATAGTTGATTACTAAAAATGGGAATAATCCCAGTTACAGAAACAGATTCAGAGTCTCACACCCACAGAAAATGAGAAAACACTCAACATAAAGAAGAAAATACAAAGACAAATTTCGAGCGTCTGCACCTCCCTAGCCAAAAGGCCCCAAAATCCACACTGAATAATTGCCTGCCTCGCTACTCCCCCTCAACACCTTTTTATCTCACTCTTCCTAACAGAATGCATTCCTTGCCCATCCACAACCTGCCATGTGGACATATGGTCAACATTAGAATTCCCTTCCTTCCCTTGCTGACTCATGCTTTCCTTTCTAACCATGTGATTGCAAGGGATAGATTCCCTGCTTACTCGCCTACCACTCCTAGAATACATCCTTATAATATGTGGATGTCTATCATTGTGCTTGTGGATTGTCATAAATCGCTGAAAAATCGGAGAGAGAAGACAAGTCTCATAGTGAGATGATGAATGATCTTTCTGGTGGAACTTGGACTAGGTAAAGCTGTGTTTAATTTCACCTTCCCAACAAATAATGGACAAATAGAAGTAAAGACATCAGACCTCTTCCTCATCATCTCTCAATAGGTCTGGCTATGTTCTTCTCAATTGCCTTGGTTAAGCCATATGAGAATGGTAATAGATCAGATTCGTTGCTCTGCTGCATGTTATACATACTTTTATGACTAACTTTTGATAAATAATTTTTCCTTTCTGTGAAATGAGGGAATCAATCACATGATAAATCATATAGAAGAAGGTATGTATGATTCTGTGTTACCTATAAAAAAATCCATTCATCTATTCATTCCCAGAAACATTGAAGTTTATGTATTCTGTTCTACAATTTTGTTTTTATCTGTCTTTTCCCTGAAATAAAATTTCTTCTTTTATCCAGAAAAAATTGCGTGCATGTAAGATGTTTACAATTAGAAAAGAAATTAGTGATAAAGTAAGCTTCTCTAATGTGTATTGTTCTTTTCTTTCTGTTTCTAGGCACTATTTTATTCTGCCTTACTTTGTGCACGTGAGATGCTTGCACCGGAGGATGGATCAGCTGATCTTATCCGGGCACTGAACAATCGTCTGGTAGCTCTTTCATTCCACATTAGAGAATATTATTGGATTGATTTGAAAAAATTAAACGAGATTTACCGTTACAAGACAGAGGAGTACTCATATGATGCAGTTAACAAGTTCAACATATACCCAGACCAGATTTCTCCTTGGTTGGTTGAATGGATGCCAAACAAAGGAGGCTATTTAATTGGAAACTTGCAACCAGCTCACATGGATTTCCGTTTTTTCTCTCTGGGAAACTTGCTGTCTGTAGTAAACAGTTTGGCAACAGTGGAACAATCACATGCCATATTGGATCTTATTGAGGCCAAGTGGGAAGATTTGGTAGCAGAGATGCCATTCAAGATTTGTTATCCTGCTCTTGATGGTCGGGAGTGGCAGATAATCACAGGCAGTGATCCTAAGAACACGTACCGTATCAAATTTTGTTAATGCTTATGCTTTTCCATTATCATGCTTATTATATTCTTAATTAAATTATTTGATTATTTTTGTTTCAGCCCTTGGTCCTACCATAATGCAGGCTCCTGGCCAACACTTCTCTGGCAGGTTAGTTACAGTGGCAAAGTTTGTTACACTTAAATCTCTTCAATTTTTTTTCACTGACAAAAAATTTAAATTGCTTATTTGTTAATGATGAAATGATATGGTGCGAGTCTGATGAAGCAGTTCTGATTCACAGTTTCTATACTGTTTTCACCTTAGCTCTTATTGTAATCTGACCTATGTGAACTTTCTTTCTTCTGGGCATGCAACTGGATGAGCTTAGTTGTCTTTGTTCAGAAGTAAATGCCTCCTTTCCCCTCCAGCCCTTTATTTCACGTACTGGCAAAAACCTTTTTCATAACCTAGCAGGTTTCTTCGAGTAGGCATTGCCAGTTGGAAATGTAAGGTGCAAGATTCTAACTACTATTGTCAAAACTGGATAGTCTGACTAGTTTAATCGTGAATCGGATACTAAACCAGTTATGGTTCAACTTCATAACTGAATTTATGGTTAGACCAGTTTGGACCAGTTTGGAAATTGGTCCAAATCGGTCAAAACTACTTAAACTGGTTAGTTGAACCGCTTGAACCAACTAGTCATTAATTTTTATCTGAAAAAATTTATGATATTTTTTCATGAATTTTATATTGTTGCATGTGAATTATTTTTATCATCATCCAATTTGAGTAGACAATTTAAACAGTTGAATCTAAACCAAAAGTCTCGCTGATTCACTGTATTGATTCGGTTTTAACAACATTGATTCTAATAGAAAAGATGCCTGTTGCAGCTCACAGTTGCATGCATAAAGATGAATAGACCACATATAGCTGCAAGAGCTATTGAAATTGCTGAGAGACGCATATCAAAAGACAAGTGGCCGGAATATTATGACACCAAGAGATCTCGTCTCATTGGAAAGCAATCACGACTATTTCAGGCTTGGTCAATTGCAGGATTCCTTGTGGCAAAGCTGCTGCTTGCAGACCCAAGTAAAGCAAATATACTGATAATTGAAGAAGATTCTGAACTTGTGAATGCCTTTATTAGTGCCAACCCTAGACGAAAGCGTGGTCGGAAGAATTTGAAGCAGACCTACATTGTATGAGTCTTTCATGGCAATTCATTTGGTTCTCTTTGTGTGTGGCTGATAGGTTTCTATCCCATTCATTATTTACAATTCAATCCATTTATCTTCTGATTAGCAGCATATTATTCTAGAAACTGCAGGGGTAAGTAAAATATGTACTAGTTTGGGTGGATTATGATGAAACTGTCATATATATATATATATATATATATATATATATTATGGATATGTAATTGTGAAGATGATGTCAATACTTCAGGATTGTAAGTAGCAGACAAAAGATACAGCTAATCATAGCTGATGAGGACTATTATACTTAATTTCTAGAGAAAAACTATTTTTTTTTCTCTATTTGCACATCACTTGATACAGAATTTGGCAGGGATGCACTTTAGATTATAACCCTTGATAATCAAGGGTTTAATATTTGATAAAATGCGTGTACATGAATAATAAACTATGAGTCGTTAGAATCCTCTCCCTTGATTTTCTAATTATTAGTTATCTATTTGCATTTTATTCTCTAAACCAAACGGTTGATACAACTGTCTGTATCTGCCATAGAGAATGAATCTGAATTTGAAGAAAAAGTTCAGTGGTTGTGCATCTAATTAATATATTACTAGCACTACTCTAATAAGATAGAATGGATATCCGTGTTATCGGTAGAAGTAAAACAAGGAGAAAAAGGAAGGATTGAACAATAAATCACCTACCAAAGTAGAAATTGGAGCAAATTACCCTGACCTTGTTCGCACTTGGACCCAAATTCAAACCATTTACGAGATATTTTTATTTACAAAGGAGGTTCCAAGAGCTAGTTGACGGAGGGAGCTGATAAGTTATTAAAGTGTTGGCAAAGTAGTCTCGTTGAAATTTGATTTCGAAATGAAGTAATTTTCCAAGATATTAAATTTTATAGATATATATATATATATATATATATATATAATTTAAATTATCATGTCTATTTTAATTATTATTTCATAATTAATTTATGAAATTAATAATTATGAGAAAAGAAAAATATTTATTTATTTATAAAATTAGTTACGAGGCCAATAATAATAAAAAAAGATAATAAAAGTATAAGATGCTAATCTACACATGAATGAAAGTATATATATATATTAAAAACAAAAAATTAAAAATTCAATAATACATCCGCGTAAGCGAGGTTGAATCTCAAAGTACTTTAGCTTGCCTTGCCGTTGCTTTCCCTTCCTCGCAATGTCCATTGTGAATTCATAGCTTGTTCCGTAACTGCTTGGATCAATGACCGCACCACCAACCATAGTGGTTTAATGGCCAAGGCGTAGAGCCTTGAAGTATGGCACCCAAGGATCGATTCCCTGTTAGGAAGATCCAACCCCCTCCCCCAAATAACAAAAACAAAAACAAATCAAAAAATTGACCGCACCATCTGTACCGCCACGGGGTTCAGCTTCTATTCTACCATTACATTTGCTTGAACTCTTTCATCTTTCGGTTCATTCAACTGATGATACATAAATCTCTTCCATGAAAAGTTACCCACCATTTTTATCCTATATCAAAAATACACTCAAAGACGTCAATTGATTTGATGATGAATATACTTGATCACAGCTACATTAAAAAAATTTAAAAAAAAAAAAACAAAGGATACCATATCATTCTCTAATCTCTATGCATTCATCATTGAAGGGTGATGAGTAGCATGCTTCCTCTTCCCAATTCACACGATACATAAATAATCCTGCAAAAGAAAGAAAACAAAAATACGTTCGAACATGACATTTTAAACACAAATTATGCAACAAGTTCAAAATTTTAACTAGGACCAAATTAAGAAGCAAAACTGAGAGGGAATCAAGAGAAAAATTAGAGATAATGAGGGAACTCACAGCGGCTACTCAGATGAAAGAAATTGAAGATAATCAATAAAATTAAATATATTTCTTTTTGTTAATAATATTTGAAATATACATAAAATCAATAATATCTAAATCATAAAATTAAAAATTGAATCATAAATCTGTTTAACTGAGGTTGAATCTCTGTATATCACTTGCAAGTGTATAAGGGATCACGATCATTCAATTTTGGTAACTCACATTCTCCAAATTCGCCACATTATTATGTATGGACGATCTTTCTGATTTTTTTTAATTTTTAATTTTTAAAATTTTAGAAAAATGTGTAGTTTGCATAGTCAAATCATGTTTTCAGAAAAATAAAAACAGTGGAAATTATATACTTTGATTCGCACATTTTCAATGAACTAAAAATTTCAAAATACAAATTACCAAAAAAAAAAAAGTTTCAAAATACACCATAGTGCTTGTAACTTAACTGGCTATGAGGACGGTGATGATTTTGAAAGTTTGATCATCCACGAGACCATGTATCCTTTCTTCTACTATATTCTTACACTATGGTTTTCAATTGTGATTTGCAACCCAAATTACAACCGCTATATTGTTGTTGCTAGAAATTCTGCAACCTCATGCAATTGTAAGCATATTCGCATTTGCAATCGCAATCATAATTTAAAATTATAGCTTATACTACAAGAAAAAAAATAAAATAAAATACAATTCGTAGAGTAAATTTAGAGAATGTTGAGTTACCACAATTGTATCATACATCCCAGAGGATTGCAGGAGTAGTGCAGCAAATTTAGAGAAATGGAAGTCTGTTCGATTATATTAACATTATTCCCTTATATATATGATGATTTTATTATTCCTTTATTATATGATTTTATAATATGATAACAAATTCAATTTGAAACAAAAAATTAAATTTGAAACAGAAGTCTATTTCAATTTAAAAACATAGCAGTATCTATCACTTTCTTATCTCTTCTCAAATTTTCGTTAACTTATCTCTCCTCGGATTTGGTAGTTTTTTGTTTTAGACGATGGTAGAAATTTTATAATTGGATAGTTCCTTATCCTAGGAGGATTAGGAATTTTTAGGTACAATAAATAGATACTTGACTTAAATTATATAATTATAAATTAATTAGTTAGATAAAAATAATTTTTTAAAAAAAGTAAAAAGATAACTCTCTCTTTGAAAGCAATTGTAATTGTAGAATGTAATTCCCAAAAAAAAATTTGTTTACAAATTTATCCTTTTTTTCTATTTATGTTCAATTAGTTATTAATGATTTTTTGAGAAACTGATAATTTGAAACAAAAAAGGAGTATCCTTTATAATAATATAGATAGATATCTATCTTCTGTATATTAGTGTATCCGCATTTTTAAATTTTTTCTTTATATAATTATTTTATGACTTATTAATTATAATTTTATTGTAATTATAAATTAATTTGTAAATCAATATAATATTTAAAAATTAAAATATATTTAAATTTAGTTATAATAATATATGTAAGAAGATAACTCTTTGTATTCAAAAGTAATTGTAATTATAAAATATAGTTATCAAATAATATTTGAATCTACAATTTTATCCCCTTTTTTTATTTGTGTTTAATAAATTATTAATGATTTTTTAAGAAACAGAAAATTTTAGACCAAAGAAGAAAATTACTTTTATAAAATAATAATAATAATAATATAAATAAAGAGCATTTGCCAGGTTTTGTATTCATTTTTTTATTTCTCAAAATGCCACTCATTTAACAATTACTTCTATAACTATTTATTTAACTGTTACTAATAATTTTAAGTTTTAGTAACTTCCTTTCTACCCCTTATTAATTTGAATCCTTACTATCCAAACATACAAATTTGAAAAACTATTATATCAGTTTTTCAAAAGTTTATACATATTCACACAGACATAGTTAAAATTATTTTTATTCAATTAATTAATTTATAACTATAATATATTAATAAAATAATTATAAAAATAAAAAAAATACATATTGAGAGGCACGTTAATACCTCTCAAGATGCTATTACTATTATAGAGGAATTCTCCTCTATGGTATTCAATGTTTACTTTTTCAAAAAACCTTTAATAATTAATTGGATTCAAATAGAAACACAGGTAAAATTATATATATAAATATTTTTTTATAGCTACATTTTACAATTACAATTACTTTTTTATACAAAAGTTATCTGTTTTTCACATTCATTATACAAAAGTTATCTGTTTTTCACATTCATTAATATTTTAATTTAAATAATTTTTTAATTATTATAAAATTATAATATTTAATTTATAAAATAATTATATGAACAGAAATTTTAAAAATAACAGATTGAGAAATACGATAATACCTATTAAGATGCTAGTTATTTATAGTTTTATCTTCTGTAAAAGTTTAATTTGTTTATTAACATAAGTATTTGTATAGAAACAAAATTGTTTATTAGCAAAGAAGGATAGGAATGAAAAGACAAAAAAAGTATTTTGTTATCTTTTTGTATTGTAATTTATATGCGAATTCCTTTATATTGCATATAAATCATGTAGTTAATTAAAAAAAATAACAGATTATAAATTTCAATGGAAATATAAATTTGAGATTTTTATTGTGTACTATGTGCAGTGAGTTGAAAGGGGGCTGCGGTGTAGCCCTAAGAAGATTTTTATGTTCCTTATTAAGTGTATTTATTTTGGAAAAAAGTTTATTATTTTTATTTTGGTATTGAAAACAAAAATTAATTTTAATTCACAGTTAGTGTAAAAAATTTATCATTTAATTATAAATTATCAAATCATTAAAATTTTTTTGATTAAAATAATAATTACTTAAATAGTCAAATACTTAGTAATATGTAATTAGATTATAGTATGAAAAAACTTTCACCATAGTTGATAAAATAAATGACAATAAGTTTTAAAAAAAGGCAATGATATGAGAGGAAATAAAAAATAGGAAAAAAAAACTGAACACTTTTTTCCCCACTATTTTGTTTGAAAAACTAAAGACATTTCATTTTTAGAATGAGTTTGGTATGTGAAAAATTCATTGACGAGATTTATATGAAAAATTGTATATAAAAAAAACTCATTCATAAAATTTCTCCCTTTTGGCCTATCCCATATGCCTTGACCTATTGGCATATTAGAAAACCTTATACAAATTAAGTTTTGATGTAGGCTTTCCGGATCAAGTTAAGTTTTTATTTTTTCATAAAAATGTTAGGCCAGACAAAAAAAAAAAAGTCTATTAGAAGTATTATTTTTAATTCTGATTTTTCTTTTTAGGTTAAATTTACTAAAAGTTTTGTGATATAGGTGCTTAATCCAACTAATATAATTGAAAATTCTGATTTAAAAATTCTTGTTAAGAAATTTCATACATATTTTATAAATGGTTATAAATTTGGAACAAAAGCTCAAATTCAAAGGTGTACCATATACATATGTTTTCGAGGTAACAAGTATGAGATGAAGAATAATTACTATAGGATCTTTACGGATTATTAAATTGAAATGTACCAAATGATGCATAAAGAAGATTGAAAATTTTTGTTTGCAAGAGTGCCGCTAGCCCATATTTTTAATTAATTTTTTTATTTGACTATATACGTACTTTTTCTTTTCATTTTATTTTAGGATTTGAATATTCTAAAGTGTAATTGAATAATCATTAAGGATAAATCAAGAGAGATGATTCTAAAATATCCATAGTTTGAAATTTAAGTGCATCAATTTTATCAAATTTTAAACCATTAATTTTTTAATCAATGTGTATAAATATTATATTTTATCATTCAAAGTGCATAGCGAAATTCTTTATCTCGTATCATTTCAGCTTTCGCATCTTTTAATTAATTATTTTTATTTGACTATATACCTTTCCTTTTAATTTTAGAGTTTAATTTTGATTCTTCATTAATGTAAAACATGTTACACTATCATCAATCATGTGTTATCAAATCATTAAAAATTTTTGATTAAAATAATAATTATTTAAAAAGTAAAGATATGTCAATATGAATTTAGATGATAGTATAAAAAAATTTTATACTGAACGTGAATCAAAATTAAATCCTTAATTTTATCCCATATCTTCAATATTTTGGTAAACTATCTCATTTTTTTCACTCCATACTGTTGTTCGTGTATTTCGTTCTCTGTATATACACCATTCATAATTATTTCCATATCATGATAATTGATTTCCACATAGGGAAATATGATGCCATTAGTATTGTTATACATGAATGGCCAATATTTTGAGTGATCTTGTAATCGCAAAATCATCACCTGTTGGATTCAAATTTTACGTTTCTGTTTTTTTCTTCCCCAATCATGCTATATATATATATATATATATATAAAACTTAATTAACAATACTTTAGCAATAATTTAATTCTAAATTCAAATATTTGTTTGAATCCACCACGTACATTGGTGCTAAAAAAAAAGGTATTTTTTTTAAGAAAAACAGTCTTTATTATTAAAAGAAGCATATTCAAACGATGGCTTATACTATCGTGGTTGCTAGCATATAAATAGGAGTCCTAGAGTCTCATTATCTCACAATCTCACAGAGCAAGAGTGAAGAGCAGCACAAAACACTAGCTTTCACAAGAAATTGGCGAAAAAAACCCTCTTGGTGGCCCTAGTGATGCTTGTTGCCTTGTGTAAGCTCCTCTTGGTCAAACTATATAAACACTCTCTTGTGGAATCCTAATGTGGCGTTCCCCGTATATTTCCCCCTCTTCCTCTTTTGATTTTTAACCTAAACGTAATTGGATTTAAATATTGTGGTAGATATATAAAATCATTCATATGATATCAGATTCTCCTGATCAAATGGTTAAGAGTTCGATTATTACCACCCTTACAAAGTAAGGTAGGCTTGTGCAGTATTCATACTTTAAGTCCAGGCTTTTGCGTGAGGAACCGTATTAGATATATAAAATCATTCAGGTGTCTTCACTTAATCCCCAGAAAGTAAAGTAAGCATATGTATTGTCCAAGCTTCAAGCTCACGTGAGAGACATGTTAGATATATAAAACCATTCATGTGTTTCCACCCAACAGCTTAAGTTTTGAGATAATTGGTTCATGGCATCTTAGAGTTGTTACTTTAGAAAACAACTATTTTGTAAGTGTGATTGTGATTAATTTTCAAGTGTGGAATGTGAAGGCAAAGAAGAAAAGGAGTGCTATGTTAAGAATGATTGTGAGGAAATTTGCAGTGGGTGTTCGGATAACGAGTCTTGGCAATTTGTTACAAACAAGTGCGATGTTCTCAACCTGAGGATTGTGGCGATGCCTGTCGTTTCTGTGCAAGGGGCTGCTGTGATGGTTACTATTTCTGCGACTACCTTTAGAATTTAGATGCATGCTAGCTCTTGAATAAGTTCATCTCAATAAATTATCAAAATGAGTTATGTTTAGAATCACCAAAAATTGAATTGATTTAATTTGAATTGATTTAGTTTAAAAATTAATTATTATATTTAGAAATTTTGTGTTTTGAACATTTTAAAGATGATTAAAATTTATTTTCTTTTAATAGTTTATTTTATTATCCTTATTTAGATAAGTGAATAAATGAATACGGATAAAATTGTTAACTAAATTATAATCAAATCAAATCCACTTAAATTTAATCAAATTTGAGTGAATTTCTAAATATACATAACTTAAACTTATTAATTTTTAAATCAAATCAATTTTAATTTTATAACTTTTCAATCCCATAATTTGGATACAAAGAGATCATAATATTTTCCTTTTATTAAAATGAATAAAGAGGAGGATAAGTTGCTTCATAGTAAATGTCTTCTAATAACGGATGCAGGAATGGACGCCTAAAAATAAAAGACCATTAACAAAAAATTGAGCCTAAAAACTCTAAATCTAACAACCTGAACCTGTGAATTTAGTCCTCGTTAGAGAAGAGACAATAATAGGCCTCACGCTTTTGCCTCTTTTTATTAAATATTATTTCTTAACAACCTCAAAGCTTTTATTTATCAAAAAGAGTAACGATTCTCAATACTTGTGGGTTAGTATTGAAGGGAACAAAAGTAATCTCAGAAATTCACCATTCTTTTTTTTTTCTTAATTAGAAGGTGTAGGAGACTAATCATCACTTGCTTGACGTGAAATTATCCTTATGTAAGAAGTATTTTTGTAATTTTATTTATTTAATACTGAGTCACACTCTTATGAATAAATTAAACATTCTTTAGTGCTTATAAACACAAAATGCAAATATATAAGTTGAGCATATGAAAATGTAAATCTTTTTTTTTTTTGTACTTTAATATTTATATACACAAGATGTAAAACTCTAATCTTATTTGTTTAATTATATTATAGGCTTATAACCTGGTATGGGGATGGAAATGTAGATTAAAATTAAGGTAAAGTGGCCTAGTGCCTTTTGAACTACTGCTCTTAAGCTATTCTTTAGAAGTTATAAACATCTTAATGAATTATTTTGATTTCATTATATATATATATATAACTAAACTATAATTTGGTCTTCTAAATATTCATTTGATATCAATCAAATTAGTCATTTAAAAATTTAAAATGATATTAAAATGTTCTTTTAAATATATGTGTGATATTAAATTAATCATTTAAAGATTTAAAGTGATATCAAAATAATCTTACAAAATGATCTTAAATCTTTGAAAGATTAATTTAATGTCATATATATTTGAAAGATCAAATTGATATTAAATATTTTTAAAGGATCAAATTAATATCAAATAAATTTTTAAAAAACTAAAATAATAGTTAATCTAAATTTTTATATAATATAAGTCTAAATGATTCTATCGTTGAATTATAAGTATTTATCATGTTGATCTTAATTATGTCTCAAACTTTTGAAAAAAATAAAAAAATACTAATGACGTAATCAAATAGATTATCTTCCTATATTTATATGTATTTATTATATTTTTGAATGATAGCATCCTTTGTTATCATCCCCATTTATTAAAATTTATTGCATATTTGACGTGTTAAAAAAGTAAATAAAATAAAATATATAAAAATTTTAAAATTAAAATATAAAAAAAATTTCATTCTTATTTCATTTTATTCTTTTTGTCCGTTTCCAAACATATGAATCACACTAATGAGTTTATTCGAAATTTGAATCTCTTTCCCAATTCCCAATTCCACCTCTATCCATATTCCATGCTTTTTCCCTCAACTCATCTCTACGAGCGGGCTGGATTTGAATATTTGGCTTATCCCATTTCTCAATTTTATTTTCCATCTTCCTCTCTGACCAAAGTTCATTGCTTTCTTCAGTTCCTTTTTAACTTCAAATGTCTTGAAGCGAATTTCCCATGAAATGAATTTCTCCCCGGAAGAGAATTCCCGGAAAATGATACTGGAGAGAAAGGAACGGAGGAGCAGGGGAATTGGGTACTAGAAAAGTTTTACATAGGAAATGGGCTTTCTTGCTTTGTCTGAGAAGCTAGCTTCTGTGCCAGAATGTTTTCTTCACCAACAGGCACTTGTGCTTTTGGCTTTCTATGTTTCTGTTTCTAGACGGCAAATAGGATCGTAAACAATTAATTAGAAGTAAAGTAGCTGTTGTTTTCTGGTGTGATGAAAAACAAATATGGCTCTCTGGTTTTGTGACAATTTTTCCAACAAGAGCCCTAACTGAAAGAAGAAATTCGCCAGGAGAGAGGAGTGTTTGCTTTCTTTCATCTCTGGTATATGAAAACACAACAAAAGATTGTTACTTTTACGTTTCTTCACCACCCTTCTTGTTATTAAGAAAAAGGGAAAGCCTTTAATGTTGTTCATCAATTTTTTTTCTGCAAAGAGCCTTGCTTTTCTTCCCGAGGAAGTTGAAAGACCAGTAATATATGATTTTGAAACTTCCAATATACTAATAGATATATGTAATGGCAAAATGGGGAAGCTTTTGATTGTTTTGGTGTTGGGGCACAAGTCAATTCTACGCATTGTTAGCCAAGAATGAACATAGATTAGGATTAAGGTTCTGTCAAATGCGCATAAATCATAATGCCATATATAAATTCATTGAAGTATGTACTGTTCTATCTTATTTACTGTTTCTTATTTGGTATTTGCTACTAATACTATATTTATGATATATCTACTGTTTCTTATTTAAGAAAATATTGTTGATCTAATGATTATCTCCAAATGCTTGCACTCGCTAACTTCAATTTGTTGATGATTTTCAGGTGCTGAGCTTCTCTCTCTGTGACTCAATCATGCACAAGGAAATTGAGAAAGGAATGCTGTGGCAATTAACAATTTTAATTTAAAAAGTGAGAACCCTTGAAAAGTAATATAAATATATATCAAAGCTGAAAACTCTCCACGAATTATTTATATCAACATGTATAAGGAAAATAGTTCTAGATTCCCCTAAACTCCTTTAAGGGCAATATCAATCATATTATTTCTTAATAATCCAGAGAAATGCTAGGGATATGACATGATGAAAAATTAAAATTAACCTCCTCTCAACTAATACCATTGAAAATGGGAACAACAGATTATGCAAGTGGATTTTTTCTATGACTTCATCATCGATGACTTCCCTTTTAGATGCTGTGTTGCTTTTTAATGGCTTTATGCAAATGACCTGTATGCCATGGCTTGACAATTATACTTTAAATAGGTTGTATCATGTGTGTAGAACTATCTTATGAGGATTTGGATAGTTTACATCAAATTATTGAATGGTAATGGAGGAGGTGAGGAAGATCACAATGAAAGGGTACTCTTCATTAATTTACAAGGAAATTGGGAAAGTGTCAAAAACAGGGTAGTTATAGATGCTACATAACACATGTTCATAAAAAACGGGGTGATGGGGTTCTAGATTCTGTTTTATATTATAGCATGATTTAGCATTTGTGTTTTAATTTGACTATCACTTTTTTTTCCGTTTTCGTGGTCCATTACTATTGATAGGAAGTATATTACCTAATTTTTTAACGATATGATAAACTGTATTATCTGCTTTTGCCCTTGAAAGAAATTTGTCTGGTCTGTGCCTTTTACTGTTTACATGAGAAACACTTAATGGAAGAAATAAATTTAAACTGCACTGAGTTTATGCATGAGATTTACTATAAATTGGTTGAATGCTACTGTGTAGGTCAATTGTTGGCTATTTCCTGTGATTACCTTCTTGAGAAATAGGATTATACTAACTTTACTATTTAGAACAGATGAGTAGCTCAGTCATCCATTGCATGCTTGATGTCTCTTACACAAATCTAATAAGCTATATTATTATAGTAGAATAAATGCATTTAACTTTAACCTATTAAATACCTTTTTGGTTGCTTAAACAAAATATTTAAGTGTTGAATCTACAAATTAAGTTGACAATGCTATATTAGCTAATGCAATTCTATTTAGTCTCTGTTGGTGTAAACCAACCTCTAAATTTCTCTATTTATTCTCTGTTGGTAAATTCAGAATGCTCCAGGTTGTTCTTTGTACTTGCTCTATCCATGTCCCTACAACCCCACTGGTGTTGACCACACTGAGGAACAATGGAAAGAAATATATCATACCAATTCAAGTTGATGGCAAATGAGATGCTTTAATATTGCTTTGTACCATAAGTCTAAATTAATTATAATATTCTTTGACATGGCTTATCAAGGTATGATAAAAGAGCTGGAATGTTCTATATATGTAAGCCTCAGAATTGGCCTTTGGTTCTAAAAATATGCCAAGGAAAATGATCTCTTATGAAATTAGAAATTTGATTGAATTGTTTTAAATATCGACAGAAGTTGGACCACCTCATAGATGATTTAGTGTAAGAATAAATTGGATTGATGGACTGATAGGGAACTTCATGAATGAAGTAAGTTGCATTTTTGTAGTGAACCTTCTTTTTCTAATTTGATATGTAATTTAGGTGGTTTGTTGTCTAAATGGTAAACATATATTTCCTTTCTGCACTTTCTTCAAATTGTTTTCTAAACATTGGTGTCAGAAATTGCATATCACCAAATATGTTAGATTAGGATAAGAAGCAAATTTTCACAATAGTTACCTAACTGAGATTCCTGATTAATATTTTGGCGATTGTCCTAATTGTTATGTCGAGAATGATTACATTTGGTTCATCTTGTGAAGTTTCTAGGCTATATACACTTTTTTGTTTTTGAGAAGTTGGATAGTCTTAGCATAGGATTAGTTTCAGGTTGGTTTCATGAATACTTCCCTTGTGACCTTATCATCAGTCTAAAGTATGTTTCATTATATGTTTAGATATAAACATTAAGAACTCTCATCAACTGTTGCATCGCAACAACTTGATTTTTAGGCATATGTATAAGTATATGATAGCTGCAATGCATTTAACATTCTGTTTTGGCTTAAAGCACTTTTTTTTTTTTTGGATTTAATTCTGATTCGCTCTCAGTATAAAAATTTTTTTATACTATCATCCAATCATATGTTACTAATTGTTTGACTTTTTAGATAGTTGTTATTTTAGTTAAATTCTTTTAATGGTTTGACAATTCATGATTGAAAGATAGTATAAAATAAAACTTTTTATCCTAAAGGTAGATCAAAATTAAACTCTTTATTTTTTGTGTATCAAAATTAAACTCTATACTTCCGTGGAGGTAGGGATTTTGTCATGTGGAGCTAGAATATGACTCATGAAGCTATTCCGCTAGCCCATGGTGGATCTAGGATATGTTTGGTTTTGATTAATTTTTAAAAAAAAATCATTGGTCTTTTTTAAAAGTTCTTTCAATAAGATTTTGATCATAAACTATTTTGAATACAAAATAAGTTAATTTAAATATACCTTATATTGCCACTATTACAATCATATTAGCGGTGATATTCATATATAGATGGAAGAATATGAATTGTGAAGTCTCCATGGCGCACATTCACAATGAAGTTAACTACAGTGCATATTTTCTTGCCAAGTTTGGGTCTCATGGTCAGGATGTTCTTCAGGTGTGTGGGAGCTGCCTCCGGATGATTTAGCTAGCCACCTCTTAGAGGATATGGTTAGGGTTGCCTTCCTAAGGCCTTTTTTCTTTTCTTTTCTTTTTTCTATGTACCAGAAAGAGTTTATTTTACATTTAATAATTTTAAAGTGAAATACAATTACTTAATAATATTTTGAATGATCTTTACCAAAATAATGACATTTTTTGGTTTCCCAGAGTTAGGACTGGGCAACTAAATAGAACCAAACCAAACTGAAAATACAGTTTCAAAAATTGAACTAAACCATTTTTATTTTAAAAGAAAGAAAAAACTGAATTGTATGAACCGTAAAATAGGTTCAGTTAACTGGTTTTTATCCCTTGGAGTCTGGGACCTCCTAGCTCAAGCAAAAGATTGACCCATCAATGGATGCAGACCGAAGGCACAACCGATTAATGGGTGCAAAGAGCAGTTCTTAATCCCAATTTTCAATTAACTACATACGAAAGGTATTGAAATTGATCTGTTCGTAGGATCTCCCCGTACCTCAACATTCTCCAGGACCCATCCTCCTCCTACACAGTGAGTCACGCTGAGCAGATGTCAAGAACAATGACAACATTTTTCGGTCGCTTGAGCAGCAATTGGAGCATCGGCACAGTCGAATTCTGGAAGTGCAAAGAGAAGTCGACGTTGGATTTGCCGATGTTCCGATCATACTGAAGCAGTGGTCTCACTGTGACGACGACGGCGGCAACGATGATGAGAAGCGAAGGAGGTGAAGAAGTTAAAATAGAAGAAGCGTTGATGAAATCTTTGATGAAATTCTTGAAAGTGTTGTTTAAAATTCCTTCAACTTGATGAAATCTTTGAAGAAATGATGCTATTGTTATCAAATTTTACAATGGGATTGTAATGCCAAGATTGATGCGGCTGATCTCGTGACTTTCACTTTTCTAGCTGATGTATCGGTGGGCAACTAATTAATTGGTTAATGGGTTTTGGTTTGGTTAATTCCCAGTTAACCGAATTAGTTTACTGAAAAGTTAACCAAACCACTTTTTAGAAAAAATATTGGTTCAGTTACTGAACTTGTTGAAACAGTTTGGTTTTTTTTAAATTTGGTTTAGATCAGTTTACAAATCAATTTTGTTCATACTAGTTTTTTGTCCATTCCTACTCAGAGTATCTTTCTACCCACCGAATGAGAAATTAATCTTTTAGAGAATATGATATTTATTCTATGTTGAATTAAACATCTACTACCGAAGTTGATTCTTATGAGAATTCGATTCTTTCCATAATAATATTATGAGTGAGAGTAGTAATTTTGATGTAATTTTATGTACATATAAAAAATACTAAATGCAATCAATTTGTACTAAATATGCTTGTCCTTAATATGAGCAAAATTTAAATGCAGTCAACTTATTTATATAAAATATATTCAACAAATTCACTAACACTCAGAACTTTGTGCATCATACATGTTTGAATTACCTTGCTAATTAACATTTGGTATAAAATGTATCCATTCCAAATGTAATAGCAGAAGAAAAACACAGCAATGCCCCAGAAATTGAAACAACCTTTCCAAATGCACCAATTTTTGAATTACCCTCGCGAAACAGTGAAACACCTACTGACTGTAAACTGAAACAAGCAAACATGAATAAAAAAAAAATTAAAAACTGGAATCGATAAAGGAGGTCTTAGAGCTGCCCTTGTATTACAGAAAAGAGAAATCTTTGCCTTTACTCACCTCCTCCTCCCCAGCACCTCTCTTAGATTTTCACTAAATAAGTATGGACACTTTAAAATTGTTGCTTTAGACATGTATATATGTCAGATACTTCTCAGGTATTTAGGATACTTATAGTCTTTATCATAAATTTTTTTTACATTATTTTTTTGAATTTGTGCCAATATATATAGTGTGATATTGTAGGAATAGATACAAGATAATCTTTTTATTATACTTACAATGACAAATATTAATTTTTTTAATTATTTTTTAGTAGGATTTGAGTTAGAATGACTATATAATAATGCTTATATTTTAAATACAGGTGTTTGTGTAAAAATTTATATTTTTATTTTACATATATTTTTAAGATTTTTATTTTTATGTTAATTTTATATTTTATATCTTAACTGTGTCGTGTCCTATAATTGTTATATTCTCGTGTCCGTTTCATATGGTATCTGTGTCCCTCAATACTAGGGGTGTTTGCAGTTTGGTTTAATTCAATTTTGAAAGAAAAAGTCATCTAAACCAAACCAGCTAATTTTTTAATATTGGGAATCAATTAGTTTTGTTTTAATTGGATAACTGAACCAAATCAAACCGTTCTCAAATGGTTAGGTTTGTTTTAGTCCAATCGATTTTGGGTTAAATACTTTTTTTCTTAAAAGAAACATATCCAACTTAACATTTTTCTTTTCATAACTTAATTAATAATTAATTAGCTTAAAATATTAAACAAAAACATAAGTTAATAGATATAAATAACAAATTGACATAAACATTATATAGAAATAATAATAAAAAATTTAATTATCGTAACTAAAAATAATATATATGTATAATTATATAAATTCGATTTGTTTTAATTTGGTTCGGTTTCATAAATGAAAACAAAAAGCCGTACCAATCCAATCAGTTTGTATAAAAAGAGAACCAAACAAAATCGATTAATTTTAATTTTGTTCGATTTTCAATTTTTCAACTTGATTTTTTCAATTGAAATTTGTTTGGTTCAGTTATAAATATCCTTCCTAAGTGCTCGTGAAAAGGATGCGCATCCAAAGGAGCGGATTTCAGACAAATTATGAAAAATAATATTATAAAAATATTTTTTCATCAATATGTCACAAATTGGTTAGAAATTTTTCTCATGATAATGTGGGACGAAATTTGTACAAATTTGAGATGGAGAATTTTTTTCCTATCAGTTAATATATTCAGTCCAAAATCTGTGCATATCTTGAGATAAAATATTTTTTGTCTGAAATTTACAGTTTTCTAATTGTGAGTCTGGCGATAATATGCAACAATATGTTGAATAGCCGCTTCTAACTGCTTAAGTTATTAAAAGAATTAAAAAAAGAAACTAAATTAAGGAAGCTGCAAGGAACTAAATTAGCATTATCTATATTATGCTATGTACTCATATAGGGACTGATCAATATATTCAGTAGCCAAATGGAGCAGTAACAATGAAATTATTTGGTACGATTATAATCTATAAAGGTGATAAAGATAATTATTATGTCAAAAATAAACAATGGTAATAAGAGAGATAATCCTAATGAAATAGGAAAAATATTTGAATTAAGCCTAATGATAAGGTCATCAATATCTTTAATTAAGGGATCCTTATCCCATTCAAATTGGATCTCCACGCCCAGGTCCTTGCTTATATAAAGAGGGCACACCCTCAGGTATGATCATTTTAACCTAAACGTTTAACCTTGCGAAACTCTCTCCTAACTTGAGTGTTAAAGTACTTTTTGCGGGTATCCCAATCATTCTTTATCATCCATCTCATATTCGAATCTTCAAGCATCTCGGTTGAATCTTAAGTACTATCTTGCATCTTGAATTTAGTCCAAAACACTGGCGCCGTTTGTGGGAACGATAAATTCTTAGTCCCAAACCATCCTACTATTGCCAACACAAGAAGATAAGCATAGAATGTCGATAGAAATCATGATGGAACATAATTCTTTACCACTAATGTTAATGGGGTTCCATTGCCAGGGCAGACATCCCAGCCATTAGCAATGGTAGGTCCTCAGCCGATACATCTCCAAAGCGCAAGGGAAGGTCCCATTCTTAACCAGGAGCCCACTCTAGACCAGCCAAGTCACCCTGAAGGAAACTCTGAGGGAAACATCCCTTGGTAAGATCAAATAGTGCAATAATGCTTGTTTCTTGAAACACTTGTTAAGAAAGAAAAATCTTAATAGACAAGCTCAATGTAGGAACTAGTGGCAATATAAAAAAACAAATATATTATGAAAAGGCTCAAAACAAGAAACATGGCCTAATATCATCTCTTAGGAAATTACATAACTTTACCAATTTCTATCACATCACATATTAGTGCAATATAAAATTTCTCTTTAGCCAAAATCAATAGTAATGACAATGAAACAATCCAAGGAAAGAACAAAAAACATTATGAGAACCCAACAAAAAATAATTTGAAGGCCAAGAAAATACTCTTACAATAAAAATAAATGGCTCAAAACTCACAAGGTTGAAAATTGTATCCATATACTCTCCTCAAGATTTCTAATTATTTGAATTTTTCAACAAAGAGGTATGGACATATAATTACGTGAATATGCAATAAATTGAGTAATGATAATAGTAAAATCTTTCACACAATAATAGCATATTGAAAACTTGACTAAAATTTCAAGTAATTCCCGCTCCCAATCAAAATCAAACATTGTCCTCAATGTTTAAAAAATTAAATCCAAACTAATGAAATAATTCCTAATTTGTATCAAAATAATTATTGGGACCAAAAGAATATAAGATAATGGGAAAGAGTCACATACCTGAAAGGGAAGAAGAAAGGGAAAAGCAAAAAAAAAAAACTAAACCCTAAAAAATTGTTAGTAAAGAAATATAACAAAAACAAAATAAACTAAACTGTCGCAACGTCCCTTTCGTTAGTGCGACGCGGAGCGACAAAACTCCCTTATTTGGAAAGAGAATAATGATATGGAGTCGCCACTAACCGTTTTCTTTCATTAAAAATGGGATGGTGCAATTGAACACTTAAAAGAATGATCTACATTCCAAAGTTCAAGTTTGGGGCTTGGTTACGAGTAGAGAAAGTGTTATCACCTTACACCGTCTGTTCCCGCTGCTATATAAAGTGTCGTTAAACGATAGTCACGACCGTTAATCGACCGCTGGCTAGACCGCAACTAAACGATAAGGTATTTAGCCGCGGTTGTGTTTTGGTCATTTAACCGCAGTTAGGAACTGCGGCAAAATGCTACTTTAAATGACGCTTCCTTAAATTTAGCTGCAGTTCAACAAAGTAACCACGACTATCCTTTGTTTTATATATATATATATATATATATATATATATATATATATTCTTGCATTTTGCTCAACACAAATACCTATATGAAGGCACATATAAAAATCAAAATAAATAAAAAGAAATATATTTATTGTTCAAATCAAAACTAAGTAGAATTAAAGCTATTCATTGGATAAGTCAACTAAATACAACTAGTGTAGCCAATTTTCAAATTACAAGTAAATATATTCTAATCCATTCCATATTCAAATAAACTAAATATGAACAAAGTTTCATCCTCAAAGTCAAGATAATTACTCAAAAAATAACTACGCAAAAGCTAACTATTGATCTTGTGATTAGCATAAGAGCTTGCATTGCTTGGTCCACCACCATCATTAGCATCATCATCATGAAAAAGGGGAACTATTCATCTTGTTGATTAGCACAAAAGCTAGCATTGCTTGGTCCACCACCATCATTAACATCATCATCCTGAAAAATGGGCTGCATCAAGTTAATCATTTTAAATTTGAAAATAGCCATCCAAATAAACAATCAATAGTGGGTATGGCTATAATAAGATACCAATAAGACAACATAACAAAGAATGTTGGGAGTCTCTTGGAACTCAGCCTAGTCCTAAGTGCAATACAAGCATTATTAAATGGAGCATTTAATTAAACTTTTTCAGTTCAGAGATGAGAGGAAGAAGTTTTAACCCTTAGGGTCCCTCATCCCTACCCACTAAAAGCACAACCAAGCTAAGTGTCAAGAAGCAATTGCATTGCAGGTGGGGTTTCCAGAAACAACAAAACATAGTAACCAAGCCAAAGCCATTGAGAATCCAAGCAGAACAGTGTGTACATATATGGTTCTACACTGCAGTCCCAAAGACCATATAGTTAGCACCTCATGTGCTTGGCATGGACAACACTGCCTCTTTCCTAATGTGGACCTCATGTTTGTTCCACAATTTTCTCTTCCTCTTTTCTCTATCTGTGTCCTTAAAAACACCTAAAGAGTAAAGACCAGAGTCCACACTTGTCTCCTAATATGGATTAGATATTATGGTCAAACTAAGCTGGAGGAGCTGCTTTGCCCAATTAGGAGGGGGAACTTTTTCACATACCTTGAAAATTTTTTTTATAGCACATATTCTTTTTCAATTTGCTTGTTTAACTTCTTCTGGAAAAGGTAAATCTTACTAGAAATGGCTCATACACAAACAGATTCTTAAATTACTCACAATATTCTTTATAAATGCTTGAATAACAACTATATATTCATTTTTTTGGGTATAATAAATGCTTGAATAATAAAGACACTGAACTTGTTTTTTTCTTGCTCACTTAGAACTAGAGGCAAAGCTACGGAAAAACACAACAAAGAATGTGACTAATGGCTTGAAGTCTTTAAATATGAACAATTTAGATGTATGACTGTGAGGCACAGAGCTTTAATGGCAATAATCAGATCGTTTAAAATTACGAAGAATGCCCATAATTAAATTCGAAGAACATGAAAGGGAAAAAAAGCATGAATAAGATAGGATAGCTTTATAACTCCAACAAAGCCAAATTCATAATTTGCAAACCAGATTCATAATTAACAAGACATTTTAGATAAAAAGCCCAACATGAAGTTCACAATACATGAAGAGGGGATGCAGTCAGAAACCAAATCACTGCCAAATAGCAAGAACGTGATTCTTGAAGATTAATTAAAACTAATAAGGGCAAGCTGTTTTATATAAAGCATATTGAATTGCTAACAAATTTATTACAAGTAAACACATGGTTCTTAGAGGATTACCATTGTCTTAAGGATTGTAGCAAGCTATGGGAGGACCTGAGTTACCGCATTCTGAAATTGACGTCTCTTTTGTCTCTCTTTCCAATTGTGGTTGCAATTCTAAGATTCTATGTTCGGTATTTGAGGTACTATTTGAGCCCGAACTTGAACCTTCTCCATTATTCCTCTGCATTCTGACTCCAAATACTTGAGATGGATAGGGCCATAAGCCCATACCTCTGACCCTACCCGAGTGCTCCTATCCAAGCACTTGACCAAGGGAATCATTCGGTGCAATTGCTTGTGAACAATTCCCTTGACTCTCAATATGAAGAATTTTTTCCTATCTTCAACACTTAAATGTTAGTGTTTTGAATAAATAACATATAAATAGTAAAATGTACATACAATACTTACACAGACATTCTTTGTTGCATCATTAAGATAAGAACCATCAACTTGAGTGTGCGTAGCAACATACACTACTCCTCTACTCACATGCTGTCCAGACTCAAGTTCCTAAATAATTTTCAAGATTTTAAGATTAAATGAAAATTAAAACAAAAATAAAAACAAGAAATATTAACCAATGAAACCATCACCATTTCATTTTGTTTCCTTGCTTGGGACTTAGACCCTCCACTGTGTACAATTAATTATTTCTCCCAATTCTTTGCATTTTGTTTGCACATTTTCTGCAAAGGGAAAAGGAACAATGTGGTTAGTATGGAATCATTGATTGTATGAGTTATATAGCTTGGATTTACTTACTATGGTGTCTAGATTCAAACGATATTCAAGAATCTGAATCCATTGATCTCGATCAATATTAAGCGGAGGATTTGCAAAGTTCTCTTCTTTGCTGATTTTTGGATTATACCATCGATGAAAAAGATCAGATCTATTGTCTTTCCATTTCTCCCCTATCTTTTTAAGGATGGTTTTCTCACTTTGTCATCATCTAAAATGATTTTTTCCTTTAAAAGCACAAGCAATGTTGTTGATAAGATTGCAAGTTTTATAAATTTAAACCAAGCAATAAGAACTTTCGAACAATTTTACCTTTAATGTGCTATTATACACTTCCTCCTTATACTATTTTGGAGCTTTAGACCAAGACTCGTAACCAATAGGAAAAACAGTAAAATCAAATCCCAACTCTCCTAGAACTTGTCCGAAAAGTCCACTAACTTCATCATACCACTGATTGTAACCATCAATTGGTAACACCACCTGAGTGCCACTAGGCAATACCCATAAATCCCTTAATCTCAAATGTGCTATTCTTTTATCTCTTGCATCATCTGTAAGTTATATATATTAGAACATCAATTTAAAAAGAGATAAATAACCACTAGAACTTAATATGTACTCAAATTTACCTATTACATCAATAGTCCAATATTTACTGGACTGAAGGCTACAAGATTGAGTTTGGGTGGCCGGTGGTGGAGCCTTAGTGGGTGGAGGAACCTCAGAGCGTGGTAGGTAACAGTGGATGGAGGAGTCTCAGTGGGTGGTGAAGCCTCAACAGATGGTTCATTAGTGGATGGTGAGACATGGGTAGAACATGTATGGGAGGAGGTGCTTGATTTACCTCCAAAACATGAAACCCTAGGCATGCTGCAACTTTGCACATAAGCCATACATAGAAGCATAATACATATATCAAGATAAAATATCATTGAATAATGATGAGTAAAAATAAAGCATAATCCAATATCAAGATAATAATTTCACAATTAGATTAATCATCCTCATCAAAATTAAGTGTATCAAAGAGTACTATCTGGTTGAACATCAACATTTTCCCTAACTAATGGAATTTGTCCAGTATCATCTAAAAAGAACACGCTTAAGTCCTGCTCTTGATATGGCTCATTCTCATAGAAATCATCATCAGCACTATGCTCCTCTATCTCATACAAGTCCCTTGGCTTCAAATGTATGGCAACACTCCAATCTTTGTCCACCTTATCCTCCACATAATAAAGCATTTGAGCATTTGAAGCTAGAATATATGGCTCATCATCAACACTATCTCCTGTTTGTATCAAGCGAGAAAAATTAATATTTGTGAACTTGAAATCATCTTTTCTCATCCCTCTATTAGTAATGATTTCAGCCCATTCACATTTAAATAGAGTAACAAAGAATCGACTAGAATAGTTTAACTCTATGATATCTACCAACTTTCAATAATAAGGCACTGATCATCTACTGGGGTTGTTATCACACCTGCTTGCAAAACTCATAGTACCAGCACTCACAAAGACTGCACCATTCTGGGTTTTCAATCCTTTTTCCCAAGTAATAGTTCAAAACCTATATCCATTGATGTTATATGCAGACCATCTTCTCGCTTGTTGAAGTAGACCTTGTGCGAGTAACTTAATATTATCTGAGTAGGATTCATCAAAAGTATTCATGATCTGTATTCAATATATCTGCGTATTAGAAACATCATTAATAACCAAAAATTGATATACAATCGTCACAATTTTTATCCTCACCAGCCTATAAAACCATTCGCTAAATTCTCAATGAACTATCCTCTCTATGTCTGAAACCGACCGGTTGTTCCTACTCCTCAGTTGTCTTCTTGTTTCTCTTTTAAATTCACTATATATACATCAAATAAATGTTAAACACAAGGTAAGTAAGTGGTTTGATAAGACTCATTTAAAAATTGGTTAGATACTTACTCAATAAAAGGATCCACTAGTCTATTATTGACCAACATATATTGATGTGCTTGTAGTTTCTCCAATGGTGTTAGGTTGAAAAACGTAGCACTCCTTACTGCTTTACCAAGTTGTGGAAATATAGTGTACAATGCCAAAGATTAAACAACATTATCTGGTTCATCATTCACACATTCCACACGATTGAATCTTGTTTCAACATCGCTTAAATATCTTGAACCAAATGTAAGACATTCTTCAACAATGTAACTTTCAGCTATAGAACCTTCTGGTTGTGCCCTATTACGTACATAGCCCTTAAATTTTCCCAAATGTCTAAGAAAAAACACAGTTAACAAAGATAATTGGATTAATTAAATATTAATTCAAATGAAAAAAATACAGAAAATGTATTTACCATTCTATAGGATACATCCATCGATAATGAACTGGACCTCCAAGTTTTGCTTCATCAACAAGATGAACTACTAGATGAATCATGACTGTAAAGAATGAAGGAGGAAATAACATTTTCATGTGGCACAATGTAAGCACTGTTCATTGTTGGGGCTTGTCAAGATCTCCTGAATTCAACACTTTACCACAAAGTTCTCTTAAAAATGAGCACAAATCAATTAAATTAGCAGATACTTGTTTAGGTAATGTGTTCCTCAATGCTATTGGTAGCAATTGTTCCATAAGTATGTGAGAATCGTGACTTTTCAAACCAAATATCTTGCGATGTTTTAGATCAATACATCTAAAAATATTACTAGAATAACCGTCTGGCACAATCACATTCTTCAAAGTATTAAGGAATACATCCTTTTGTGCATTTGTCATTGTAAACAAAGCAGAAAGATGCTTTCCATTTTCATTTGGCCAAAGATCCCTCCTTACGTTCATATCTAGCAAATCTCTTCGAGCATTGAGGTGATCTTTTGTCTTTCTTTGTTCATTGAGAATAGTGTATATTACATTGTCACACACATTCTTTTCAATATGCATAACATCAAGATTATGACGTAACAAATTATACTCCCAATATGGAAGTTGAAAAAATATGCTTTTCTTTCTCCATTGTTGGGTCTCACTTTGCTTAATGTTTGTGCCACACCTTCTTTTGCCTTTGTTATCCTCAACCTCTAGCCTCTTCCCAAATGTGACATTGATATCTTCTAATTGTTTTAAAACTTCAAATCCATACAAGACTACTAGAGGATTTCTCAAATCAGTTTTGCCGTCAAAACGAATTCGATTCAACCTAAATCTATGAGTACCATCTAGAAAACGACAATGCCCCATGAAACACCATTTCTTACTGTATGGAAGACGACAAGGAATTGAGTCAAAGTTACATGAAGGACAAGCTAAACCAATATGAGTGTTCCATCCAGATAATGTCCCTAATAATGTCCCTAGTCCGAGAAAATCACTAATTGTCCACATTAAAGCTGTTTGCATTGTAAACATCTCATTCTTTGATGCATCAAATGTTGTGATGCCATCATTCCACAATTCATTCAACTCTTTGATTAGCGGTTGTAAGCATACATCAATGTCATTTTCAGGCATTTCTTGCCTGGAATAATCATTGAAAGAATAAAAGAAGTCTGCTTCATACATATCCATGGAG
The DNA here is from genome assembly GCA_019955255.1 of Castanospermum australe. Classification (NCBI taxonomy): domain Eukaryota; kingdom Viridiplantae; phylum Streptophyta; class Magnoliopsida; order Fabales; family Fabaceae; genus Castanospermum; species Castanospermum australe. The sequence goes on from NSJW01000743.1 coordinate 693,358, forward strand.
GCAAGTTATACAGAATTAAGATCAATGGCCAAATGCTATAGTTAGTACTCAAAGTTCCAAATGGATTGAAACTATCACTAGCTAGGCCAAGACGAACATTCCGCTGATTAGAAGCAAATTCAGGGTATTTTAAATCAAAACTCTTCCATGACTCAGAGTCCCTTGGATACCTCATGAATCCATCTACATTTGTGTCCACCTTATGACATCTCATATGCTCCTAAGTTTTACTAGACATGAACAATCTTTGCAGATGTGGTTTAAGGGGAAAATGACGTAGAACTTTGGCAGGCTTCTTTTTACCACCTACCTCCCATCTTGAAGCATTGCACACTTTACATTTTTCTCTCTTTGCATCGTTTGCATCATCTCCTCAATACAACATACAATCATTTGGACATGCATGCATCTTACTATAGTTAAGACCAAGTTTGTTAATAATTTTCTTGGCCTCATAAAATGAATCGGGAATATTGGCATGTTCAAAGGCATCATTCAACAACTCTAGCATCATAGACATGGCTTTGTTACTCATCCCACATAAGCACTTGATGTGATACAATTTCACTATAAAAGACAACTTTGAATACTTTACACACCCTTCATATAGTTCTTGATTTTCATCTCTAAGTAACTCATAAAATTATTTACGCTCTTCATTTGGCTCCAAATTTAATTCTAACATCCTTTGATCATCTTCTATTGGGTTTTGTGATGTGCTTGGCTCTTCACTCACATGTTGTCTAGCAACCCCAAATGCATCATTGATCATGTTATATATTGGATCTTGAATAGCCAATGTATCTTCAGAAAAACATGAGCACTATTATAAAATTGTTCATTCCTTTTCTCACCATGCCCATACCAAAAAGTATATGTTCGTGGGAACGGTTTCAAAATTAAGTAATCATACACTTCATTCCTTGTCCATGAACGACCGAAGCCACAATTAGGGTAGGGACATTTTATAACTTTTCCATTAACAGACCCATGCTCAAATGCAAAATCAAGAAATTGATTTAGCCCTTTCTGATATTTAAGTGTGTTTTGTGGCATAAAAATCCAATCCCTAACTCGTTGAGTCTCCATGCCTACCCTATCTAGGATGACAAGCCAAAAAACATGCACAACACCTCTTGCACTAACCAAACAGCATGAGAAAACTTCCCTAAGAAAATAAAACATCATAAGTAAAATAAATAAACAATCAACATCACAATCCACAAAGGTTTGATAGCTTTAAACTTAGAGAGGGACACGGGCAGTAACAACGTTACAATCAAAATAAGAAATAGAAACTTGAATCTCAATATTCTTCTTCTCTAGAGTCATAGGCACAGATGATCAATAGGTTAGTACAACCTAAGTGAGCCGTATTTAGCACAATTTTGGTTACACTTTCCTTGATTTATCACAATTTTCTTGGTATAATTTTTGTTAAACAACACAGTTATTTTTGCATTTTAAACTGAGCTAAACTATTTGACCAAGTAATAGAATGTAAGCTTCTTTAGCACATGCTAATTGAGACAATTTCATAGTATGTTTAATAAGCCATTCAATTATTTACACTGAATGTACAAACAAAAATTGTTCTATCATAAAGTCTACAGTTTGAAACTCACCTTGGTTATAATAGCAAGTTTCAATTCCTTTAGAGTAATTGCATCTTCTTCAACAACTCTAGAGCTTTTTGGACAGCTTTGAGGCACCTTTTTTCACACTAGGAGCGCTTTGCTTTCCAATGCTAGATTTCACCAATGGCTGAAAAGAAAGCATCAATTATTAGATAGTGACAAATTATAATTATAATGGAAAAATTACAACAATAATACTGATCAAGATAGAAAAGGAAGTGGCTCACAATCATTACCAAATGCCAATACATCATTAAATGCCAATACAGATTTCTGCTCATCATTATGCTTCTAAACTAAAAGTAAAACATGCACTATCTTCATATTTTCCCTTATTTTCTTATTTAAGGAAACACCAAAAATCATAGTAACTAATGCACATAGGAAATCTAAATAAACAACATGCTTCCTAAGGGCTATTTGAAAATCTCTTTTTTTTGGCACATTTAAGTGCTTAAACAAAAAGCATATACACAAATGTAATTGATTCTTTATACACACACTCAAAATTGCATAAATAGAGAATAAATGTACTTTCAAAGAGAACATGGTACCATGTCCCCTCTCCACTCAAAGAGCTATTTATTTTGTAAGCCATTGCTTTGATGAAAATGAAAGCAACAATAAAATAGATACACTTTGTTATCTTCAAATTAAAATAGAGAATCGCTTAAGTGTAGGCCTTAAGTCAATAGCTAGATGTCCTGTGTTTGACTTTGATAAAATTCTACCAAGTAAATGCCACATGGATGTACCTAAATCTCACCATAACAAACTTAATTTTAAGGTGAGAATGACAGAAATAATGCAGACGTAATCACCATTTTCAAACCAAACCTAACAACAATTAAGAGGTTCATAAGCAAATTACCCAATAAAAAGAAATAGTGTCTAAACTCTGTTGTACTGCACTCTTACCTCATAAATAAGACATTCTGCAGCTGTTAGATGAGGAAACTATCCTAGAAAGAAATACTCTCTATCATTGCAAGAATATGTGGTCTACTTTTCACACCATAAAGGTTTTTGTACTAAGTAAAGCAAGTTATGAAATTTATTCTTTTTATTCTATTTTCATTTTCTTTAGCCTAAAAGCCTCCTATTCAGTTAATAGGGGCATAAATTTTATGACAGCAACATATTTTTGAGCACATCAATACTTACTAAATCAAAAACAGAAACTTGAATTTTAAAATTCTTCTTCTCCAGAGTAAGTGCAGCCCATGACCAAAAAAAAAAAACATGTAGAAGATAATAGAATTTTAAATGAAGATTATCCTGGTTTGAAGAATATCCAAGGGGACTGTTATACTGTAGTATGGGTTGTCTATGTCTAATTAAACGAGCTGGAGGTCTTAAAAACCTATGAAATTTTACAGTTTAAGTACTAAGGTATTCAATCAATAGTCATAAAACTTTGAAAGACTTTTGAGTTCATTTGATAATTTAATTTAACTCATACTGCCATCATATTATAGAGATTTTGCAGAAGTTCAAATGCTGTACGAGCCACTTTCCTCAATTTAATACCATACTTGTACACATTATACTCAATTTAATAACAGATGGATTGGTGTCATTTGCGTTCTTGTAAAATTGTGAAATTTTAAAATTTATTGTGATTGTATCCAACACCCATATTGTACTTTCAGAGGCAATTTTTCATTCTTTTTACTTATTGGAGCCATAGATTAAGCAACTTCCAATAGTCACTTCTAATAAGGCTATGGCTATTGTAGCTACATTCTAATGCACACACACACATGAAAGTGTCATCTTTTCATTTTTCTTAATAGACAAGGATTGCAAAATCTCCATTATAATTGTGGAGAACTAACAATGGCCTTAAAATAGCTGACTCAAACATAAGCTTTTTTATCTTTTTTTTTTGGCCCTGTCATCTCTCTCTAACTACAATGTTTTATGCAGGAACAAAGATACTAGCAAAGATTACATATTTAAACCTTGAAGTTTGAAGTATTCTTTAGTCATTAGTTCATTGATCCAAAATTTTAAATTAGTAGCCACAATATAGGCTTGAAGGATTTGTGGTCAAACTTTTAAAAAGAAGAGACTGCATTATGTAAGGTCCATTAATTATGTCAAAAGGAGGAGCATCTCACAACAGTATGACAGAATATGAAATCTAACGTGAAAAATCAGTGTCAAAACTAAACAGAGGCTTGAAAGAATTGTCGATATTCATTTTACAAATCAGTAGATAACTGTTATTTGAAACTAGTGAATTCTCTTGACACTTTTGGCAATGATCAAAATGTACTCTCTATTCAGTTTAATTAATTCTTTCTAACCTAGGTGACTAAAGTGTGCATCCAACACAACTGCATTTCCTGATTGTGGTAAGGAAAGAACTAGAATCATGAAAACTAGAAAGATGATCAAAATCAATATCTTATTCTTGGCAATATCATATATCATATATGTAACAATAAATTAGTATGCACTAATATCACAAAAGAAAAAGAAAGCAAATTTAAATGTTCTACATTGTTGTTGATTTTTATTTTTTTTACATTCAAACATTTCCCACTACATTGTGCCATCATCAGAGTTAGATTTTATCTTTCATCTCTTATTTTTTACTTCCAATAGTCAAAGCCAATAACTAATGTACATAATAGTAACACTAAAGTTGCTTTTTTGAGTAGTGACAAAAGCACATAATGGTAGTACTGGAACATAGGAATTTTTACTATTTTGACTTGTTATTTGAGCAAGAATTTATATGTACTTTTGAGTCACTATTTAGTGGCCTTCCCTTGCTTTTCTAGTGCCTCGGTGCTACTTTTCAATGAGTCTAAATTTATTGATTTACGTGTTTCTATGGATCCAAAATAACCCATTATCCGGATAGATTATTTTCCTCTCCTCTAAACATATTCTAGTTTTACCCATCCCACATTTTTTAAGAATAAAATAATGGCAATAAAACAAATCCCAAATTACAGCAAATTCTAAGAACAAAGAACGAAAGCCCAATCACAAAATCTTCTATTTGGTAGTTGAAAAAAGGGGAAGAGGAGAATAACCTAAAATTAAGCCAAATTAGAACAATATGCAGTTTTGAAGACCTGTTTTTCTTTTTGGCCCAATTTTCATATTCTTTAACTGTAACCTTACTAAAACAATTCAAGCAATCAGCCCAGAAAACAAACTAGAAATCTAAAGAGGACTATCTACGCATCCAACTAACTTGGCCTAAGAACCAACTTTTTCGGGAAAACCAAAACTTTCCAAGAAAATGCAAAATAGAGAAGGGGTCCAAACTTGGGGACTTGACCAAGATGATCGAAGACAATACCCTGCACTTGGCTCAGAAACTTAATCTCAGAATGGCATTGATATTTCAGTCAATAGAGAAGACAAAAAATTTCAATGAATCATACTAAAAATCACAGCACGAAGTGGCCACTGAAGAGGGCAGTGCTAGGACTCAAGCCATTGAAACAGGTGACACCAATGAAGAGCGAGGTGGAGGTGGAGCGTTGATGAAGATGGTGGACAGTGGCAATCTGAGATGGAGAGGTTTCATGAGGCGAAGAGTTTTGTGAGCGACAATCTGAGAAGAGGGCTTCGCGGGAGAGGGTTTTGGCTTTTCGTTTTCGCGGTATTGAGAAAGAATGGCGCGAGGAAATGGGCTGGGCCACTTAACGGTGTTTAGCCGTAGTTAGACTCTTAAAACCGCATCTAAATGATGGTTTAGCCGTGGTTGTCAAAACCACGGTTAAAAAACTATGGCTAATTCCCTCTTTTTTAGTAGTAATCCGACTCACTAAAACACCAATGTTCTGAAAACCGGACCGGACCGGCCGGTTCGACCGGTCGGACCGGGAACCGGTCCCCCCTCCGGTTCGGGCTATGTCCCAGAACCGGGAGGGTCAAAAACCGGTCAAGAACCGGTGAACCGGTGTCAAACCGGATGAACCGGTCAAACCGGTACCGGTCCGCACGATTCCCGGTTCGCGCAGCAGCTTCCGTCCGCCGCGCACTAGCTTCCGTCCGCGCAGCAGCAGCAGCTTCCGTCCGCCGCGCACCAGCTTCTGTCCGCGCAGCAGCAGTAGCTTCCGTCCTCGTCCGCGTCCGCGCAGCAGCAGCTTCTGTCCGCGCACCAGCTTCCATCCTCGACGATCGAAAGTTCGAAACCCAGCTTCCGTCTCTCCGCAACCCAGCCGCAGCAACAGCTTCCGTCCACGACGATCGAAAGTTCGAAACCCAGCTTCCGTCTCTCCGCAACCCAGCCGCAGCAGATCCGTCTCTCCGCGATCGAAACCCCTTCCTCCCTCAGCGATCGAAACCCCAGCCGCAGCAGATCCGTCTCTCCGCGATCGAAACCCCTTCCTCCCTCCGCGATCGAAACCCCAGCCGCAGCAGCTTCCGTCTCGCACCGCAGCCTCCAGTCTCGCGTCGCATACCGCAGCCAGCCAGCGCCGTCAGCTTCGTCTCCGCACGGACCGCACCGCAACTCCGGTGACGCCCAGCCAGCAGCACCACCGCACCTGCTGTTTGGCTTGTTTCATGCCTCTGTTTTGCGTTTGTTCCCATTTCAGCATAGCTGTGAGCCATTGTGTTCTCGTTGTGCATCATTCCAGCCATCTACTGCTTATCTGGCTGTGCACCATTTCAGCAGCCATCCACTGCTTTTCTGATTTTTCATCATTCCAGCCATCATTTTGCTGTGTTGTCTCTCCAGCATCTAGCAGTGTTTGTGTTGTCTCTCCAGTCATTTTATTATGCCCATCATATTTTTAATTTGTTTTCTTACTTGTTTGTAACAAGCTAAGAGCTTGTAACCTTTAGCTTGATAAGGAGTGATAGAAGATTTGTATTGATTATATGAATGTAATATTTTTTTGATCTATGATATTATTTTTTTGTGTTTCAAATAAATTTATTATTAATTTATATTGTATTTTTATAATTTTTATTTATTTTAATACTATATAAATAATTATATATATTTATATATAAATATAAATATATATTTAATTATACTCCGGTTCGACCACGGTTCGACCATTGAACCTTGAATCAGTACCTCGACCGGTTCAATGACCGGTTCGGTTTTCAGAACCTTGTAAAACACTAACTAAAAAAAAAGAATATATATATATATATATATATATATATATATATATATATATATATATATATATATATATATATATATATATATATATATCAATCTTAAGTATCATGAATATATCTCTTTTTTTACAAAAAAAAACTCTATCAAATATTTAGTATAAACAAGTACATAAATAGTATATAGAAAAAGAAAATTAATTAGTACTATTTGAACACCTTCAAAATATTACCAAATCATGAAAATGTCATATGAGGTTACTAATCAATTAACAGACTAAGTCCTAAGCACATATTCTTTTATCCCAAACTCGTTAGTTCCAATTTTAGGGATAGACACATTAAGAATGGGAAGCAAATTACTCTCATCTATATTTATCTTATCCCTTAAATCATTGGCCTTTTCTAATTTCTCATTATTTTGTTATAACACTTTAGTATTATCATCAATCTTATTACCAAAAGTATAGGTGGTGACGGATTGAACCTATTCATGCTTTTTACTAGAATTAAATATTTCATCCATTGCACATTGTCCCTTAGAGTTAGGAATAGGTTGGCTAAGTAACTCCTCTATTTTCACCTCTAACATCTAGGTAGATAACTGACTTACCGAATATTCTAGCATTTTTTAAACGAATATTGGTTTCCTCCATCCTTTGAATATGTTCGTCTATTCTTTGAATGTCATATTCCAATCTAGATTTTCTAACCTTTTTAAATGATTATTGGCTTCTTCCATCCTTTGAATGTGTTCGTCCATCCTTTGAATGTCATATTTTAATAATGCTATAAGCTTTTTCTCTTGACAACACTAATCTTCAGTATAAGTAGAGAAATTAGACAGTTGGTAGTAGTCATGAATAGATAAGTAGAATTGATTTTTAATTTCAAAATATTGATTACTTATATATTATTTTATTGCCATGAGAAATTAGGGTGATTTTGCTAAATAAGATTATAAGTTGCATAATTTGAATTAGCAAAAGATTTATCAAAATTATTTAATGGACAATTAAATGTAATATGCATAAGACTTGAACATATGTTAATGTAATTCATTCAATCACGAAAGGTGTAACAAAGCAAAATAAATCAATAAAAGGAAAGCATAAATAGAAAAGAAAATAAAAACAAAGAAAACAAAGAATGAAAAAAAAAGAAAAAAGAGAAGTTTGAATTAAGATTAGAATTGTTTTGTATTAATATTAGCAAAAGATAGAAAAACAACTCCCCAACAATAGCGCAAAAACTTGTTATTAAATTAAATCACGCAAGTACATATATCGTAATAAGTATTAAAGTGATGAATAGATATCGTTCTCATAGAAAATTATATCTATTCATGCTAAGTACTAAAATTATTCTAACATAATCTTATCCAAACAAATCGAATAATTAAATAAATAAAAAACATTAAATATAAGAAAATAGAAAAAGCAAAACTAAAACTAAGAAAATAATGTAAATAGGCCTAATATTATAATTTCTCCTAATACTTCATTCAGAATCTCTTAATTCTTTTTTAACTTATCTAATGATCACGAGTTATTAACCTAGAGATCTAATTCTTTTATATGCATCTTCCAATGGTCATATAAAACTATTATTTTTAATTCACTTCCTATATTTGAGAAGAGAGCATTAAGATCAAGCCTAATCATGGTTACACATGGTTTGCAAGTATATTCCTATCTTACAAACGAATCAATTCATTCAATATCCAAATGCCTTGAACATATGGTATTTCATGTAACGTCCCATAAATCATGAAACATGTCTTATGCTGGTGAATGTGTTATTTAAATATTTTATGTGTTTAAAAACCTGTTAGAATTTCAAAAAGAGTTCAAGTCATATAATAAAAATTAATTTAGGGTAATAACTAACCCTAATTAATTATGATTTAATTTTGGAAATTTAGCCCAAAATGGATAACCTAGAAAGTCTAAAATTATAAGAACCTAAGACTAGCCCAACCCAAGTCACAAAAAGCCCAAAAAATTAGCCTAGAAAATAACCTTGAAGAAGACAAATGAATTGTCTTCTAAAAGGGCTAGTACACGTGAAAACCAAAGTGAAAGAAAAAAGGAATCTTTAGAAAAGTTAGTCAAACAAGTTATCTATAATTAACTAGGCTAAGTTAAGCATTAATTAAAAACAAGATAAAATAGAATTGTCTCACAAAAGGAGCACAAACACATGTAGAACCCAAAGAGGAAGAGGAAGCAAAGTTGAACAAGTAAAGAATATACTTTAGAATAAACCAAACTTATTAATGAACAAAAAGACAAAGAGAATGAACTTGCACAAGCAAGCCATTCACGTGGGATTCTCCAAGAGAGGTCAGAAATTCCTCTAAGCTTTCTTAAATTAAGATAAGACTCATAATTAAAAGTAATAATAGTTAGCTTAATCAAGAAACAATGAATCTAGTTAGAAACTAATAAAAAAGTTAGAAAGTAACCAAGTCAACAAAGTCAACTCAAGGTCAATTTAAGAAATATAGTTAGAAAATAACTAAACTAAGCTAAGTTACTAAAAGTAACTAGATAATGATGGATTTAGAGATAAGGGCTACTTGAAAATATTTGATTGGCAAAAAGAAAAGATATCATCATTAGTAGTCAAAAAGTCAAAAACACATGATTCAACCAAAGGGAATAATCTTCTAAGAACTACTGCACATGGGCCAAGGGGGAAGATAAAAACCTAAAGATTCCATGCAATAAATGAAGAAACATTTAGTTGGCCAAGGAAGAAACACATACACGGGCATGACTCAAAGGAAGAAATCAAACAAGTAACCTAGTTACTAACCCTAATCAAGTAATCATTAATTAAAAGAAGATATTGCCAAGTGTCTTAGTCACACGTAACTATCAAGAAGATTCACTTCTTAGTCAAAGAAGGAAAAGATAGCATATCTAAGAGCACACATACACGGCCATGAAGAACAAAATGGGTATCATGACAAAGACACTTGGAAAACATCTCATTGACTAGTTGAAAAGCTAGTCATTATGACTAAGATAGAAACAAGAGATTGGAAGCCAAAGGAATACACCTTGCACAGCCAAGGCAAAGTAGAGTAACTAGATGACATAAGAATATGATTAAGGTAACAAAACTAGTTATGACTATGTATCTTGAAAAGAAACTAGATTGAACAACTAAGACTCCATTACTAACCAAGTAATGATTACTTAATTAGATAAGATGCCAAATGGCATCTCCCTAGCCAATCTCAAAATCTACCACAAGACCTTAACCTAGAAGAAGAAACTAGACAACTAACACCATGCACGGCCACTCAAGGATATTCACTCATTCAAGAAAGTCACTCATGATTACATGTAACTAGTAAAGTTTTGAGTGGACCAATTTGAGTAGATGACATCATTCACTCTCACCCATATCACTCACACGACCATGCACATGCACACGCACTCAAAATCCTATAAATACCCCACTCACACCTCTCTCTCGCATACACACCTACCAAAACACCAAAATTCTGCCCATATAGCTCTAGACACTCTTGTTTGTTCACCACTGAAGAAGAATCAATAATCAACTAGTTCAACACATGTAGGAAGTGATAACTTTTCTCTATCCCTCTCTTGTTTAATGTGTTTCTATTTATGCTACTTAAACTATTCAATGAACACTTTATTACTATTTCATGGTTCACTACTTCTATTCCTTCTTATTTCTCACTTTTGTGATACTTTTATGTTGAAAGTTGAGACTAAGGACCATGGATTGAACAAGACTATGTATTATTACCAATATGATTTTGAGAAATTATCCTTATGGGAGGTGATCTCGCAAAGCTTGGATATGATCCTCTAGGAAGTGATCCCACATGATTAAGGCCACTTTGATGGTAAGGTCACTTCGGTGCCAATGGCAAGGGGACGCCTTTGCAAGCGAAAAGAACTCTATTCCTATGTTATGATCATGTTATAATGTTTTATGAATACAAGATTGGTAATATGACATAGAAGTGAAATGAAAACTTGTTAAATGAGAGTATCAAAGCAAAGAGAAGACATTTTCTATATTAAGTTATAGCTGAAAACATCATAGTTTAAACTTAATATTATTACTCTCTACTAAAATTTTTATCTCACATTTGTTTATGATGTTTTCAGATTAAGTCACTGTGCCTTTCATACATGTTGCTGTAGAGAGTTAGGGATGGGAGCCGTGAAACCGGTTCAAAACATTTGCATCATTCAACTTGATAATAATGACCCATGATAGAGTTAGGGTTTTTTAGATATGTAATGTAGGCGAGAATAGAGTCACCTATGGAGGGATTTTTTGGTGATAACTAGTACTAGTTCTCCCTCCGATTTTAATTGTAAAATAGTTCACTAGGAGACCACTTAATGTAAAACTCCCTAACTCATGTATTATAAATAAAACTAGGATGCTTTTGATACAGATGTGTGTGAATTTCTTTGAATTTCAATCTTAGTTCTAAGCAACTAATGGAAAATTTAAAGACCTTAAGACAAAGTTTATCATTTGCCAAACCATGTTCAAAAGGACCCCAAGGCATGATTATAAGTAACCAAAACTAAGGGAACCACATAAGGAAGATGGCCTACTAGGCAAACTGGGTGCTTAGGCACCATTCCTGGGCGCTTAGGCGGTGGTGTTACAGAAACTGGGTGCTTAAGTGCCCAGTGACCAGCGCTTAGGCACTGGCCTGGCAGAGAATAGGGCCTGTTTTTTGGTCCTAGGTGCTTAGGCGGTGGAATCCTAGTGCCTAAGCGGTGACCAGGACTAGAATTTGTGTCATTTAGCTCAGAAAGGAACTAAGTTATGAACTTAAATAAGTTTAAGTTAATCTAAAACTTGAATCTCTAATCTAGCACAGCCATAACTTAGCTCACTTTGGGGATTTGCCTTATTAGTTAAGCATGAAATTTAATCACCATTTTATGCTATGCTATAATTCAAACCCTAAGAGTAAAGCATCCAAACATTAGAGGTGTTAATGAACTATTAAACTATGAGTTAGAAATGATTTGTCTACTAAATAAAGTCATCGTTGGTAAATGAAACATGAGTTAGAATATAAAAAACTTAAGCAAGTATGCATGTGACACCATGCTTAAGGTAGGGTGTTACATTTCACCTATGGCTTAAATCAAAATTCCATTTCCCAAGTTTAGTTTAAATTTACTTAATCAATCTAATTGGTTATCAAGCAATTAGAAACATTATGAGTAAGATAAAATAAACAATTCAAAAAGCACTAAAATAAGAATGAACGAAATTAAAAAATTCAAATTACATGTGAGTTCAATTACAATCCTAAATTAAAAAACTTAGTTCACAATAAAAATAAAAAAACGAGAACAATAATATAAGGAATTACACCATTATGACAATAATAAATTAAAAAGAATCAAAGAATAAGAAGAAAGCAAGCGATCTAAATATTCAATCTTCAACTATTAGTTTTCAAGATCTTCAGGACCCTTTGAATGGAATAGGTATCCCTTAAAGATATTTTTAAGCCTTATTGATATGCTTAATTCAAATATTTAACCTATTCTATTAGGATTATCTCTCTTATTTACCGTTGTTTTTTTTTGGCATAACGATTATCCTTATTACTTCTATGGGATCCAATTATAATCATACCAAACAATATGAAAAAAGAATTGGTTCAGGTTAGGTTGATGTTGAAGTCGGATTGTGTTGAAGATGAAATCTCAAACTGACATGATTTCATTGGATCGGATTAATCAAGTTGAAATTTCAAAATCTTGAGCCTGATCCAATTAAATTTGGTTGAAGATTTTAAGGCCTAACACAGCCCACACATTTTGTTTTGGATTGGGTTGAGTTGGCAGATCAATCCAAATCAAAGAACAATGTTGATTTAAACTAAACACAAAATCACTGATGATTGAAAAAAAAAAAGTGAAGTAAGTCAGAACGATATAGAAACAGCATTCATTTTGAAGTTAAACATCCATAATAGAAGAACACAACAATTATATCCTACTTTGAATGACAGTATTTTTCCAAGTCTCATCAATTGAAATCCTTAAGTCGCTTTTTGAGAACATCCATTGATTTCTTTCTGGCACTTTGCTTTGCATTTTTATTTGCAAGGCTTCCAAAGATACCATCAGCAGAATCCTTGAATTTATCACAAATCGCAGCCACCTTCTTATAATCCAATGCATAGTAATTTTTCTCCCTTATAACAGGATTCAAGAAGTTATCAGGTTGACTACTTGACAACAGATTAATTAATTGACGCGCTTCTACCAAGCAGCATTTAAAACTACCTTCCTTGTAAATTTCACCCAAGCCAGCAGCATAGAACCTCTCATCTGCAAAAGTCTCTAAAATCCCAAGATCATTGTTGATAGTTGTAACTGCATTTGCATTAAACCTTTTGACGCTATCACTAAAGAAAGCAGCCACAATTACATTGGAAATATGCTCAAGTGCACCACTCCCAACTTTGTACATAGCATCCAAAGGTAAAATTTGTTGTGCTGTGGACATAAGATAATCAAGGTAAGAGATCACTTCATTTACGTAGTCATTTCCATTCTGATTTGCCTCCTCCGAAGTCCAATTAACAGTTTCTGTAAGTGTCATAAACTCATCTATTTTTGTGTTTACCAGACTCTGTAGAGCAATATAAGCTGCATCCCTGGATGTCTTCAGGACCACCTTTGCGGTTAAAGTAGCTTGAGGCCTCTCAACCGATCGGACTGGGATGCCACATAGTTGGGCTGCATGTCGAAGGAAAAAATCACAAGCTCTTTCAAGAACAGCTATGTTTGTAGGAATCTGCAAGGCTTGAGGCACATTGATACTGCCACTATTGATTGTATCAAGTAGTGCTTCATTTAACACTTCAATCAGGAACTTGTCCAAATACTTCCTCACAATATCAAAGAAATTCGTATGTACACCATAAGACAAGTAATCAACACAGCCTTTGACAAAGGACCTCACAATGCGACAAGCATCAGGTACCACGGAGGAGAATGGTGCAACATATGGAAAAGCAGGCTTAATATCTGAAGTTTGAAGATTAAATGACAGAACATTATTCTCATAGTCAGGTTCCTTTTTTATCACCATTTGGTCATATGAGTCGCTGCTAAGAACATCAACAATTTGTTGCCGACACTCTTCCAAAAGAAGCACGTGATATTTGTCACGGCAGTTATCAAGCACATCAAGAAGTTGGCTTATTTCATATCCATATTGTCTAAGAGTGGACCCAAGAAGCGTGACATAATCCTTCACCAGGAGAAGATGGGTGGCAGAGTCCATACGGGAGAACTGCTCCTCCAACACTGATGCCATTTTAGCTACAGCCGTCTCCCACATTGTTTCAACCTGATCAGCTACCAGGAGACCCCCAGTTGTTCTCAGGACTCTATCCTCCACTATAAAGAATCCAGCAATGTGAGCCAAAAATGTCTGGTATGATTCAACAAAAGGTTGTGCTGAAGATATCTCCAGGTCCGAATTCAATTGTAGCAACCTATTAGTATAGTAATATTCACGAAACTGCTCTCGGATCCCCAGGCAATTATGAATATGAAAAGCACGATAAAGAGGGGTGAGATCAAACTTCAAAGCAGTATCTTCTTCAACATCCAAAATATAAGATAGATCCCCTACTCCTGAAATACTTAGCTCCTCAGCCTTTCTCTGCTGTTCTAGCATTTCCATGTCCCTCTGACGAACTGTTGCAGTATGACCAATTGCTGTTTGCCCAATATTTTTAGCAGAACTCCTTATGTGGACCATCCATTCATTAACTTGACTGCATATTTTCTTCTCAATGTGCGATTTTATTACAGGAATTCTCCTCTCTATCACCATTTTGAGAGCCTTAGCAGGAATGCTCTGCATGTAATTTTTCTCAAGTAAATCCACAGTTTTCAATGCAGGATAAAAACTGCCCTTCAGAAATGTGATTGTTACACTTGACACAAAGCTCTAACACCTGTATACAGTTCTTTGACATTTTGATAGCTTCAGTCACATTCTTCTTAATAGAGTAAGATTCAAGAAGCTCCTCAAGCTTGACAAGAAGGGCACTGCCAACCTGCTGCAACTTAAAATTGTCACTTTGGAGCTCACTCTTCAGCTCCTCAGCATCAACTAACACGCCACGAAGCTCGTCAACTGCAAGGATGAATTCCTCATAGTGGGTCTTGCACATCTCCTCGATTTCAGCTTCCTTTTTCTTCACCACATAATTCAGCTGGTGAAGGAGCCCCTCAGGCCGCCCCATTTCAAAGGCATGCCTGACAAGAGGACCAATATCATCTCCATTCGCAATCAAAGTGGCTAGAACCAAGTCCTCTCCTGCATCACCACTCTCTACAACAGTTCTCCTCTTTGTTTTTATATCCATTGTCACATGAATCCCTGGAATCTGGAAAACATAATACTAGGTAAAAGCCAAATACTAACCAAGCTTACCACAAATTGATTAATCCAGAGATTAACAAGCAATAGCAAACAAACAATTTTTTGTTCCCATCATAAAACTTGTATTACGTACTAAATGTAAAACAAAGAGGAGAAATCAAACAGATAAGGAGTTACACATCATTAATTCACTTGATCACGTTTACTATGCATAGTTGCATACCATGATTAGGAAGATACTTTATGATAGTGAATGCAGAGCAAAAGAAGAAAAGAAAAATAGAAGATTGCCCACCAATTGGCTTATACACAGAACCAAACCCCACCAAAAGAAAACGCTGAAGAACACGAAAAATAGATTAACAGTACAATGTCCCAAACGGACAAAGAACAAACCTAAAGAGAACTTGATCGGAATAGAATAGCTAACCATAAAAATAAAGGGACATAAAACCCACAAAAGGAAACTAAAGAACTTACTTCAAGCTAAGCCAAAATCAAGTTCAAAGAACAAACTAAGAACCATTAAAGTGAGAATGCCTACCTGGATTGCTAGAGAAATCCAAAACAGAATAACCCAGAAAGCATGAAGACCAGGACACGACCAACCACCATGAAAGCTGCTCCGAGTTCTAATGGAAAATTGGGGTTTTCATCGTTAATGTCAATTCAAAACGAAAACGATTACTGGGTTCAGTTCAAATTTGTCAGCTGGACGAGATTTCCCAAGTAGAGGTTTTTTTTTTCTTTTTTTTTTTTGGCGAACTCCAAGTAGAGTTTTCTATTTTCACGGTTTGGCACAAAACAATGAATGAAGTGATCCTTCATTCGGCTCCATTTGGGATGGCTTCTGTCATGTAAAAGACAAACTAGGTGCTTTTTTTTTTTTTTTCCTTTGAGTTTATTTAGCAAAAGAAGAAAACAAAGAAAGCTCAATTGCAATGCTAGCACCGTAAAACAAATATTCCTCTATTTTACAAAAATCAGCAGTTTAGGTCATTCCGTAACGGTGCTGTTACAAATTTAATAAAAAATATTGATATAATATTGAAATTTAATTTTTTTATTTTAAATAAGATATTTTAAATATATGTAATATGTTAATAAATTTTTAAATACTTAAATTAATTTTAATAAAAAAATTTAATAAAAAATTAATTTTATTATTAAAATAAATTTAAATATTTAAAAAATTACGCACGTGTTAAATGTATTTAAATTATTTATTTAAAATAAAAAATTAATTTTTTATTATCATGTTAATATTTTTTATCAAATTTTTTATTACAAAGTGTCGTCTCCTTTTTAAAATAAATTTTTTATTAGTAAATGAAAATCTATTATATATATAAATTCTGAGCCACAGATTGTAACGTTATCACATCAACAATATTGTTCTTTGTACATTCACTACATTAGCTTGTCTCACATTTCTATTTAAGTCACATTATCAGTTTTTTTTCTTTTGCTTGTATGAGTTTTTATCATTCTTTTTTAACACTCATTAACTCTAACTGTTATTTTTTTTTTCTCTATTAATAATATTTAATACTCACAAACACATAATTATTTTACATATTTTTTCACTTCTCTGAATTATCTCTCTACCTCAACACTTAAACACTTTATCCTTGCCATCTTATCTTCTCTTCGTCCATTTTTATCTGTCATGTAAGATAATTTTTTTTATTTAACAATATCTGTCATTTGAGAATATTAAAAAAATATTAATTAAATTTTTTAACTTTATCTTTATCTTTTAATAGAGAAAGAATTAGTAGAGTAAATAAAATTAAAAAAAAGAAAAAATACTAATAAAGTGAAAGAAATAATAATTCGATTATTTTAAACTATATTTTTTTATAATTAAAATTATTTAATAAATTTCTTAATCCTTATATAAAAATCTTAAAAAATAAATAAAAATAAATGGAGGGAGTATCAAATATGGAGTATGAATTAATAGTATATCAATAGTCTCTTAAAATTAATGGTATTGGATTTTATTCAATCCTAACTTTTGTAGTAAAAAATTATTTATGATAAAATTTTTTTTTAGTATGATAATTAGACGTGCGAATCACATCATTTTACTTTTGTCGAATAAAAATAATAACTCTCAAAAGTTTTTATATAAAATCTTTTCATGAAACTGAAGACAAACAATGTTCATTATATAAAAGTCGAAATATACTCTTCAACCAAACAAAATGGGACACAATTTTATTATCCATCTCTAGTCAACTTAATTTGGAAGATCAACTTCCGTGAATGGAGGTATTTAGATGGACTAGCCCACCCCGACCTGCCGCATCTCCTAACTAAACCCATAATGCATCAAAAGGTCAAACAGGTTGACCCACTGCCTTTGAAACGCAAAAGAAATCCACTATTAGTGTTAGAACTCGAGAAAAGGAAGGGGAACAACAAAATGAAGCATAAATCAATTTTGTAGGCTTTGTAATCTCTAATCTGAAACAACTTTGATTCGTAGCTTGGAGTTATTGTGCTTTTTATGTTGCTTTTTCTCGTTGTAAGATTTGCAAGCTAATTAGTTGTGTTGCCTTTTTTCCACATATCCTTCCGATTTCTTACCACTTGGTGGCCTGATCTGGCCGGACTTGGGGTCCTTGTGCAGCACATAAGAATCGAATTTGAACTTGAAACTTCAAAAGATAAAATATAATTTATAGTTTTAAAATTTATTTATATATTAAATTATTTTTTTAAAAAAAATTATTTCACTATACTTTTTTTAAATTTAGTTTGACTTAAAAATATTAATTTTATTATTAAATAAAATGAAGGTCACTTTATATGCATACCACATGACCATCAGTTAAAAGAACTTATGAAATAAAATATAATATACACTTTTAAAGTTTACCCATATATCAAATTATCTCCTAAAGTATTTTTTGTCTCATTAAATCTCTTTTAAGTTTGGTTCGACTCGAAGTGATATGTAACTTCCATTTCATTTAATAAAAAAATTAACGTTTTTAAGTCAAATCAAAATTCAGAAGAGTTCAGTAAAATAAAAAATACGCTTGAGAATAATTTAATATATAGGTAAATTCTAGAAGTATAAATTATATTTTGTCCAAAAAAAAATTAAAATCTACTTACTTGTCATCATAACCATCAATAGGCATTCAATCAGCAATCAATCCACTGGGGGCAATTGTAGTAGGCAAGTTCTAGAGGTCATTCCGTCATATTGGTGCCTCCACATCTAATTCTCTCGTTACTAGTAAGATGCTAGTAACTTTGTTCCAAATTCCAGCTCTATGGCGATTGGCCACTGACTGAATATGTCACCCTTTCATCCTCTTTTCCTCTCCCATCTACACCAAATGTCATTGATTAATTGAGATTGCTCTTGATATGAACAAAAAATAATAATCAATCAGCACGAAATGCGAGAAAAAAAGTTTCAAATATATAGTATGGGATCAAATCGAAGATTCATTTAGAAAATTAAATTCTTTTTAACAAGGTCAATGTTTAGCCCGAAAACCCTGCCAATCATATATTAATAGTATAGTTAACCCATAAGATTAAAACATATTAAAAAAAAATGACAATATAAGATTTGATTATGAACATTAATGTTCGTTGACGTAGCATTATACTTTTTTTCTATTATACTGTATGATTTTTACCATCGATGTTAAATATATGATTGTGAAGTATATTTATGTTTACTTTTTAAGTAAATAGCCATTTTAGTTCTCATAAGATACAAGTGACATATTCGGTCTTTTAAAAAAAGTTGATATCAATTTAGTCTTTCAATTATGGAAAGTGATATCAAAATAGTTTTTATATTACGAATTACGAGAACATTGTTAATATAATCTTTGATTAAGAAACTAAATTGATATAATTTTATATAATTAAAGAAATAAATTAATGTCACTTTTTATCATTGAAAAAATAAATTGATATTAAATTTTTTTAGATGACCAAATTAATGTTATAGGAGACTAAAATAAGTATTTACTCTTACTTTTTAATTTTTATTAATGTCAAAGCGTGCTGATATTTGCAATAACATTTAAAAAATTCAGAGAATTCATATGATATTTCTTTGTGATAAAATCAAGTTGAGCAATTTTAAATGTGTAAGGTCTATAAGTATTGTTTTATATACAAGGATTATGAGTGATTGAATAGTGTAACATAGACCTTTCTTGACACATTATTTCTAACAAAGTTCCTATTTGTTTAGAGTTTCCAAAAACATTTTATCTCTGAGAGCCCAACTTGCCAAATGAGGCTATAGTCATTCCACTAGATGATAAAATTAAGTTTCATCACCTTCTTTGATAGATTTCTAAGTTCTAATTGAGAGCTTGTTCTTTTAGGTAGTTAGGTTCAACTACATGAAGAGCTTCGTCTTGAAACTCAGAGAACTGGGTGCTTATTTCAAGTACTTTGAATGTCTGCAATAACTCTATATTTGTATATTTAAGCCACTAGGTTAATATTTATTTTTGTTTGTCAATGTAAGTTTTAAGGTGATGCTATGGTGTCCTAATTTATTTTCTGGCTACTATGAGTTATTAAGTATTTATTGGTTGTTTGCTAAAAGTTCATAAAATATAACTAGCAACCAATAATTGATACACTTAAAAAAAAGAATACCAAAATAATCCCTCAAGTTTTATACACTTCAACTAAAAACATAAACTAAAATTTCTCTTTTATGGATTAGCACCAATTATTGAAGGACATCTAGTACCCCAATCTTGATTCTAATGCCTTTTAAGAAGAATATATGCAGACATGTCTTGAGTCATGTTATGAAAGGCCTAGAAGTTGACTGCAATCTATAACATCAGCATATGATTTTCATTTGTTTTCTTTTTTTTTTTTTTTTGTAATCAAGATAGAATTTCCTAACTGAAATTCTATCTTGATTACAAAAAAAAAAAAAAAGAAAACAAACCTAACTGAAATTTGTGTCATAAAATAACATGCATTGACTTCTTTTTAACTAAAAAAAAATATGAGAGTCACATAGTCAAGTGCGAAGGAAATCAGTATTTGAATTTAAGAAGGCCTCTTATAAAGATAATTTAATATTGCATTGGTCTCTTATGCATAGCATCATCATCTTAAAAAATATGAATGTGACTTCTCTAAAGTGTGAGGTGCACTTTAAAGAATAAAGCTTATAACCATTAATTAAAAAATTAACAGTTTAAAATTTATTTGATAAAATACAATCATATGGATGACAAACTATGTACTAAAAAAAAATTATGTATTTGTTAAAATTCTCTCTCTTGATTTTCTCATCAATGACTATCTATTTGTACTTTATTCTTAAAAATTCTCTTTTCTGATTTTCTTATCAATAATTATTTGTCACATATAGCCTTTTGTCCCCTTTTATATATATATATATATATAGAAGACACTAGAGTTTGAGCAATAAAGAAAGCTTTGATGTTTAGCATAATTGATCCATGTTAGCCCACAAAATTTCCTTGGGTTATATACGGAGATTAGATATATACAACTCAAGCAAAGAAATAAATCTACTACTATAAAGGTCATAAACCAACACGTACAAGCCCAATGCGTACCCTGAATTGAATAAGGCCTCTTATCAATACATAATTTATTGTTGTCTACACTAGTACAGTAGGTTATTCCCAATTTTCCCTTTTAAAGTTAATATAGTTATACCCTTCTAAAATTCATTTTACAGGCTTAATCCCAACATAGTAACTACTTATCATCTGGATTTCATAAATGAAAGAGGTCATTTGATCCCTCAACTAAGCCCAAACTGTCGATAACTAAACTGACACAACAGAATTTTCATTATGTAGAATATGTTTGATTTCAAGTCTCTGCTGGAAGCACATGACAAATGTAGAAATTCTGAGATTTCTACTGCTTATTATTCCATATCTTAGCTTTAAAATGCAACAAATTGAAAGTCATTTAAGATATGCAATAATCCTCGTAGGTTGTTAGTTCCGTCACAAATTACTAATATTGTGCAATAACGGTTTCATACCTTTTGTCTTGCCTTAAAAACTTTCTTATTTGTAGATACCAAACACTAAGCTTTACTTTACCACATCCCACCAATCTTACCTATTTCCTTGAAATAGAATTAAATTCTATTTAAGTCTATTTCGTGAGGTTAATAACTAAGACTTTGGTTATATGCATATATTTGTTCCACTTGTACAATTTTTCTGCACAAAGCCTACTGCACTAACACCCCCAACTCAATTATGGTTAAGTACTAATCTACATATAGGTGCATTTGGCTATCAGATTCGGGACCTTATGACAGAACCATGCTTCCTTATGTTGCTTACTTAGTTACTTCCCATAACTAATTTGATTTCCAAAATATCACATCTTTCCACATTGGAGGTATCAAGTTCTGCTTATTAACACAATCTTACTTACATGTATAGCTTCATTATGCATAAAAGCAGTGAGGTAATACAATTAGAAATCTGCATCAGTCCTATTTAAGTAGTACCACCTGTATAGCATGAAACTATATAGAATATAAGCATCTCCTGCACTAAAATTTCTACAATTGAACTTTCACAACATTACCTA
The DNA here is from genome assembly GCA_019955255.1 of Castanospermum australe. Classification (NCBI taxonomy): domain Eukaryota; kingdom Viridiplantae; phylum Streptophyta; class Magnoliopsida; order Fabales; family Fabaceae; genus Castanospermum; species Castanospermum australe. The sequence goes on from NSJW01000743.1 coordinate 715,137, forward strand.
TACAATAAGCAATATATGTTGCACCAAAAACATTAGTGAAAATGTGACAACTTCTGCAGAAACACCAAACCATAAAATTACAAGAACTCTGCACTAGCATGTCAATTATGCAGAAAATATGCATTCAGCCTATGGTTTCTAACTTTAGGGTCCCTTAAATCATGAATTTACTTATTCTTACATCGAACTTATATATTACCAAATAATCCCACATAACCTCCCAACTCAAAGCTTAACACATATGCAAATCCATATTGCAAGGAATTAGGCTGCACAATCCTTATAACATTTCTAAATATAACATAAGAGTAAATGGAGTGGAGTGCACAAGTCTCTCACAGAACCTGCACTACCACCTAGGTTTGAAGTCACATTTAACACAAAACCGATATAAACATACATTCTTCTTCATCACTACTGCAGTACCTCCACGGTTTGATACTTTCATCATATACATTTATACTAATAATCCTCTTAAACATTTTACACATACAAACATCCAAAATACAAGAAAATCTGCATTATGCAGAGGTTTTTGCACAGAATATCTCTCGGTTTTCCTTCATACAAATTCAAACTGCTTCATCCCTCATGGCCTGGAAGTTAGTCAACAAAATTCATGCATAAGATAACCGATTATCTTGGTAGTTAGCAAGAAGAACAACTAAAGAGTACACGTACTTCCAAAATTTTACATGCAGCACAATTTATGGAGAAAATTACTTAAACTAGGAATCCTGAACCTCTTACAGCAAGACTTCGGTTCATAGCACCCTATGGTGCACCCATTGGGCTGCTACTATAGACTATTCCATATCTTGGAATCCTATGATTCCCTTAGCATGAAATTCATGCAACTAACCGAAGAACAAGCTAGGGCAGAATATATTAAACACAAATTTCATGATAGAAAGCTTCATAACTCATAAAATTCAATAATGCAACTTGTACTCAAATTATCAGAGTTTCTACTAAGAGAATCAACTCCTTTTGCCTCAGTTCCAACCTAAACCTCGTGGCTCATCACCAATTCTGTCTAACCATTTCCTTGCACCTCAAGCCGAGCGATTTGGTTCGTTGAGTTGGTCCTAACAGCAGAAAGAAATTTTCCTTCTACCTCACCTTCAAATTCTCTCTTAATCATAGGCATGCAAGCTCTAGAAATCTCTCATTCAGTCACGGTTTTCAAAACAAATTTTCTCCTGAAAACTCAGCTCTCTCTCATTTCATTATGCAGAGAAAGGGTTGTATTGTACTCAAGATGGGGAGAAAGTGGGTCTGCTACGTGTTTAAGGTTCAAAAGGAGTTTACTTCTTTAATCCACATTTAATGCTTGTAATTTAAAATTTCCATTGTTACGTAATTATATTATATTATTATTATTTTTAAAGAAAAAGGATCTTAAAGTCTACCAACACAGTTGCCATTAATATACATATGTTTATACATAATATAAGGGACAAAAGTTGGGATGTTACACTATCCATTTGCACTTTACTCTTTAAAGTGCACCATTTAGTTTAGACGATCCAAATCCTTCAAATATATGCCAAAAACCTATTGACACTTTGCAAGGAAGGCAATAAGCCATGTTTATTGACACTTTGCAAGTGGCCACGCTTCTTTCAAGTTTCAAATGCTATTGTTGCTAAGGTGGAATAGTAGTGTACTTAAGATAAAGAGAATGAGCGAGCCACATAAACCAAAATTTTTGGAAAACTGACAGAGCCAGAAAAGCCAACAAACATGTTGAATTTTAAGGGAAGTGGTTAATCAACTCATGTAAGTGATTAACCATTAACAAGTTGAGTAACAATTGATTTACCACTTGTGATTAAGTGTTTGCCTGCAGGTCCAACATGTGGGTGTGGCTTGACTTTCCGGGAATTCTCCATAATTTTTTGACAGGGAGCTGATGCAATAATCATGAAGAAAGGAAACCAAAAGAAGAAAACAGATCACAGAAATACCCTTTGTTGATCAAGGAATACAAAGCATAAAATACATTCGAGCTCATTAGATTTCAGTTCTTTAGGTGACTTGAAAAAATTTTATCTACAACAAGACATCTGCAATTTGCCTCAAGCTTTTGCTCGTGTTAAACCAACTGCATTTCACTCATTGGTTGCATGTTTGAGTTCCAAAATAATGCACTCTAATAGACACTGGTCAGAACTCAATAAAATGAAGGAAATAAGTATGTATTCTCCTCTCCTAACCAGGAAACCAGTGGGGAATTCTGATCAGTGGGGTAATTCAGAATGCTATAGTCTGAGTAATTACAGAAAACAAGAACAGTAAACACACTACTATCCCAGGCAATCTGAAGAGGTCCAGTTCTCTCCAATCCTTTCCACTACTCATAATTTTCCTACCTCCTCTCTCTTCTACTACCACTATATTTCTTACACAATCAGCTCTCTCTCTCTCTCTCTCTCTCTCTCTCTCTCTCTCTCTCTCTCTCTCGCCACGTGTCCAGTTAGTTAGGCTGCAATCCCACTGCCTCCTTGCATCACACGTGTGCTGTTGATTGTGCTGTTGATTCTCCCACGTGTGAAGCTGATTCTCTATTCACCTTCTTTTTCTTTCTCTGGTACACCTGTCTAATGGGGGGTTTGCTAACAATACTCCCCCCCAAAAGAGCCACCTTGTCCTCAAGGTGGAAGTCAGGAAAGTGTTCCTGAATAGTGTCCCAAGGTTCCCATGAGCTCTTGAAATCAGGAAGATTCCTGCCATTTAATGAGGACTTCAGTCAGACCAGCTGGATTCTCCCTGAGTTTGAGCACTTCAGCAGGTTGTACGTGAAGTTCCCAGTCATCAGCTAGTATAGGTGGCAGGGGCTGTGCTATAGCAGGAGCCGAAACTGATTGCTTGAGGAGGGAGACATGGAACACCGGGTGAATGCGGCTGTTTTCGGTAATTTTAGCTTGTAGGCAACTTCTCCAATCTTCTCAATGACTTCATAGGGCCCATAATACCTTGGGCTAAGTTTTTCATTGATTTTCTTAGCCAAGGATCTGAGTTTATAAGGCTGCACCTTTAAAAAGACAAAATCTCCTGGTTGATATACTACTTCTCTCCTATTTTTGTTTGCTTGGACCTTCCATACGGTTTTGTGCTCTTACTAAATTGTCCTTAAGCTCATCAAGCATCATGTTCCTCTCCAAAAGTAATCTGTTAACCATCCTCCACAGTAGAAGAATCTTCTGTTGCCTCGAAGTAGAGTAGGGGGATCCCTACCATAAAGTGCCTTGAAGGGTGAGAATTTAGTGGAGCCGTTGTAATTGGTATTATACCAATATTCAGCCCAAGTAAGCCATTTAAACCACTGTTTCGGTTTAGCACTGGTTAAGCATCTCAAATATGTCTCAAGACAACGGTTCACCACCTCCGTTTGTCCATCGGTTTGAGGGTGTTATACTGAAGTGAGTTTGATGCAGGTTCCAGAGTGTTTAAAAAGCTCAGTCCAGAATTGACTGATGAACACCCTGTCCCTATCTGACACAATAGATGTAGGGAAACCATGCAATTTGACTACTTCTTTTATGAACACTTCAGCCACATCCTTGGCTGTAAAAGGATGACATAATCCGATGAAATGAGCATATTTAGTAAACCTATCCACCACCACCAAAATAGTGTCCATGCCATGAGATTTTAGGAAGGCCACCTATAAAAATCCATAGAGATTTCAGTCCAGGCCTGGGTGGGAATTGGCAAAGGCTGTAATGAGCCTGCTAGTGACAAAGTCTGGTACTTGTTTCTGTTGACAAACTTCACAAGCAGCCACAAATCTTTGTATGTCTTTCTTCATGCCTTCCCAATACAGCAAACCCCTGAAATTCTCTTATAAGTCCTGAAGAATCCGGAGTGTCCCCCCATAGGAGAGCTGTGAATTCCTCTAAGATGAGAGGTATTTTGGAAGAAGTTTTAGGCAACACCAGCTTATTTTTAAAGAATAATCTTCCCTTAAGAGAGTGATAACCTGGGTGAGAGTCAGGTCTACTCATTACATCTTGGAATATGGTTCTCAAATTGCTGTCAGCTTGTAGTTCTTCGTCCAAACTGTCCCAGTCAGTGAGTTGGACTGTTGAAATGGCATTAAGTATCATCTTTCTTGACAAAGCATCCGCAGCCCTGATCTCAGTACCAGGTTTATAAATGATCTCTGTTAGAATCAATTAGGATTGTCAGAATATGTAAAGAATCTGTTAGAATTAATTAGGATCATGTTAGAATCACGTAGATTATGTAATAGGATCATTACATTATTTCCTTTTTTATTGTATACAAGTATTATAAAATCTGATACAGAGTGCAGTGTATTTTCACTGACTCATTCTCACAAACTAAGGGTTTCTATGATCCTTCTTTCTTTCAACATGGTATCTAGAGCCTAGGGATAGAAACCTAATTTTTTTTTTCGCTTCCCTGCCGTCAGCAAACATTCTGCTCCTGTCGCGTGTGGTGGTTCTGCTCAAGCCGCGGTGGTTCTGCTCCAACCACGGTGGTTCTGCTCTAGCTACGGCCTAGCACATATCACAGCCCCTCTTCCAGCCGAAGTGGTTTTGCTCTCAACGTTATTTTTTCTCTCTCCTCCGGCGGTTCTCTCTCTCTTCCTGCGGTTTTCCATCTCAGATCTGTGCATCTGAGGTGTGTTTTTCGGCAAACGACACACCCCACGACGTGTGTCTCCCCGAACCCGTCCGATCCCCGGAGTCGCGCCGTCATCGGAGCTCCGACGCGCCGCCACGCGCCAGTCACCGGAATCCGTCCAGCAGGTGTTTCAGCGCGCGCGTGAGAGCGCGTTTTGCCCTCTTTCCGGCCGCTGTTTCCCCCGACCACTTCTCTGGGGCTTTTCCGGTCAGATCCATCCCTTTCTACGTGGTTCGTGATCTTCCAGCGGGTGTTTGGCTTCCCCACCTCTGCGCCCTGCGTCTCCTATCGTAATTTTTTGGGTCTTCCGCTCTCAACTCAAGTTCTTCTTTTCAGAGTTTCTTGCAGTTCTGTGCCTATCATGTCCACCATTGCTGCTGCCAGTTATGGGTCTCATGGTCGTGGCAAAGGTCCACGTTCACAGTGCAATTATTGCCACAAGTTTGGCCACACTCGTGCACGTTGCTTCAAACTCCATGGGAAACCCCCTCGCACAGCTAATATTTGCTCAGTCAGACTCTTCTGTTCTGGCATCTGACTCTTTGGACGTGCCCACTGTCACTATCCCAGCTGCTATCTATGAGGGTTATCTAGCGTATAAGGCTGCTCAGTCATCGACCTTTGCCTCCGCTTCTCAGACTGGTAATTTTGTTGCTTGCCTCACCCATTCTTCCCTTAGTCCATGGATTTTGGATTCTGGTGCCTCCGATCACATATCTGGTAACATTGGTCTTTTCTCTCATCTTTGTCATTCAACTTCCCTTCCTATGGTTACCTTAGCCAATGGTTCCAAAACTATGGCTAAAGGTCTTGGTCAAATTTGTCCTCTACCTCTCTCTAACTCTTGATTCTGTCCTTTATGTTCCGGGTTGTCCTTTCAATCTTATCTCTATCAGTAAATTAACCAGCTCTCTTCATTGTTCTGTCACCTTCACTAATAATTCTGTTTCATGTGCAGGACCGGGATACGGGACGGATGATTGGCGAAGGGCGTGAGTCTCACGGGCTTTACCATCTTACCATCCCTTCATCACCTGCTGCCTTTACTACTTCGGCTGTTTGTCCTTCTCTCCTCCACAGTCGCCTTGGTCATCCTAGTATCTCCAAACTTCACCCTAATGGTTCCTACATTATCGTCTTTATCATCTTTAAGATTGTGAGTCGTGTCAACTTGGAAAACATATTCGCACTTCATTTCCCAAAAGTGTCAACAATCGGGCTGTGTCTCCTTTTGATTTAGTACATACGGATGTTTGGGGTCCTAGTCGTGTTCCCACAACTATGGGAATATCAATATTTTGTCACTTTTATTGATGACTTTTCCCGCTGCACTTGGTTATTTTTAATAAAGAGTCGTGCTGAGATCTTTTTCTGTTTTTTTCAATCTTTCTGTGCTGAAATTCGCAATCAATTTAATACTTCTATTCGCATTTTACGTAGTGATAATGCTCGTGAATATTTTTCTTCTTCTTTTACCTCTTTTATGGCTTCTCAGGGTATTCTTCATCAGTCCTCTTGTGCTCACACCCCACAACAAAATGGTGTTGCTGAGCGTAAGAATCGTCATCTCATTGAAACAGCACGAACTTTACTTATTCATAATCATGTCCCTCTACGATTTTGGGGTGATGCAGTTCTCACTGCTTGTTATTTGATTAATCGCATGCCTTCCTCTGTTTTAAATCATCAAATTCCTTCATCTATTCTGTTTCAGTCTCAACCATTGTATTCCATTCCACCTCGTGTTTTTGGTTGCACTTGTTTTGTTCATAATCTAACCCCTGGACAGGACAAACTTCAAGCAAAATCCCTTAAGTGTGTCTTTCTTGGCTATTCTCGTCTCCAGAAAGGATACAGGTGCTTTCACCCAGACAGTAATCGATATATTACCTCAGCTGATGTCACATTCTTTGAGGAGTCACCATTTTTCTCATCTTCTCCTGCTGAGCGTTCTTTCAGTGTCTGATATTCTTCCTGTTCCCTTACTTGGACATCCTGCCGAAACCACTTCTTCTCCTCCACTTCAAGATACCTCCATGGTGGTACCGGTGGACTCTAGCCCTGAACCCAGCACCTTTACCGCTCCAGGTCCTGCCTCCCGCTAGTCCGCCAGTTGCCATTCGCAAAGGTATTCGTTCTACTCGTAATCCTCATCCTATTTATACCTTTTTAAGCTATCACCGTTTGTCCTCTCCATATTTTTCTTTTGTCACCTCCTTGTCATCTGTTTCCATTCCTAAGACTACAGGTGAAGCACTATCCCATCCAGGGTGGCGACAGGCTATGGTAGATGAAATGCAAGCCTTACACTCTAGTGGCACTTGGGAGTTAGTTCCGTTACCTAAGGGTAAGTCCACAGTTGGGTGTCGATGGGTGTATGCTGTGAAAGTTGGCTCTGATGGACAGATTGATCGTTTGAAAGCTCGCTTAGTAGCCAAAGGATATACTCAGATATATGGTTTAGACTACGGTGATACATTCTCACCTGTTGCCAAGATTGCTTCTGTTCGGCTTCTTCTATCCATGGCTGCCATGCGACATTGGCCTCTATTCCAACTTGATATCAAGAATGCCTTCTTACATGGTGAACTTGCTGAAGAGATTTACATGGAGCAACCTCCTGGTTTTGTTGCTCAGGGGGAGTCTGGATTAGTTTGTCGCTTACATCGTTCTATTTATGGGTTGAAACAGTCTCCGCGGGCATGGTTTGGACGGTTCAGTACAGTCATTCAGCAATTTGGCTTGATCCGCAGTGAGGCGGATCATTCTGTTTTCTACCGCCATTCTCCTCAACATCAGAGTATCTTTCTAGTGGTATATGTAGATGATATTGTCATCACAGGTGACGATCAAGACGGTATCAATCAACTAAAACAACACCTCTTTCGTCATTTTCAGACTAAGGACTTAGGTCGCCTTAAATATTTTCTTGGTATTGAGGTCGCTCAATCCTCTACTGGTGTTGTTATTTCTCAAAGAAAGTATGCTCTTGATATTTTAGAGGAGACTGGCATGACAGATTGTCGACCTGTAGATACTCCTATGGATCCAAACACCAAACTTTTACCAAGACAGGGGGAGCCTTTGTCGGATCCTGGAAGATATCGAAGACTTGTTGGTAAACTAAACTACCTTACCATCACTCGACCAGACATCTCCTTTGCTGTAAGTGTAGTTAGTCAGTTTCTACAAGCTCCTTGTGATAGTCATTGGGATGCTGCGATCAGAATACTCAGGTATATCAAAGGAGCACCAGGTCAAGGCCTTCTCTATGAAGACAAAGGACATACCCAGATCATTGGTTTCACAGATGCAGATTGGGCTGGCTCTCCCTCAGATAGGCGTTCTACCACAGGTTTATTGCGTGATGATTGGAGGCAACTTGGTATCTTGGAAAAGTAAGAAACAAGATGTTGTTGCAAGGTCAAGTGCAGAAGCAGAATATCGAGCTATGGCATTGGCAACATGTGAACTTATATGGCTGAAACAATTGCTTCAAGAGTTAAAATTTGGAGATGCTAAGCAAATGCAACTGATTTGTGATAATCAAGCAGCTCTGCACATTGCCTCAAATCCAGTATTTCATGAAAGGACCAAACATATAGAAGTGGACTGCCACTTTATCCGAGAAAAGATTTTATCTGGATGCATTACCACTAATTTTGTCAATTCAAATGATCAGTTAGCAGATGTATTCACAAAGTCTCTCAGAGGTCCTCGAATTAGTTATATTTGTAACAAGCTTGGTGCATATGATTTATATGCTCCAGCTTGAGGGGGAGTGTTAGAATCAATTAGGATTGTCAGAATATGTAAAGAATCTATTAGAATTAATTAGGATCATGTTAGAATCACGTAGATTATGTAATAGGATCATTACATTATTTCCTTTTTTATTGTATACAAGTATTATAAAATCTGATACAGAGTGCAGTGTATTTTCACTGACTCATTCTCACAAACTAAGGGTTTCTATGATCCTTCTTTCTTTCAACAATCTCGAAATCATATCCCATGAATTTGGAAGTCCACTTGAGCTGGTCGTCACCCATTAACCTCTGTTCAGTTAGATATTTCAGACTTTGTTGATCTGTATGCACCTTGAAATGCCTTCCTAACAAGTAATGGCGCCATTTCTGGACTGCCATAACTATTGCCACGAGTTCCCTCTCATAAATGGATTTGGTTTGAGCCCTATCCGACAAAGCTTGACTGAGATAAGCTATGGGTTTGCCCTCCTGCATCAAAACAGCCCCTAGCTCTGTACTCGATGCATTAGTCTCCACAATGAATGGCTTCTCAAAATCTGGAACTGCAAGTACTGGTAGTGTAACCATAGCAGCCTTAAGTTGGTCAAAAGCTTGTTGAGCCTCGGGTCCCCACTCAAAACTATCTTTTTTCAATTGTTGAGTAGCGGTCTAGCTAGTAACCCATAGCCCTTCACAAATTTGTGATAATAACCTGTCAGCCCCAAAAATCCTTGTAAACTCTTCACATCAGTTGGTATAGGCCATTGAAGTATAGCTTCAATCTTGGTTGGGTCAGCTGCAACCCCTGTAGCAGAAATAACATGGCCTAGATATTCCAATTGCTGCTGACCAAAACTGCATTTCTTCTTGTTGACAAACAACCTGTGCTCCCTTAAAAGCTGGAACACCAACTTTAAATGTGTTACATGAGCTGCTGGATCTTTGCTATACATTAGAATGTCATCAAAAAACACCAAGGTAAACTTTCTTAGAAATGGCTTCAGCATTTCATTCATAAGAGACTGAAATGTGGAGGGAGCATTGGATAATCCAAAAGGCATCACAAGGAACTCGTAATGCCCTCATGAGTCCTAAAGGCTGTTTTTGGCGATGTCTTCACTCCTCATCCGAATCTGGTGATATCCAGATTTCAAGTCTAATTAGGAAAACACTATGGCACCTCCCAATTCATCTAACATTCATCCACTATAGGAATGAGAAATTTGTTAGGGATAGTTACTTTGTTCAAAGCTCGATAGTCCACGCAAAACCGCCATCCTCCATCTTTCTTCTTAACTAAAATCACAGGACTAGAGTATGGACTAGTACTAGGTCTGATTATTCCAGCAGCAAGCATATCATCTAATATCCTCTCTATTTCATTTTTTTGGTAATGATGGGACCTGTAGGGCCTTAAATGAGGTATGGAAGCTCCTTCCTGCAAGATTATAGCATGATCTTGTCTCCTCTCCGGTGGCAGCCCATAAGGCTCGTGAAACAAGTCTGCAAATTCATCAAGAACAGCTTGCAACTCAGGCCAATGTGGATGGTCATCTTGCTGTGTTGGTACCAGCATTCTATACTCGAAGGAAAAATCCTTGCCCATCATCCTGCAGTGCCTTGAACACTGTCTTCAAGGAAGCTGAGGTCTTGGAAAGAGCTGGTTCCCCCTTCAAGGTCACATCCCTCCCTCCCACTCGCAGCTTGAGTGTCAACTCCTTGAAGTTGGCCCTTATTTCTCCTAATCCCTCCAGCCAATCAATTCCCAAAACCACATCTGCTCCACCAAGATTGAATAAGAAAAAATCATGGTTAATCCTCATTCCCAGCACCTCCATAGTTATTCCCTTACATACTCCTTGACAACGGATTTTATATCCATCTCCTACCTCCACCACATATTCCTTAGTTCTTGTTACTGGTAGGCTCAACTCCTTAGCTCACCAAGATATGAAATTATTTGAGGCTCCACAATCAACTAGAACCACCACTTCCTTCCCTTTGATTCTCCCCCACAACTTTAGGGACCTCTTGGAGGTAAGGCCCATAATGCTGTGCATTGATAGCTGCAGTGACTTCTCTTCTACTTCTTCTCTTTCTCCCTCTTCCTTTTGCTCACCCTCCCATTCCTCCTCAGGCTTCACTAGCATAACTTGTGGTTGATTTGAACTTGCAAATGTGTTCTGGGCTATGCTTCTCATCACATCTAAAACATAAACCCTTGCTTCTTTTCTCCTGCAACTCAGCCTCACTCAGCCTCTTAAATTCAGCTCCCCTCCTATTACGGAAGCTATTTTCAGCTACATGGCTCTCTGCATAATTCTTCCCATTAATATAAGGCTTAGTGGCAGCTGTTGATATTACGGAACCCAGCCTCCCTCCTTCCTGACTGAATTGGGCCTTGGGCCCAACATCAACAGAAGCTGTTCTGTTGGACATATATGGTCTGATCGACCCCCTGGAATTTGGGCCCATTCTTCCCCTCCCCAAAGCCCAGTCTCTCTCCTCAACCAACTGGGCCAAGTCCATTAATTCTGCCAAAGACCCTAAATGGTGTAGTTTCACCTCACACCTAATCTCCTCCCTGTAATCCATTCATGAAGATACCCCTGAGTATGTCGTCATTGGGGTTGCAGAGGGGTGCCGACAAGAGCTCAAATTGCTTTCGAAACTCCACGACGGTGCCAGTTTGGTGAAGTCCCAGCAAAAGCTCGCAAGGATTATGGGCTAATGACGGCTGGAACCGCCAGACAACAGCCTCCTTGAACTCCGCCCAAGTCGTGCGTGGATTGCGCACCTCCCACCACTGCTGCCAGTTCAGTGCCTTCCCGTCCATAGCTTCCAAGACCGCTTCCAACTTCTCTGCGTCCTCCATTGCATTAATCTGGAAGTATCGCTCAATGCGATTTACCCAGCCGAAAGCATCTTCACCGGAGAATATCGAGACTTCAAGTTTCTTCACCAAAGAATATCGAGACTTCAAGTTTCTTCACCCTGTCATCGTACTGAGCATTTCGATGAAGCCCAGTGGTCATTCCACTAGAACCAGCTTCTCCCCGCCGCTCTTCTCTTTCCCCGTCCTTTACCATCATCTCCGATGGTCTTTGGGATGGTACTGGTTCTTTCCCCTTGAGCAACCGCAACAGCTCCAATTGGTTCTCATCCATCTTTTTTTTTCCCATTCTGCAGAATCGGGCTTCTTGGGTTTCCCTTTCCTCCTGTCTTTCTATTCTCATCCGGTCAAGCTCCCTCCTCATGTCCGCCATCTGCGACAAGCTCTGCTCCAGTGCCTCCACACGCCCCTCCATTCTCGATTTCACCATCCACAGCTCCCTGATTGGGAGCTTTGATACCATTTAATAGACACTGGTTCAGAACTCAACAAAATAAAGGAAATAAGTATGTATTCTTCTCTCCTAACCAGAAAACCAGTGGGGAATTCTGATCAGTGGGGTAATTCAGAATGCTATAATCTGGGTCAATTACAGAAAACAAGAACAGTAAACACACTAACTATCCCAAGGCAATCCAAGAGGCCCAGTTCTCTCCCAATCCTTTCCACTACTCACAATTTTCCTACCCCCTCTCTCTTCCACTACCACTATATTTCTTACACAATCAGCTCTCTCTCTCTCTCTCTCTCTCTCTCTCTCTCTCTCTGCCACATGCCCAGTTAGTTAGGCTGCAATCCCACTGCCTCCTTGCATCACATGTGCTGTTGATTCTCCCACGTGTGAAGCTGATTCTCTATTCACCCTCTTTTTCATTCTCTGGTACACCTATCTAATGGGGGGTTTGCTAACACACTCCAATGAGAGTGGCCTAAACAAAAACCAGATGTAATGAAAGGCGTAACGACAAAGCTGAACAATCATGATTAACAACCCAGAAGTGGAAACTGAGCCATGTGAGGGATATCCTGTAACAGTACCAGTAATTAAGTAATGAGAACAGAATAGCAATTGGAAGAACTCAAGTGATCTTCATTACAATATGAATCTGATTACATGTATAATCTGGTGACTCATTCAGAGGGAGCCGGGCCTCTTGTACAAAAAGTCATACGGAAGGGGAATGGGAAGGGAGACTCAGAATTACAAAAGCATAAGAGGGGATGAGGAAACAGGGGAAGTAATGTCCAGAGGAAGGGGAAGAGACTGATACAAATGCCACACACATTACTCTACATTACTACTCCTTAAGTAGCTCAGATTCACTCTTCTTCATTCTCCCTAAGCTTCCAGGTCTTTCGCCTCAAACGCGAGCTCTTTGCCATGCATGCATCTGTTATCTGCTCATGCGGATCAGTTGACATGTGCCCCTGTTCGTTATGCCCAAGCTGGCTGACCGTTAAGGGGCTTGGGCTTGTATCATATCCCACATAAAAGACTTGGTTAATATCCTTCATGAAAAGCAGATAGAATATAATTTCCCATCAATCTGATTCTTGATATCACCTTAGCAGTTGTCTGAACAGAAGCGGTGATTTCTCTCATCTTCAACCATCAACTTCAAGTTGTAACTTCTAGAGATACAGACCACAAGCAATATTATTCTGTAGTTGATCTATTGAACTTGCCTCCCAAGAGAGACATGCATTGCCAATTATTGCAGCATTCACCAATAATCCAAGCATGAGCATTTCCCTCCTCTAAAATGATGGAAGCGATAACGATCTCTCAACAATATATCTCTATCATAAAGTTGAGAAATGAGTTTAGCAACTGTATGACAGTCTCCACAAACACGAAGATTCTTCACTATTCGAATTGGTTGAGACGATGCGGTGCTAATAAGTCCAAAAGCTATTGCCAACTTCTCACTATGAAGGTTCAAGGACCGCTCCAGCAAGTTATCTTCTTCAACGAGTTGCAAGAGGTGAGATAAGTTTGGCTTGTAACCAACTGACTTCAATTTTACTGAAATCTCATCCAACTTTGAGTAGATCTTTTCAGAAAAAGGGTGGGAGTTATCACCCACCAAAAACTCATAAACAATGCCATTGACCTCGATTGAGCTACAGCCAGGTTCCTTTTTTATACCAGAATCTCTCATAAGCTTCCTTAGATTAGAAACTTTCTCCCACTTCCCTGCTTTAGCATATATGTTAGACAAAAGGACAAAGGCTCCATGATTCCCAGGATCCAACTCAAGTAGATTATGACAAGCAAGTTCAGCAAGCTTAACATTGCCATGAAAACTACAGGCCCCAAGCAAAGCTCCCCACACAGAGGCAGAAGGTGGTATTGGCATCTTCTCTATAAAGGATGCAGCTTTCTCCAGAAGACCTGCTCGTCCAAATATATCAACCATGCAAACATAGTGATGTATTCCAGGCACAATGCCGTATAATGGTTCCATTCGTTCAAAAAGACGTTTTCCCTCATTGACCAATCCTGTGTGGCTACAAGCACATAAAATGTTGGTAAATGTCACAGCATTTGGCTTGATATTGGCTTCTACCATGCTTGAGAACAAATCTAAAGCCGCCCTCCCTTGCCCATACATTGCCAGAGCAGCAATCGTGGCACTCCAAACGTACACGTCTTTCCGTTCTTCTGAGCAAAATACCTCCATTGCCTTCTCTAGATCTCCACATTTAGCATACATGTCAATGAGTGAGGTTGTTACATGGTAGTTTAGATTAATGTCATGCTTCTTTATGTATACATGAATCCACTGACCAAAATCTATTGCTCCCAACTGAGCACAAGCACACAACGCAGAAACAATAGTAACTTCATCTAGTTTTGCATTCTTATTGAGCTGCATTTCATGGAAGAGAGACAAAGCCTCCTTTGGCCTACCATTCTGTTCATAAGCAGAAATTAGGGCATTCCAAGCAGCAGTCTCTTTATTAGGCATTCCATCAAAGATAAGGTGAGCCTCATCGTAATTTCCTATTTTGGCATGGCCATCAAGCATTGTTGTCCAAGAGACAATATCTTTCTCTGGCATCCTATCAAACAAATTTTGTGCATCACCAATACTTCCACATTTAACATACATGTCTAGCATTGCATTATTCAAAGTCAAGTCCACAGCAATCTCATTCCTTTCAATATATGAGCAGATCCACCTTCCAAATTCCAAATCCAACTTCTTTGCACAAGCTGAAAGAACACCAACCATGGTGATATTATTTGGTTTCACATTTTTCATCTCCATTTCCTCAAACAAAAGCAATGCCTTCTCAGGAAAGCCCCCTTGTGCAAAGGCAGTTATCATAGCATTCCAAGAAACAATGTCTTTTCCTAGAATGTTAGTGAAAACCCTATGGGCCAAATCCAGAGCCCCACATGAGCCATAAAAATGTATTAGTGAATTAAGTATGAACAAGTCGGAAGCCAACGACGACTTAATAACCATTCCATGTAAAACGCTTCCAAAATGCAAAACTTTGAGCTCTGAGGCTGCCTTGAAGACAAATGGGAAAGTGAATTTGTTTGGAAACTCTGAACAGGAATATAGCATATGCAAAAAGATCAAGAGACTCTGAGTTGGGTCAGAGCTGGAGGCATAAGCACGAATAAGGGTGTTCCAACAATAGAGATTTGGTCGTGGGATTTGATCAAATACACTTTGAGCATATCTGAGGCAAGAGAACGAGGAGAAAGCACAGGCTGTCAGCAATTTGCTGGCAATATAAGTGTCACAAAAGAGGGATGTGCGGAGCATGTGAGCATGTATTTGCTTTAGCTGCATTATATTTGTACATTGGTCTACGAATTCCAAGAAATTAGTGAACTCCACTCCTTTTGCCTGTTTGCAGCAAAACAGACAATAAGAACTACACAGGGATGAGGACACTAAATCAAGAACAAAATCATAACTTAAAGAGGGTGTAGAAAAGCCTGGCAAAAAAGTGTTTGGTATGCAAGAACGACCTGTCTCTTAGTTCAAACTACAGGATTAATTTCTATTTTCTTCAAGAAAGGAAACATTATATCTTACTAAAAGTGATAGCATAAACTAAAAGTCAGAATAGTTACTTTTTTTACATCTTTTAGATCTTTAAAAAATAATACCTTTGGTACTCTACTAACATTATCCACAGGAAAAGTAGCATTTTGTGCATCCCACCTAGTCTAATGAAGTAACTTTCCAGTGATCTACAAAGAAAAGTGTATATTTTTCACCAATTGAGACACAAACATTCAATGCATTCAACATATAAGTTTACAGATACTACAGAAACAGCTTTGAAGAATCTGCCCACTAGGTTAAACATAATGAGCTAAACAATGACAACAATTCACTAAAATAACAAATCAGTCATAGAACTTGTAAAATCTTGCATTCAGCTATATCAAAATCAGATTCTACTTCAGAACAATAAAATGTTTCAAAGCAAACACCTCTATTGGGAAAAGAATTTTCCAGGAATGGTATACAGCTAGATAGTAAATTTGCATCCAAATTACAAGAGAGCAAGGCTAATAAGAAAGAAAAATGTTCCAGAAAGAGAATTAAGTCAATAAGATGTAATCTACTTTCTCACAAGAAACTATTTTCTTTTCTCAAAACAGCCTTTTTCTCCCCTTATACATTATGTTATTTCTAAAGAAGTATCGAGCACAATATTCACCACAGCTTTTCATTTACTAGAAAATTGTTTGCTCAAATTTAGCAAAAGGCTGTGCATGGTATCCTGCCTAAGGGATTCAACTAGGTCCACCGATTGCCACTCTGATCTGTTGAACCGATGAAAATAGTATTAGAAAACAAAAGAATTGAGGCCTTTATCTAAACTTTTTGTCCTAGAAAATAAATACAATAAAATCTAAATGGATTTTTTGATAGAAAAATGTAAATGGATATTTTATGCATGGATTTTAACTTTTAAGTGCTACTTAAGTTGAACGGTCATTAGATATATGGTCATTGAGATAAACACAAGCTGAGATATTCCCTTTACAATAAATTTGTTTTTCTCCAACCTTATCCTGCTTCTAGCTTACTGGAGTTAAGGTAAAGCAGATGACTAAGATTTTTTCAGTACATAAAGCAGATGACTTAGATTGTGCCAGCTTTTTGTTATTGCTCCTTAATTTCAGTTTCCAATATTTCAAGCACTTCATTTACATAAGTCTTTGACCTAGTTTACATAGACAAAAACATTTCTTGTCTGATATTTATGGCTGATTATTAAAAGAAAAGCACAGAGAAGTTGGAGCTCAGATAAATAAATTGTAGCAAAAGAAAAATTAATTATAAAACCGGATGCTAGAGAGTACATTGTGAATATTAGTCAAATATTCAAAGAACCGCAATTGCCCACCCCACTTCTTATGGTATATAATTTTAACCATATCTACTTATTATCAGCTGAGCTCCAAATAATATTCTTAAGTAATCAACCAAAATGCAGACCAGATGCATATTGAGTTTTGACATATAACTAGTATACTTATAATAATGGAGACCTAGATTCTAGGATCTACACATAAATAGGAGCATTTCAATCATTCCCTTTAACCAAACATTGGAAAGCAAGTAGCAGCAAGAGCTCACTAAGAAATCATGCTCGGTAGGGGGAATTACATTCTCATTCTTTGAAGCCTCAGCATAATTCTCTGCATTTCGGCCTGGATATATAAAAGTGCAACAGTTAAGATATGAAAACAAAGAAAAAAACCAAATCAGAAAAACAAGCATAACCCAATACAGTTCATTTTGCTTGGTAAAGTATTTTAAAAAAAAAAAACATACAACTTCAATGATTGAACATTTAGAACTTAACTCCAACACCTTATTAATCACAAAGCATGACAGAATTTTCCCTCTGATGGGAAAATGAAGAAGCAAAACACAAAACCCAGAGTCCCATTTTGTTAAATTTTTTCTTTTTCCTCCCACATCCCAGTAACCCAAATAATAATCTTCAGGGCTTTGAGACTTTTCCCATTCCAGCTTCTACATATCCCCAGCAACCTGAAAGTTACCTAATGATGATGGAGGCGAATGAGCAGAGCACCGAAGAGAGACCCACGAAGCGCTGCAAAGAAGAGGGGTAGAGTTTGAGGTTGAGCATGAGAGCCTTCCATTGAACTCAGCGGAGAACGATGGTTGTGGAGGGACATTTGAGAGAAGCTGACTGGGTGTAACGGCTACCATCTCCATGTTAGAATGGTCGAGGGACAACTGAACAAGGAGCAGAAATTGCTCTCTCTGCTAGTCTAATAACTTAGCCATATACACGAAGGAAAAATATTTTTAGAAAAAAAACCAACTAATCTAAGCTATATATATGGCATTATGAAATGAATTTTTTTTTCTTTAATTTTTATGCTGGTAAGAGAATAAAAATAGTGATGAAAAATTCATAAATAAGTTCTATGTAAAAAATTGTATAAACCTTGTTTCAGAATTTTTGGCCCTCATTTTTACCTTCATAATCATACTAAACTTCTATATTTTTCCAATCAAATAAGAGAAAATTCTCTCTTCTCCAATTTTTTCTTCCTCACATTTCTTTTTCTCCCCTCTTTTCCATTGTTCCAAGCAAAGGGTACAAGTATTTTAAATAACATGGGGATGAAGATTAATCAAATATGCTACCCAATTTTCTTTTGGAGCCTTGGAGAACTTTTATGTTTACATGTCTTTTTAAAATCACATAATAATTATATGTACATATTAAATATATATATTTTAATTTTGTTTCAATTTGATCACAGTAAAATTATTGAATTGTAAATTAATCCCTTTATCAGTTTACTAACCGATATGGTTTTCAAAACTTTACCCCTAACATGATGCCGTGGAAGAGTGAAATGAGGTGTGGGAATAGAGAGGAAATATTGAGAAGAAATGGTGGAGAGAAGAAGAAAATAGGATTAGTATACTTGATTTATGCAATAACCACTATTGAATCTTGATGAATTCTAACTAAATTATGTTAAATTTTTTATGGTTGTGTAACATATAACTCTTTAATCTTTATATCCTCACGTTAAAGATAATTTTTACCTCCTATTTAATTTCATAATTAAAAATGAAAAGTTTTCTTTATAAAGATAATTTCTTTTCTCATTTTCCTTTTAACTTTTACCATATGTAGGGGCTGAGGAATAAATCCTGCACTTATGAAGGTTCTATCTCTGAACAAGTACCAAAAACCCTTTTTAACGTAGCAAGCGATGGTAATTAAATGCAAATGAAAACAAAATGAAAATGAAAATGAAAATGCTAGCTCTTTATAGTCTGTGGTAATTAAACATAGCAAGCTATATGTATACTAGTTCTTTGAAACATGATGAACTAGAGAAAATAATATTGCGAATGTATAAAATAAAAATTTATATATATAATAAAATTGACTTGAGTCTGGTAATATCATCAATAATATTTTAAATAATCAAAAATTTAAGTTAGTATTTTTATTCTCTCATAATTTTAAGACAGATACACTGAATATTAGAATAATTTAATAAAATTTGAGTTAAATAAAGGTCATCAATGATATATCCTTTAAATAGTTCAAATTTAATTTCATAATTTTAATATAAATATATTGAACATTAACTTAATATAGACAAAATTATTATTTTAATAAAGCATTAAATATTATGCTTGTATTACAAACTCGTGCATCGCACGGCAATAATAACTAGTAAAAAGAAAATTAACATCAATTATGGGAGAGTAAAGAATTTTATGAGCAAGTATAGAATCAGAATAGATGAGAAATTAAAGACACAATAAACCTTTACAAGTACTGGTCATAGATTAAAATGTCTCCGTCACTGTGGAAGAGTCATTGAAAGAGTTTATGTGGCAATTATACAAGTTAATTTATTGACAAAATTTGAAGAAATGGTTCACACCACAGGAACTTCACTAGTCCGTAACCAATATCGTGGCATAAAATACTTTAATTAGCCTAGTAACTTCACTTATGGACAGTATTCAAGTTTTCAAACACTATTTGGACGACACCTAATGAAAAAATTTGTCTAACTATGTGTTTGGTCTGAGAAAAAAGGAGGTAAAATTTTAACAATATATAAAATTCATTTATAAAAATTTTACCCTCATTTTTATCCTCATTTTTACTCTCATACTAAAATATACACTAAGTACATGTTTGGTTTATTAAAATAGAAAGCAATGGAATAGGAATAGTTCTCATGTTTAGTTAAAAAATAAGAGAGAGAATATACATTCCTCTTTCCATTTCTATTTCATTTATATCCTTTTCATTATATCAAACATGCTTTAAAAGTTACAGCATCACACAGAATAAGAAAAGCATATGATTTTTAAAGTTTAAATATGATTAATTAAATCAAGTTTGAGTAGCTCTTAAAAAAGTTTACAAGTTGATATAAATCAAAGATTTCAATGTATGTAAAGATATAGGCTAAAATTAGCTGACAGGGATGATCTAACAAAATGAAAATGCATTAGAGTGTAATAATCAAACATAGCAATGTTACTTTTGCCTTGTCATACAAATCAAATTCAATAACATAGCTCATGATACAATAGCCTCTTTGTTAGAAAAATATTTACGAGGGTTTGCATTAATAATGAATTTTATGTTAATTTAATGAAACGGGATTGACAGGATAGTTCATAAATTATTAATTCTAAAATATATATAATATAAAATGTGTTGGGTTTAACATCTTATTGTAAAAGTCTAATTAGACGATTAAGTGTAGACAAAACAGGCCATCAAAATTAATTCTAAGGTTTATAAAATGAGTCATTAGGATTTATCTATTCTAGATGAGAAGATACGATAACCTATATATATAAGACATGGTAGATCATTTCCTAACATAAAAAAAAGTTATAATCAGAAACTTCTTTTCAATCAGAGAGTTATATTGTGGTCTAATCGCTCTATTATAAAGACCTTGCATTTCTTAAATATGGCGCAAACAAATATATTTTTTAATTAAATTATATTTTTTAATTAGTGTTTTCAATTCATGTATTCATGATTTAGGAAAAATAATATTTATATAAAATTACTCACATTTGGTAGCAGTGCGTATATACATCATTTAGAACCCACTTTAAAGTATGAATTTTGGGGTACATGCTTGCATGTCATTTTCTAATCCTTGTTCCTTCGACAAGTGACTTTCGGGTATTTTACTCCTCTCAGTCCAAGAGTTTCAGAATTGATATATTTGCAGTGTTAAAATTCTGAATGCTTGGCAATAATTTAAACTAAGAAAAAAACAAATCAATTACGTTAGAAGTCTAAACCCAGAACGTCAAAAATCATGAATTTGACATGATTGTTCAAACTTTTATGCGGGTTTTGTTCCTTGGAGTCTTATGAAAACATTAGGGTGTGTTTATGGTGCAAACCGCAACCGGAAACTGGCCGGGAAACGGAGGTCAGACTGCCGGCGTTAATGGTGAAGTTTACGGTTTTGGGTAATGGTTTTAATCCATTTCTTGGCTTGTTTTTCTTCACACAATTGACCAAATCATTCCTAAATCAAGTTTAGATGAGAACCCATGCCCTGGAACGGATTGAAACGGTGCAAAATTTGAAAATACACATCGGCTCGTCAATGGTTGTGCAGACCAGATTTCAGCGTAATGGGTCACGTTTGAACCAGTTTTTTCCTTGTTTTTCTTCATAAAAATTACATGAATCAATCCTAGATTATGTTTTTAGGAAGATTCAAGCCAAAGAATGGAGCAAAACGGTGTAAAAACCGATGAAAATGGCGTCGGTTTGCAAAACGGTCTGGAAACCCGTTTTTCTGAAAACCGGGTCGCGTTTGACCCGGCTGGAGGAAGCTCCTGCACTTAAGAGCACGTGAGAGAAACGCCCACTCTCAAGGAGTAGCGCGTGTGTCGCGTGCAGGGCCTACGATGCTCTCGTTTTTGTGTTTTTTGTGTTTGTGGTTTTCTCTTTGCCTCTATTATTCTTTTATAATTTTATTTTAATTTTATAGTGTCCAAGATTATTATTTTGAATTTTATATATTTAAATAATTATTAAAATAATTAAAATTAGTTTTTGGACACATTTTTTGAAAAATAAAATTATAAAAAAATACTTCTATATGTGTGGAGTAATTTTATCATTTTCACTCTCCTTAGATGGCGTATAGAATTTTATACTCAGCAGTTTAGGTTATAAAGATTTAAGTTGGTAATAATTTAGAATAGCTTAAATTATAAATTGTTGTTGTTCTATTTATGCAATTATGATTTTTAGTGATAAAAGAGATGCTAGTTTTTTAATGTCTTATAAAGTTCTGATCACGTCCATGCATTTGGGTTTAGTATGGATTAAAGACAATTTTTTTAAATTTGAGAAATTTTAACTTAAGAGTTGTTGAGATTATTTATCACTAAAGTGATTCAATCATCAAAATTCTTAAGGTAAAATTTTCTCCTAAGAATAAGAAAATTATAGATAATTAATTTATGCAGTTATCTACCCAAAGGTAGTTATTGTGTGAATTAATTTAATATCTCATGAAGTTGTTGGAGATTTGCTTAAAAAATCTATTTACCCAAAGGTGATAAAATTTGAAACTATGGTATCTTTATGTATGACCTAGAGGGTTTATTTATCTAAAGGTAATAAATTTTTCGAATGTTGTACATTCTTGAACTAATTGATCAGTTGTATATTATTTATTTTCTCAAAGAAGAGTATATAACTTTACATTTGTTTTCCTTTTGTTGTTAATTGCTTTTTTACTTACTAGTTAATTATTAATCATATTTGTATTTTGTTTTACAGTCTCCTTTTCATAAAACAACAATAATGCTATCATAGAAATGCTAATCGGCTCCAATTTTAAGAAGTAGAAGTATGATATTGAATTTGCTTTAAGCATTGCAGACTTGGACATTGCTTTTCGAAAAAAAGAACCACTTAAGTCTACTTATGAGTATTTATGTAAAATTACTCACATTCTTATTTCCCCAAGTCTTTTTTTTTTTTTTTTTTGACATCTAAATTGCAACGTTTTAATTAGATTTTGCATATCCACCGTGAAATAGTTTTAAGAATGCGCAATCACTCTTGATGTTACAAGAGTATTGTGAATCAGCAATAAAGTTTATACATCTTACATTCTTTCTCTTTTGTGTAAGGATTAGTAAAATCCAATTCATAACATTTACCTACTTTCTGATATATGAAATGATGATTTATGAAATAAGAAATAAATTGGAATAGAATGATAAATCATAATTTTCAATTTGATAACTTTTAAAGTGAAATGTCTTTTTAAGCCACTTAATGTTTGATACATAGAATTGATATAGAATGAATTCAAAATTGATATAAATGACTTAAATATCCTCTACTAGAAAAATAAAATTATATATACACACAAAGACTTATTAAATTAATAATAGTGTTCAAGTTTTTTTTTCCCAATTTGATTACAACAAGTGTTTTATTTTTTAAAAGAATAATGTTACCACTTCAAATAAATAATAAACTTATTTTTTATGCAAATAAGTCATTAAATTAAAGACAAATCATTTATGTCGAGATTAAAAATTATTTTGATACATTAAAAAATCATCAAAGTTAATAAATACTCAAATACAAAAAATTTAATCATAAATAAAATTACACCATAAACTGTTTTTAATCCATGTGTTGCTGTAACCCTAGTTCAACAAATCTCTCCTTTAGATATCGTCCAAATATAGTTCTATAGAACTTGAATTTCTAGTACTTGAATTGCTAGTCCAAATATTAAACGGTACCAGAAATATTAAAAATTATTTTGATAAACTAAAAAACCATCAAAGTTAATAAATACTCAAATACAGAAAATTTAATCATAAATAAAATTACACCATAAACTGTTTTTAATCCGTGTGGTGCTGTAACCCTAGTTCAACAAATCTATCCTTTAGATATCGTCCAAATATAGTTCTATAGAACTTGAATTTCTAGTACTTGTTATGGTTTTTTTGTTAGTGTCTTTAACCTGTCATCTAATCTAATTCTGACTTGCTTATAAAATTCTTCTCTCTCCTTGATAGAATTTATCTTGTCTCTTTATTTTCTTTGCGTGCATCTTGTTTCAAATTAAGAGCAATGCTTGAAAATTGTTGCTGCAATCATATATGTTTTCGGTACTTTTTCAAAGGCAGAATCTTCAAAAGTGCAGGCATGATTTTAAATTGTAATTGTGATTGTGGTCGCAGTCACTGTTACGTTGCATCGTACATAGAAATTATAAACAATTATAAAAAAAAATAATTAATATAGTTACAATTATAATTATGGAAACTCGTGCAATAAGGACTGTAATTTAAAATTCCTTAGGCCCTACTTAGTAAAAGTAAAAAGGAAAAATAAGAAAAAGGAATTCTCTTATATATGGAAGACATTTCATTTGTAAAAATTAAAAGCCAGGAATTGATTAATAACACAAAGCCACTTAGCAAACATGGTGAAAAGGTGGGTTGTGAGGAGTGTGAGAAATATTAAAAGGTACCAGATTTCAATTTAACGTCTAAACTTTAAACTTTTCTTCACAAAAGCAACCTTCTAAATACTAATACCCTTCCTTTCTATCACTCTATATATCTGCCCATCTCTAACATTATTCTCTCTGCAGAGTTTTCAGACGAACTTGGCTCTCTCTCATCAATGGATGACAAGGAGATTTTGAACAAGCAACTCTTGGAAACTATCAACTCCATGAAGCAAGAGGTCTTTCTCTCTAAACTCTCCCCCTTTTGCATGACTTACATAAATATGCCATTTTCTTTCTAGACTTGTGGCTTGTTGAAGGTTGAGACGACATCGTTTCATCTCATGAATTGAATTTTTGGGTTTTCTTTCTTCTCCTTTTCTTGGTGTTTTAGGGTTTGGTAGATGACCATTTCACTTTCATTTATTCTTTGAAAGAGAATAATGGAGATCCTTTCTCCCTTGCTGATGTGATCCCAGGATTTTGCTCTGATGCTCGAGATGTCCTAAAACTCTTGTCCCAAACACTGTACGTTCAATTCCTTTATTCACATATAACTCCAATTTTTTTTATGCATAATTTTTTTGTTTTATAAGCTTTGATATTTTTCTTCTCATTTTTTAATGGCAGGAATGATCCTGTTTTGAACTATAATCTTTTGAGGGAGTACAATTTTAAAGTTAAGGGCAGTGCTCTAAGGTAATGAAGTGGTTTTATTTATTATTTTAAATTGCAATTCTTAGTTGTATTACATTTGCATTGACCCTAAAAAAATGTTACGCCACAATCATAATATTGTGATAATATTGTGATTGCATCAAGCGATGCGTCCATAACTTAGAAGAATTTTATTTTAATTTATTGTTAATGTAAATAAAAATTATAATATTAAAAAATTCTTTAAAAGCAATTATTATATTACATTAAACTTTTTTTATAATGTAATAATAAATGAGTAAATGATAATATTAAAATATTTTACACTTACGATCGATCAAAATTAAACTTAATTTAAAATTCTATGTTTGGTTATTAATTAATTTTAGAACTATATATGATATTGGAATTATTTCACAACAGCTACATATTATTAAAATAACTTTCCACCAACAATTCTACTAAAGTACGTTGAAACCAAAGTTGTTTGGTAAAGAATCAGCACCATTGTTTTATTACAAATAAGGAAGTTTAACGATTTAATATAATCTTTTAATCATTTAACATATGTATATATATATATATGTAGATACATTTGTACATAATTATGTGACGACTTTGAGTAATCATACATGCATACTATTTTCTTTAACTAAGAAATGAATTTTTTTAATTATGATAACGACTTCACAGTATTCTGAATATAAAAGTCTTATAAAACATTTTATAAGATTAGGATACAAGTAAATATTTCATAATCGGATAAATTTTAGAAAAAAACTCAAAAATGGAAATTTTTTAAAAAAAAGTAGTTTATAGATTCTTCAATTTGTCTACTATGATTTACGTGTTGATATTTTGTTTTTATACTTTTGGGCTAATTCTTTATTTTAAATTTGAATTGGTGATCAGCACCGGAAAAAAAAAAGTAGATTTGACCCATTTTTATGATTTATAACTTATCATAAACAGAATATATTTGAATTTTGAATCATAAATTTATATTTATGTTCACTATAAGGAGTAATTATAACTAAATGTTCACTATTAGGAGCATTATAACTAATACACACCAAATGTTGAATTAGATTCCCGAAACTACCTAATCTCGCGTATTAAAGTACATACCTCTTAAAACTATCACTTATAATTTATTAGTTACATTCATTTGATGCATTTGAATATTCAATTCACATGGTAATTCATTTTTAACAAATGCATTTATTAGTTTTGTTTTCCATATTTATCTGAAAAAAATAAAATTATAGGAATAAATTTAATCACAAGAATATCCATAAGCTAATGGCTCACTTAATAAATTTATGAATAAAACTCATTTTTAGTCCTTAAAATATGTATCATTTATCATTTTAATCTCTTAGAGATATATTTTATTGATTTAATTTCTCGAACTTCAAATTAACATCAATTTAGTCTTTTTAAGAAATTAAATTGATAAAATTAAAATGAACAAAATTATGAAATTTGTAAGTGACTTGAAACTTGAGAGATTAAATTAATAAAATTAATCTTTAAGAGGCAAAATTGATATATAATATATTTTTTAGGAATTGAAAATAGATTTTACTCCAAATTTATTAAGCAAAACGGCAATTTAAAGTTTATTGCAAGCTATTTTATATAAATATAAGAGAGTTTTGTATATATTCTCATAGTTTTCCTTTGTCATACTTCTGCTGTTGGCTTTTTTTTTTTTTTTCATATATTCATTCTCATAGTTTAACAATATAATGCATTTAGTAACCGTTTCCTAATTATAGTTAATTTGGGCTTTTCAGCATTGGTGCTCGTCGTATGGCACTAGCATTTGCTAACTTTGAACGTGCTATTGATGCTGCCTCCAAGGAAGAGTAAAAGACCTTAACCTATCTTCTAGATGGACATTGGAATTAACTCATCTGTCCTTTTTCCTGTTTCTCAATCTTGTCCTCACAATAAAATGCTGACAAATCAATAAAAAAAAATTTAATTTAAAAAAATTAAATTAATGCTAATAAAGAGAGATATATTTTTTTATTAATTTATCATCATCTCATAGGCTTTAACCTTAGATTTATAAGCGCATATTCATTGATAAAAATACAATTTCCATGACCCTGCCTCAAAGTGGAAAATGTCTTTGTAGGTGTCTGAAGGCATTGAATCGAGCTCATCATGAATACTCTGCTTTGGAAGAAAAGCTACACGTTGTTCTTCAGGTAATTTAATTTGTTTCATGTAGATTCCTTTAATCAAAGGTAACTTGTGAAAAATATGCACTGATTTGCTTCCTTGTTAACCTAAAACTATATGTTCAATTCATTGCTTTCGATGTTGAAAGTAGCAACAGATGATTTACTTGATTACCAAAGGCAAAGAGGAAGTTAATTTGTCTAAAACTAATAAGTTTGGCAACAGCAAGAAAAAAATTGTAGTCACAACAGCAGTGAAATCTTTCTTGCACATTTTTTATTTTCGGTCAACCTGTTTTATATATGAATCATGATCCTCTCCTGTTGTTAAAATAATATGAGAGTATTCTATTAGATAAAAAATTACTCAAACAAATTTGAATGTAATTAGGAGATTTATAATCTATCATAGTGGGTTCTTAATTTATTTCCATCTCTCTCTAACAAGATGATCCTGTAACGAGTAGATCCTAATCTTTATATATATATATATAGAGAGAGAGAGAGTAGATAAATTTTTCAACTTTAATTAATTACCCATTAATCTTGACTTGACACACTACTTTTTAAGATAAGGGATTACTTGAGGATGTCAATAGACTTTTTTTATTAAGATTTAATTTTTATAAAGTCTTTTTGTTTTACACTATTATTAAATTAATCTTGATATTTTAGCTAACTAATTATTATTTTATTTAAATTTTTTTAATAATTTAATAATTTCTTATTAGATGATAGTGTAAAATATTTTACAACGACTATAGATCAGAATTAAACTTTTTTTATTAAAAAAATGCATTACATATAATTAAATGGATAACATAATTAAGTTTCTTATGGCATAATTTGTCATTTAAAGACAACAAAAGTCTCCTTAGTCCTTACACATGTATATAATATTAACGTTGGTATATTGTAGTTTTTTTTCAAGTGCTAATTAAGAATTTTATGAATATTTTCTTATTCCGATCCGTTCATATTTATCCTTTTAGTGTTTTCTTTCGGTTCATTAATTGCAATGATATTCTTTATTAATATTCTTACAAATGAAATCTTTTTTGTTATACAGCTTGAAAGAAGAATAATTCTTTTAACTACGCACCGAACCAGTCTCTGAGAGTCATCTCACTGCACTCTCTCTCCATTCCATTGTGGCTTATTAATTTCTAGTTTGCTCAAACCTAATATGTTTATATATTATTTTTCGTTTAAACGATATTTGGCTTATGTAAATATTGTTAAGACAATCTAGTGCTAAATTTCGTAGTTTTCAGCATTCTATATTCAATATCATTGGATTATGTATAATATCTTCTATTATATATTATTGATAATAAATTACCACAAAATATTTGTATTTGAGCTTCACTATAGTGCCTTCGCTCATAGTTATTAGAACTGGGTTGGTCCGGATGGCCGAAATGGAAAATAACAAGTTTCCTTATTAAACTGATCAAACTTGGATAAAATCGAACAACTCAACAGTTTTAGTGTAGGCAATCCCCATGTTTTGGAGATTGCTTCTCAAAGATATCTTAATGTTGTTATTCAAAATCCCATGGTAAGACTTCAATGTTCGAAAACCTTAAATATTTTAGGCCTCATTTGATATACAGCATAAGAGATGAATAATATATTAATACTATATATATTTCGACAAAATATTAAATAGTAATTTATCTGGTCAAGATAATTTTATTCAGCCTTAACTGTATAAGATTATATAAGATAAAATAATTTAATTTCTATTTATTATAAAGTCAAAGCTAAATAAAATTATTTTAACTAAATATTATACTATTCAGTATTTTACACAAATATTATATAAATATAAATAATATTAATTAATTATACTATTCATTATTTATACAATATACCAAACAAGAGCTAAGATCTCAAATGCTCTTCTTGTTCCACTTCTTCTTGTCGTTGGCGACCTCACCACCTTCCTTCGGGAGCTTCATCAATAGCTCCCTAGTTTGGGTACAATAGATAGATGAATAAAGTAATAATGGATTTACGTAATGTTTGATATACAGAATGAAATGATGATTCTATAAAATTAGAATAGAATATAAATAGAATAGAATGGTTATTCGTATTTCATAGTTTGATAACTTTTATAATGTGATATCTTTTCGAGTCACTCTACTATTTAATATATAAAATTACTGTGAAATAAAATCAAAGTTAATATAAATGGCATAAATACCTCTTATAAAAAATCTTTTAAACATTAACAATAATGTTTAATTTTAATTTTTTTACTAATTTAATTAGAATAAATATTATCATTTTTTAAAAGAATAATGTTACCACATCAAATAAATACTTCATATTTATTTTTATATATAAATAAGTCTTTAAATCAAATACAAAATATCTACGTCGAGACTACAAATTATAATGATTAACTAAAATACTATCAAAGTTAATAAGTAATCAAATACATAAAATTTGGCCCAAAAAAATTATACCATAAACTGAAAAACATAAAAAAAAAAGATAATATTTTATTACCAAAAAAATAAAAAAGACAATAAGTGTAATTATATAAAATTTTTAAAGGTATATTAGGAATGAATAAGTTTAATTCTATTTCATGGAGCATGGAATCCCAATCCCACCTCTTTAGAAGGGAATAGATTCCATGCTTCATTCTTGGTTTCATAAAATAGAGTATGGAATGAAATTATCATTCAATGATTTTTTTTTTTGTAAATAAATATGAGCATGGAATGGAATCACCATTTCTACGTACCAAACGTCACATTACAGGTTATGAAGCTTCTCCTCTCTCTCATGTGGTTTGGACAGCAGGACTACCTCAAATTTCCTTTCTTTATTATAAAGTCTGTAGCTCTAGGGATTTTTACTCTACACAACTTGTGTTGATTAAACTAATAAAAAAATAGGTTAAAATAAACAACTGGTCTCTATAGTTTCACTTTATTTTTATTTTAATCTCTATAGTTTTTTTTTTTGTTATATCGGTCCTTATAGTTTTATTCATTTGGATTTTGGTCTTTTCCATGAAGGTATTGATCCTTATTTTTTCTCTCATTTAAATTTTGATCCCTATAATTTATATTCATTAAGCTGTTTGGTCCCTATTTTCATAATAAATTGATCCTTATAGTTTTTAATTATTAAGATATTAGTTTTTCAGGGACCAAAATATAAATGAGTAAAACTATATGAACCAATATATAAAAAAAAATATAAGGATTAAAATAAAAATCGAATGAAACTATAGAGACTAATTATTTATTTTAATCCGAAAACTATCACATAATTATTTTTAATATAAAAAAATTATTTAGTTAAAAAATTTAAATAAATTTATATTATTATTTATTGCAAAATAATAATATGTCGATTGTTGATTAAGTTAATATACATATTTTGTGTAAACTAAGTATTCACAAGAATTAAAGGATGGATATGCCCCTAAGCCTGTCCTTATCTTTAGGAGTGTCCATTGGGTTAGATCAATTCGTAAATCCATAGATTTTGACTCAATTCAATCCATAATTGACAGTTTCAACTGAGTTCATGGGTTGGATTAAATTTAAAAATTCTTAATCCAATGACGATAGGTTGGATTGCGGGTTGAAAAAATTTCAATCCATTCAACCTAATCCAACCCATCCTTTTAAAAAAAAAATAAAAAATTATGTTATTTTTTAATATTCAACGTACTAAAGCTAACGTTTTTTCTTTTTTTCATCTCTCAAATCTTATATAATTTATTGTATTTGATTTTTGAAATTTGTGTTAGTAATTCTTATATTTAATATTAAAATTTTTTATGTTATGTTTATGACTTGTAACTTATTGTAGTTGATTTTTAGTTTATTTCAGACTTTATATGTCATCTTTTATTGAGATATATTAAGTTATTTATTATGATGTGCGATAAATTTTTGATTTTATATTAATTTCAGCACTTATTTTAGTAAATGAAATTTTTTTTGAATGAAAGTGCAAATGCTGTCTAAATTAGATACATGTAGCCAAATTTATGCATGAAAATGCGAATGCTGTCTAAAAAAGAAATTCTGCAAAACAGACCTGATTTGGAAAAAAAAAATCTAGTATCAATAGGAAATGTGTTAAAATCTGGGGCTTTTACACATGAAACCTGTATGTCTTAGCTTTCTAACATCAAAAAAGGCTTCCAAATTCGAGCTATATAACTTAAATTACAAGTAAAACACTAACAATTGCCAAACCATATCAACAAGTAACATAGTATCATATTCACCTACGATCACATACACCTACATAGACATAAAGCCATTTTACAGCATCCTAGAGAAATGTCATATAGATTTAATACATTCCAAATTAAGATTCACTTAACTCAAATAGTAGAATATAACTTAAAACAAACTTGCTTACATATCAGCAGTCCTTTAACTCATACACAACTCATCTCCTCTTTTAGTCTAGTTCCATGTTTAGAAAAATTTTCCTTTTTTTCAGTCCTAACTATTAATAAGTTAAATACTTGATGACAAAATTCCAAGCCAAAACTAGTTCATTTAGTCCTTTTATTTACTTGGTTTTAGAAGCTACTCAAAATCACTGAGATTCTGCAAAATGGGCTGTTTTGGTGTATTTAAATTAGCTAGATGCATTATAAACTCATGAAATTTTAAAGATTAGATCCTAAGGTATCTAACTGCTAGCCATAAAAATTTCAAAGACTTTGGAGCTCATTTGATAATTTAATTATCCATAAATTGCAGTTACATTACCAAATTCTGCAGATTCTTAATCTCTGTCCAGCCACTTTGCTTAATTTATTAACCTACTTACATACACCCTTTAGCCACAAAATTTTATACACAATTCCGTCTATATCTCAAGTCTATCATACAAAAATTTCGCCATTAAATTCAACAAATAAGGCCACGAAACAGTCCTATTACAGAGGCCATATCAGAGACATTTTATATATTTGACATAGTCCTTTATATAGTCCATAAAACACAACATCATATACACACCAAAAACCCGATCTATTAATATCAAATCAGAATTTGATATTCTAGTTTTGTTAATTGCTTTTGGCAATTAAAAATTTATGGTTTTCACAAACAATTACAAGTAGCAGTAGCACTGCCTAGTAAAGACAAGAAGCTAAAAGCTATAATTTATGGCTCCTAGTCATTTTTGCAATAGACAAGTTGCAGATTTTCTACATGTAAAATTTCTGCTTGCACAAACTAGGTTAGCAAAAATCACCAGGCAAATAATATCTTCTTTATGACCTTAACAAAAGACTCGTCTAGTAGAGTTACTCTTAATTGGCTTCATACCCTGTAAGAAAGTCCACTTCCCAAATTTATATGCTCTTTACTTTCCATTTTCACATGATGCAAATCACATTGCACTCTTTCTATCATGCCTATAGTAATTATATTCTTAGTAGTTAAACCTATTTTGTAATCAGTCTATTAATCTGTCTATTAAAAAATGCACTAGACTAGTGAAATTGAACCATAGAATCTCCCATCAGTCCACCTCTGTAGCTTTCCACGGATCTTCCTTTGTCTTAGTATACTGTGACAAACATTATTAACACCTAATTTTCCTTCTAACATTAGTCCACCACTTGTTTTCTGTTAAAAAGGATGTGATAAGCTTTAAAAACAGGGAAACAAGGAGTTGACTGGTTCAAGTTTTCATATTCTAATATTTTTTTCTGCACAACAAAACTTCTATTTTTTTAGCCATTAGGAGAGGACTTTAGAATCTCATGAAATACAGATTCATGAACTTGGTTCTCATAAACAGTAACTGCATGCCTGCAATATGCACCAATCTTATGAAGAAAAAATTTGCTCATGAAACACCATTCATAGTTTTGAGTGGTCCACCACAAAGGGCTATTCTTACCTTCCCTATTAACTTTACATGCCTAGTTACCTACCTCAAGTTGAATACTCTTCTCATCAAGTTAAACATATTTTGTAATCATTTTTTTTAAAAAAATGCCTAAAACACGGGCTGTGTTGGGTGGAAATATTGCTGCTATCCAGTGTTGATTTTAGGCATTTTGGTGTTAATAATCAAAATGTTGAGGAAAGTTCAACAAATCGAAAACAGAACTAACATTGCAATGGTTGAGTGCCTTGTGATCTCCAACAGAACTAACCTTGCGATCCATCCTCTGGAAAAAAAAGATAAAAATTAAATATGCGACAAAGAGAGAGGTAAAGAATCCACCGAGAGGAAAAGGCAGAATGAGAAATCTGCAAAGCTATAAAAAAAAATATTTACGATGAGGATGAAGAAATAACACTTAGTACCCTTAATTAGCTATATTAAAACAGCAGCACTTTACTCTCAACTATTTGATAAAAAACAAATAGCCTTTAAAAGAAGTGAGGAAGAAGAACAAAGCAAGGTTCAATCTTCATCTTAGTACCTTAAATCCCGAAAAGGAAGGTAGATCAACATTTTAAAGCAACAATTAACTTAACTAAATTCACACAAACAGAAGCTCGAAAAGTGCTCCTTTAACAAATAAACAAATTCAATAAAGGAAATGCAAAAAACATAAAGCAAAAAATATAAAAAACTATTAAAGATCAAATAATAAATAGGATCCGAGAAGAGCCAAGACCACCTCAATGAAATGAACACAAACTCACTAATAAGTTGAAGAGAAGTAGCAGATGTTTCACATACTAATACTCCTTAATATACCTTTTCAACCCTGAAACCAAGGGAAATTGTTGGGTTTATTAAAATTTCAGTAATAATAAAAAAAATGTACTCAAATTCACAAACTCAAATCGCAAACAAGCTAGAATAAGAACAACCAGTACCAGTGTGAAAGTTTTAGCCTCAGGCATCATGATTCGTGATCGAGTAGCAGGTAGCTTAAAATTAAAATCACAGTAATAACCAAAAAGAAGAACACTAGGGAAATAGAACATCTCTAAAAACCACCTTATTTAAATTTACAATGATGAACACTTGAACTACTTCCTTCAACTCATCACTGCTAATCCAAATTCTCCATGGTCCAACAAAGCATTCGCAATTGGAATTTAAAAGTCACTGTGAATCCATGTATTCTCGTAATGTGGGGATAAAAAGATTATTTGATAGTC
The DNA here is from genome assembly GCA_019955255.1 of Castanospermum australe. Taxonomy (NCBI): domain Eukaryota; kingdom Viridiplantae; phylum Streptophyta; class Magnoliopsida; order Fabales; family Fabaceae; genus Castanospermum; species Castanospermum australe. Next base: position 748,952 of record NSJW01000743.1, read on the forward strand.
CATCATTTTATTCTTTTCATTTTACAAAATTTGTTCTCTCCAAACTCCTTCATCCAAACATACCTTAAAGGTCAAGTCAATGACTAATCTTCGATACACGATGCGGTGAGGATGCTGTTATGATGACGTCATCCTACAAGACCTACCAGGAGTTTGTTTTAGAGAACTATATCAGCAACAAATGCTTAGGAGAACAGATCTATTTGTGAACGCCAATTATCTTAGGAGCTTTGGGTTCAAGATAGTTTATCAAAACAAAAATGGACTTGTAAAGAAAATGAACACAAGGATTTATTTTTAGCAAGGGAAACAATTAGTATAAGGATTTGCATTTGCAAGGATTGCTAAGTTTTTTACCATTCTTTAGTACAAGGTTTGGGTTATTGATGCACATGCTAAGAATATCGAGTGAAGAAATCAACAAGTTATAAACTGCAGGGCTTAGGGTTCGTTTGGTTTACATTTTCGTTAAACTAGGTTTGTACTCGCGCGATGCACGGAATAACATGAGAGATGATATAATGAATTAAAATATATGAATAATAAATAAAAAAGTGATTTAAAAATCTTATATCATAATTTTATGATAAATATTTAAGAGAGTTTAATTAATAACTGTAATTTATTTAGTTAAAAGTGATTGATGGATAAAAAATTAAAATTATTGTTTGTGTCTCAATCAATTAGGTAGTTAAATTACGATTAAAAATAATTAGTAATTAATTATTTATATTTTATTATATAATTTTACTATGCACTTTAAATCATCTAAATTAAATTTTCTTACAATAGTTTAAATTAAATATTAATTATTTCGAATATCATTGGAAATTCATTTAAGCTCAAATCAAGGAAACATATTCAAAATTTTTATTTATCAGATATTTTTATATTAAAGTATTTATTTGAATCTTTTAGGTTGCGAGAGTAATTAGAATTGCACAATTATATTGTCTAAATTCAAACATTTATCTACTAAAGGTATTATCAATTATATTAATTATATATTAATTATATAAATTGATTTACATTTAATTAAGGAAGATAACAATGACCACTTAACATTTAAATAATTTTTTTAAGTTTCATGTAGCCAAATATTTTCTTATTGAGTCTTTTAATTATAAAAGTGATTTAAATTGCACATTCATTTTTCTAAAAATTTGTATATTAAGGATATTGCTTTTTTTAGCAGGGTATTGTTAATTACATTAATTATATATCAATTACATTAAGTAATTTATATTTAATTAGGAAAGAAAATTTTGTCACTTTATATTCAAGTAATGTTATAAATATCTTTTGCACATGCTACCATAAGTCAACATACTTTTAAATATTTTTATAAATAAACTCTCTGTATATTATATTGATTTGTACATATAAATATATGTTTTTAAATGTCATAATATTGTATTTATTATTTAATGATACTATATTTCTTTCCATATAAAACATTAAATTGATAATGTTATTCAAATATGCTTTAATGTCATAAAATGTATTTAATGATGATAAACTTCTTTCAAATTCATGATACATTTTTTTTTCACATATGTAATTACTCTTAATGTTATTCAAATATGCAAATATTTTTTTAATGTCATTAAAATATTATTAGAATAATAATCATTAATGTTATAAATAATACACCTTAATTTTTATATCTTTACATCTATCTATATGTTTTATAATGTTGGCACTCTTAATATTTATTTATTCTAATATTATTATAGATTGAATAAATTGCGGCATTGCATTATTACTCTTAATATTTATTTATTTTAATATATATTATCTTTTATACCACTTTAATACAATATTAACTGAATGATTTTGAAATGAAGGTTTGTGTTATGGATCACAATAGAAAGAATAGATTTACTTTAGAAAACTTTATTATCTAACCTTTAACATTTTTCTTAAAATAAATTAATGATACAATTATATTCTTCTTAAAACTATTTATACAATTGACTACTACTAACTAATAATTTCAATTCCTATCAATTGCTACCTCTTCAAATTCAACCTTGCCCTCAAGGTTGATGAAAAAATCTAACTAAACACACCAATTCAAAAAACAACCATGATTTACAATGTTTCTTAAATTTGATGTCCTCCAATTTTCTACTCAAATCCTTTGCCCACCAAAAGTAGCAATACACAAATATTGGTGTATACAAAGAAACTTGAACAGTAAAAATATCTTTTTTGGATCCCATTAGTGGAGAGGTGCAAGTATTGAAACTTGAAAAGAGCACCACTTCTTCCTTAGCTTCACACATTCTTCACCTTTTCACACCTATTGACATGGCAACCCCTTCAATACTGATGTAACAATAGGCTTTGTACAGAAACAGCCTCTTAGTTAATGAATATCTTGAGGTTTGAAGACATGATGAATTTTAAATTTTTTTGTTTGTTACCAGAGCAAATAACTTGAATCCCATTATCAGAAGATGACTTAAAATTGACAACAGATGGAATAATAGTTTAGGCAGCTCTCTATTCAATTTATCAGAAATGAAAAGGAACTTCTTCGGCATTAGAGGCATAAAACTCACCATTTGCTCTTCGGTGTTGGATTTTTTCCTTCAATTTCTTGAGACATAAAATGTACTAATTTGAGCAACTTCAAAGCATATACAACTTAAGATTATATTAATTTAATTAAAATTGAAAACTATAAAAAAAGATTGATAATTGACCAAAAATATGATAATTTTCATTTACCGTGAAAATGGACAATACATATATATTTACCAAAATTTAAGTCAAACAACAAAATATTTATAAGACAATAATAAATAGAAAAATATTGATACTTGTTCACCGTTAATTGTCAAAACCTCACGAAAGTTTATGTTGTCTATTGAACGTAGGTTCTTATTAGAACACATTACATCAAATCCAAAAACTTGCTTATATCCTATAATACAAGGAAGATACATCTCTCTTCAGAAATTTATGCAAAGAAAGCTATAAAACAAAATGATGCATAGCCTCTTCTCACCTGTAAAACTGAATATAACAAATGAAATAAAAAAAAACACAATCAAAACAAATGAGGTTAGAAAGAAAGAATAATAAATGCAAATTCACATGAATATGATCTAAGAGAAAAATATTTTAGGAAATGATATTTGAGCGCATCTCCAACATGTAAATCGAACGGTTCATTTATGATGAGAATGGATTTGCTCTTCTCATGTGCAAAGTATTTCACATATTCATCCATTTACAATAAGAAATAGTATAGCATAAAAACATTACATAAATATACAATTAGAGTAAGGAGGTTAGAAAGTAATAATAATAAATATAAATTCATCTAAATACGACCTAAAAGAAAAATATTTTAGAAAAGAACGTTTGAGCATACCTAAAGAAATAAGAGAAAGATGAATTTTTTCATGAACTCAAAAAAAAAACCCAACAATGGCTCATGAGTGTCACGACATATGGTATGACATATATTTATACTAAAATTATATAAGAAAATATATTATAACATATTTATTTTATTTATTACACTCATTATTTTGAAGAATAAAATTGCTAATCACTAAATGTTTCCCAATATTTATGAAAGAAATTTTGATTTTAAAATAAAATTTGAAATTTGTAATATACATATTTGTTTACCACTTAATTAGGCTAACATGAAATGTGCTCTTCTCATTGAAACAGATCTTGAAATTTAAAATAATAAAATTTGATGACCATTTTAGATAAGAAAAGCAATATATACCAATTTTAATTAATTTTAACTTCGAATTTTCGGCAGTACAATATAATTGTCAAATTTGCAAAATTTTATGATACAATTCATATAATTTTTTATTTAAATTTTATTTGTGTTATACGGATTTTATCATCAAATTTGAAATGATTTTATTGAAATTTTATGACATTATCAAATTAATTTAATTTGGATACAATCCATGAAATATTGATTGAATATATAATCAATCCTTTTATTTTTATTTTTTTGTGATCCGTATATAATTCAAAACAGCATGAATATATATTATGGATTTAGTGCCAAAATCAAATATTTATAACAATAAAACTGCATGAATCCATATATAATTTAGAAATAAAATAATGATGATGCATATTATTTAGTAGCAATTAATTTATATATGTGATCCGTGATTGATAATTTTTGTAATTAATGCATTTAATTTTTTTTAAATGAAACCTATTTATCATTTTACGCAAATTAAATTTTAAATATTAATAATTAATGTATCAAAATATTATTTACTTTATATAGAATAAATTAATATGGAATTATTTTATAAAATGAGCTAATCAATCAAACATTTAAAATAATAATAATTAGGGTATATAAAATTGCAATGCTAAATAATTATTGTAATTATTTGATTTCTAATTAACTGTTAATTATAATTAATATTAAATGTATGATTTTAAATTATTATTTGATATGAGTGCTTTGAGAGAGTGTCACGTGTCAGAAGATGAATAAGGAGATGTGTTTGCATTAAAAAATGTCACTTCTTAAAATTTTACGAATCAGGGTCGTACTATATATTAGACTAGTTTTTCACCCGTGTGATGCATGATATAAAAATATTATCATATATATTTATATAAATAATAAATCTGTTATGAATTATGTATAATGTACAAAAAAAAAATTCATATGTATTAAATATTAATAATTGTAAATTTAAAATAAATATTATAGAGAAACATATTTTAAAATAAATTTAAAATCAAATAGTAAATTTCATAAGTCTCATAAGTTGCCATTGTAGAGAAACATAAGTCTTTCAACCTTGAAGTAAAATAGCCATAAGAATTATTATAATTGAAACCCAGCAATGGGAATGAACTTGCCTGTGTTGTGTCTTTATCATATTCATCCATGTTTAAAATCACAGCATGCCAAATGCTTCTGGAATGTCATATGTAATTAGATTTATAATAAAATATATTTAATTAAGTAAATAATCAAATTTTAAAATTCATATTTTAATCAATTAATCATTAGAATTATAATGTCAAGAATTAAGATTGTCATATTTAGAATAATATTTAATCAGTTACCTTATATAAAACACATTAATATGGAATTATTTTATAAAATGGGCTAATCAATCAAACATTTAAAATATTAATAGTCAGGGCATCAAAATATTAGCTATTTTATATAAAATACATTAATATAAAATTATTTCATAAAATTGACTGATCAATCAAAAATTTAAAATACTAATAATTGAGGTATATCAAATTATAATATTAAATATTTATTGTAATTATTTGATTTTAATTAAATGTTGATTATAATTAATTTCTAACATGAAATAATTTTTATTATTGATCATGAAATATATAAATTAAATTGTCAATTTTAAATATATATATCTATATAATAATATGCTAATAATCCAAATACAGGAGATAAACAAATGAAAATTCATAATAATTATCAAAATTACAAATCGCTAAAAGAAAAAGTAACAAATCGCTACAGATCTTAAATGAAAATCTAATAATAAATATTGTAGGGATACAAAATCAAAGTTATCAAACTGTTATAATGCAAAAAGAGTGAAAGTTAATATAAATAATATTAGCCCATTCTAAATATATGATATTTCAATGAGAGACTGAAAGGAAAAATTTACACTAACTATCACTTAACTTGAAAGTCTATCTAGAGCACATTCAAATTGCTGTCTATTAAATTTCTGGCTATTAGATATGTAGTTCAAGTCAATCCAAAGAGAATATGACTATTCACTTATATAATGTTTGGTATATAGAATGATAATTTTATGGAATATGAATAGAATGAAATGTAATGAAATCGAATAAAATATTCATCCCTAATCCACAGTTTGGTAACTTTTGAAATGGAATGACTTTCTAAGTCACTCTACTGTTTAGTGTACAAAATTATTATAGAATAAAATCAAAGTTGATATAAATGATATAAATACTCTTTGTAAGAAAAAAAATTTTAAACATTAACAAATAATGTTTAATTTTAATTTTTTTATAATTTGATTAGAATAAATGTTGTCATCTTTTAAAAGAAAAATGTTATCACGTCAAGTAAATAATTCATATTTATTTTTAAATAAGTTTTTAAATCAAAGATAGACCATCTACGTCGAAACCAAAAATTTTATTGATAAATTAAAATACTATCAAGTTTGATAAGTAATCAAATACACAAAATTTGATCCAAAAAAATTACACCATAAATTAAAATGTAAGAAAGAGAATGGTTTATTACCAAAAAAAATAAGAAGATATTTTATAAAATTTTTAAGGATATGTTAGGAATAAGTAATTTTAATCTTATTTTATAGAACATGGAATTTCAATCCCGTCTTTTTAAGAGGGAATGAATTCCATACTCCATTCCTGATTTTATAAAATGAGGCATGGAGTGAAATCCATCATTCTAAATTTTTTTTTTACAAATAAATATAAGAATGTCCTATTATATGGAATAAGCATAAAATAGAATAACAAATTTTTATGTACTAAACGTCACATAAGTGACATAATTAAAATGCAGATTCAATTCTAATACAACCTAATTGAAAAATGGCTTTAGTAGATAAACCCTGATGGAGACTAACTCAGCTCGAAGAATCTAACATGAGTAACAACATGATTACATGATTGTATATTTCAATTTCCTAATTAAATTAATGCCACATGATAGATATATACACATGTTAGCATCTATTTATTGAATTAAGTATGTATACACTGAAAAACACAAAGAAATAATAAGTATATAAACACAACATGGATTAGAAGAAACTATTTGTTACTGTGTTAAACTTTTTTTTTTTATTGTGGGCAGGATACCATACTTTATCATCTTCAAAGTAACTTCAACATCAAACATAAAAATATATAATTCCGAGGAAATATTAAAGAAAAAAGTATAATTCATTCAGCAGGAACAACTTCTAGATTACAATTCAGAAAGAAAATTATATTCATAATGAAAATTTATTCAAAGGAGAGTAAAGGGAAAATTATGTACTTTAGGATATTAAACATTTTTTTTACTATGGCAAACGCTATGCTGTCGCTACCTAACAAATTACCACCTTAAAAAAAATCCCATTTGTATGTTGTGATTTCTTTTAGCACTCATTATCTTCTTATCCAGTGATTTTCTCTTTTGCTACCCCGAGCAAAATTTTTAGATTAATAACATGAAAAGAAAACAACACACAGAAACAATGAGTGCTCTTGGAAGAAGCAAGAAGGTGCCAAAGAGGATACTGAAAAATGGAAGAATAAGAACCATAAACCAAAAACACATAACTCACACACCAAAAACACAAAATCTAGAAATCAGAAAAGGAAGTTCCTAATAACCCAAATGCAGGAAACAAAAAAGCACAGATTCATAATAATTATTGAAATTAAAAAAAAAAAGGTAAAGGAGAAGGATTACCTTTGATGTTGGAAGAAAAAACAACGAATTACTGCACATTCCAAATGAAATCCAGATATGAATATTGAAAAATAAAAATAAAATAATGGACCAAAAAATTATAATTGATGGTTATTCAAGAATCAAGGAGTCGAAGCTCTTGAATCTTGATAAAGAACTTTTGAAAAAGAAGAATGGACACACAACGTAAGAAGAAGCCTCCATTTGGTGAAGAGATATGCAAAATTAAAATTTCTTTTTTACATAAAAACAACAACAGACAATGTATTAAACTACGAATGGAGAAAAGATATATCGAAAAAAGGTATGAACTGATGATTCTCCTATGAATACAATATATAATAATATTAATACTAAACTATATTTAAAGAAATATTCAAAATTAATTATAATATGAAAATTTAAATTTTAATCAATTAATTATTAGGATATTATATCTAATTGTTGATTGATATCAATCAACAATTAAAATATGATATTGTATCAAAATATTGTGTTTTAATAATTATATATTTTTTAATTAAAATATTTTGATTATATTTAATGTTTCATATTTCTATTAAATATTTCTAATTACTTATAAATTTTATTTTGAATATCCAAAAGATTAGAATTCTAATGTTAATATGTAAATAGTACATATTTAATATTAGTTAATATAAGTAAAAGAATATTATAATATAAGTTTTTTATTTCAATCTAATTATCTATTATTAATTTTCTTAAATAATTACTTAAAATACTGGAGAGTCAACTCACAAAGACATCAATCATTAATTTTTATTTTGAATCAAATTTTAAATTTTAAAATAAGTTCACAAGTCAATAATTACAATGCTTAATCTTTATTTTCCTTTATAATGTAATATTAATTAAATAATTTTGAGTTAAGATTTTTTAATGAATGTTTCAATAGAGCGACATGTGTCAAAAGATGAAATAAGACATGTGTTTGTACCACAGAGTACCACTTGTCAGAATTCTACGAATCAAGATCTTACTTTTATATATTATACTAAGTTTGCACTTGTGCGATGCATAGAATAATATGATAGATGATATAATGCATTAAAGTATATAAATATTAAATAAATAATAATAATTTAAAAATCTTATTTTATAATTTCATAATAAATAATTGAGACAGTTTAATTAGTAACTATAATTTATTTAGTTAAAATTAATTGATACATAAAAATATTAACATTATTATTGTATATCTATCAATTAGGGAGTTAAAATTATGACATAAAAAATAATAAGCAATTAATTATTTATATTTTATTATATAATTTTACAATGCACTTTAAATAATTTAAATTAAATTTTCTTACAATAGTTACTACTTATATATATATGGCTTCACTTTACTCATTTGATGATAGCAAAATTTTGTTTCAAGAAGTGATTGGATTGCATGACTACTTGATGAGATAAAATTTTTACCAGAAAACATATGTCATTTGTAAACTTACTTTATTAAAAAGGAAGAAAAGATACATAGATATACTATCCTGATTAATAAGACATTCCATTCACTGCAACAAATATATAAATATTCATTTCTCATTATTTATACATCCATATTCAATTCTCAAACTTCTTTAATTCAAGTAACACTAAAGCAAAACAGATATAAATATCTAAACAAAAACATACTCAAATTCATACATCAAATCTAAAATGTAGAACATCCATTAAGAAATTAAAATGGGTGAGTTTAACATACAATTCTACTTTTCATCATCATTAAGAAATCTACTTGTAATTTCCTTATCAACTTATGAAATTAATAGTTAATTGTATGAGTATTTCGTTAGAAGATATATATGAAGCCTATTGAGGACTCTTATTTTTATTTTATTTTTTTGCACCAAAAGAATTTCAAACACAGATAATTACTTGTAAAATGCATATATAATAGTGTAATTACATTTAAAATAATAATGACCCAAATAATACTAAATGCAATAGATTCAAGAATTATATAGAGTACTCTTATAGAATGTCACATTTCAACATGTGTTGCGGACAAATAATCACAACATACCTAAACGACACTATGATAATATTGATAAAGTGATGTGTTTTTATTGTGAGAAAATACATGTCAAAAAGTATATAAATCAAGCCAACTCTCCTTTTTCTATTGTATTGATTGACAAATGGTTTTACTTGATTTTACGCTTAAAATAGAGAATTAACATAAAGGTTGTTTCTTTGTTGCAAAATGGATTCTCAATAATGGAGTTGAATATTTCTTATTAATATTCTTACAATTATTATCCTTACAATAATTACATGATTTAAACTCACGAGGTGTTACCGTAATGAAAGTGAGTTACGCCTCTAGACATGAGGTCTGCGGTTTGATTCTTGAGAGTTACATTTCATGGAGAGGGTCATACCATTATCACTTCCGATTCAAAGAGATTAAGTCATGGGATGGTTCAAATGGGCTGAATCCTATTAGAGTATTCCTGATTCACACAAAAAATAATTACTTGATTTAAAAAATGATAAAATAATCAAAAGTATATAAATAATAAGTAAAAGATAATAGGTTTTAAAATTTGTATCATTATTTACATAGAAATATCTTACTCTTATAGCATAATTTAGTGTGTATTTAGATTAACTTATTTTGTAGTCAAAATAGCTTATAATCAAAATATTTCTGAAAGAGTTTTTGAAAAATAAGCGATCCCCCCTCCCCCCAAATAAGCGTTTCCAAACATGCCTTTAATGTAATATTACTTTTTATATATTCGTATCTACATAGAGATATTTTACTAATGCATTGTGTGTCAATTAATTTGGTAGGTAAAAATTATGACATATAAATAGTAAGCAATATCAATTTAATAACTTGAGATTCTTAGGTATCAATCAATGGGTGAATATTTCTAATTTTTTAGATTAAATATTATATAATATTTCATATTAATGAAATAAGAAATTACTTCATATTAACTCTCTTTCTTATTAATGCCTAATTTATTAGAATTTGAATATGATTGAATCAATCATATTTAATGTATGTGATTATTTCAAACATCATTATAGATCCATTTAAGCACAAATCAAGAAAGCATATTCAAAATTTTTATTCATCAAATATTTTCATCTTAAAGTGTTTATTTGAATCTGTTGGTTGGAAAGAGTGATTAGAATTGCATAATTATGTTGTCTAAGTTCAAACATTTATATATATTAAAGGTATTATCAATTATATTAATTATATTTCAATTATATAAATTAATTTACCTTTAATTAAGAAAGAGAATTATTATTACTTAACATTCAATACTTTTTCAAAATTTCATACCGTCAAATAATTTGTATATTACAGGTATTGTTTTTGTAGTAGGTTATTATTAATTACATTAATTATATAAAAATTACGTTAAATAATTTATATTTAATTAGAGAAGAGAATTATTATCATTTTATATTTAAATAATTTTATCAATATCTTGTGCACCCGTTACCACTTATCTTTATAGTATTTTTCTAAGTAAACACTTTTTTGTTATATGTTAACATTATCTATAAATATATATTTTTCAATGTCATAATATTAAATTTATTATTTAATGATATATTTCTTTTATATAAAATATTAAATTAATAATATTATTCAAATATGTTTTAATGTCATTATAGGTATTTAATGATGATAAATATATTTCAAATTCATGATACATTTTTTCAGATATGTAATTACTCTTAATGTTATTCAAATATGCATAATATTTTTTTTAATGTCATTCAAATATGATTAGAATAATAATAATAATCATTAATGTTTATAATTAATACACCGTAATTTTATATCTTTACATCTATGAAATATGCTTTATAATATTGACACTCTTAATATTCATTGACCCTGTAATATTTATTATAGATTGAATAAATTGAGGCATTGAATTATTACTCTTAATATTTATTGATTTTAATATATTTTATCTTTTTTATACCACTTTTAATAGCAATATTAATTGAATGATTTTGAATTGTAAGGTTCATTTATTACTTCTTAATATATGTTTATTGATTCTCATTTATTTATATAATTTTTCTTAATTAAAATTTTTTTTATTAAAAATTCTCTTTACTAAATGTTTTAAACTAAAAATAGAATTTTTTGAGACATAAAATGTACTAATCCCAGCAACTTCAAAGCATATACAATTCAATATTATTAAATTAATTAAAATTAAAAATTATAAAAAAATATTGATAATTGACAAAGAAGTGATAAAATTTTCATTTACCATGAAAATGGACGATACATATATACTTACCATAAAAATGGACAGATGACAAAATATCTACAAGATAATAATAAACAAAAATACATGTTCATAGTTAGTCATCAAAATCTCACGAAAGCCTATATTGGCCATTGAACGTAAGTTCTTGCTAGTACACATAAACCACATCTCAAATCTAGAATTTATATCAAATCCAAAAATCTACGTATATATTAATCTCTCTCAAGAAATTTATGCAAAGAAAGTTACAAAACAAAATAAACTTCACTCATCTTCAAAATTTAATATAACAAATGAAAACAATAAAAAAAACACATTCAAAATAAATTAAGGTTACAAAGAAAGAATAATAAATATGAATTCATGTGAATATGATTCAAGATAAATATTTTAGAAAAGAATGTTAGAACTTACCTCTAATATGCGTGCCGATTGGTTTATTTACGATGAGAATGGTTTTTCCTTTATTATGTATAAGGTATTTCAAATATTCATCCATTTACAATAAAAATAATATAGTATATAAAAGCAATACATAAAAATACAATCAAAGTAAGGAGATTAGAAAGTAATAATAATAAATACAAAATTCATATAAACACGATATAAGAAAAAAATATTTTAGAAAAAAATGTTTAAGTATACCTAAAGAAACAATTAAAAGAAAGGTGAAATTTCTATGAATTCAAAAAGTCTAGCAATGGCTAATGAGAGTTATGACATGTGGTATCACATATATTTATACTAGAATTTATATAAGAAAATATATCATAACATATTTAATTTAATTAATATTTATTTATAATAATAAAATTGCATGAATCCGTATATAATTCAAAAATAAAATAATGATGATACATATCATTCAATAGCAATTAATTTAGATATGCAATTCATGATTGATGATCTTTATATACAAACATTTAAAATATTAATAATTAGGACGTCAAAATATTAGTTACTCTATATATAATGAATTAACATGGGATTATTTCATAGAATGATCTAATCAATCAAATATTTAAAATACCAACAATTAGGTATATCAAATTTCATATATTAAATATTTATTGTAATTATTCGATTTATAATTAAATGATGATTATAATCCATTTGTAATTCAATGCATGATTTTAAATTATTATTTGATGGGAGTATTGTGATAGAGTGCCACGTGCCAAAAAATAAATTAGAATATGTATTTGCATTAGAAAGGGTCACTTGGCAAAATTTTATGAATCAGGACCTTACTTTTATATATTCTATTGATTGATGATTGATTGACTAGTTTTAATAGAATTGATTTTAAAATAATTAATGTTAATAGAATTGATTTGCATTTGAGAATGATATTTCAAAAGTTAATTTAGAAGAATTGATTTTGTTTAGATGATGAAGTAGAATCACCCTTGAAAATTTTATGAGTCCCATACATAAAATCAATTACATATATTGGAGAAGCAAGAAATTTCAACTTCTACCAAAATCAATTCTACAACCTAAAAAATTGTGAGAATTGATTTTCTACAAGTACCCAAATACATCAACTACTCTTAGAATCAATCATTTTCACTTCCACCATGCTTTTGGTGACAAACCAAACAAGCACTTATAAGTGGCTGCACTTAAATGAGGGGAATAGTTGATGTTTAGGATAACTCTATTAGAAGAACGGTTTTGGGAGACAAAAGAGTGCCAACTTTATGTGGGAAAAGATAACCAGAGGAAAGGAGTTTTCCCTAAATGTAAATTAGAATCAAGGTGGTGGGAAGAGAGTGTAATTGTGATAAGAATTGAGAAAAGTATAGGCAAAAACTAAAGCATTTGATGGGATGTATCCATCTTTAACCATAAAAAATAAGGAAGGATCCATATATACAAAATTTTAAGAATGACGATGGAAAATATGTTAGAAATGTGTCTCATGTTTAATGGGAATTAATCATGATTTAATTAAAACAAGTTGAAGGGCTAAAAGGTAAATTTAGTTGTAAGTTAAGGGAGGTTATGAAAAGGATAATTAAGTAATTGCTTGATGGGAGCAGTTATCTGATGGTTGTGGGAAGCTATCCTGGTGATAACTGATGGTTTTTGAAATTCGAAAGAAACGATAACGATAACTGATGGTGCTATCTGATGGTTTTGATGGTTTTGAATTTCAAATTAAACCCCCATATATTCAGTCTCTACCCACAAGGATACGCTAAGATTTTATTTTCCATCAGAGAGTGAAAAGCATAAGCAAGTAAGGGGAAGGGACCGATAAATATTCAACAGCCAAGAAAGTTTCAGATCTGAAGTTTATTCCGCATCATGGACAGAGGTTAGTACCATTTATTGATTTGATTTGAATGTATGTGAAAAACATGAATTTCCAAGATCACAATTGTATTCTTGTATGATGAACCCTAAGGTTGAGGACACAAATTTATGTTTACATGTGGTATCAAAGCAAGGTTTGGGAATTCATGATTTTCCATGTATAATAATTATAAAATAAATCATGGAGTAAGATCTGAAAAAAAAAATCTCAAACCTTCCATCAATGGCGGAAAACGGGGCCTTTTCCCTTACCGGTCCTCTGATCAGAAAGGTGATCAGAAAACGGGGCCTTCTCCCTTCCCGGTCCTCTGATCAGAAAGGTGATCCTCACTCTTGACGACTGCCACTTCGCTTCAGAGCCCCAGTTTTCCCGTCTCAGCCACAATCACCAGTCCAACCACGACGCCCCGCTCGGTTCCTGCAACCATTTCCGCAATAATACCCCGGCGTGAACGGGCCCTATGAGTGGCTTCACTGGGCCGTCGCCGGTGGCAGATGTTTACCTCTAAGAGCTTTCTTGTTGAAAATTGGAAAAGTGCTGCATTGAGAACCAAAAGGGGAGCCTATTTACCCAGGCGGTGGCGCCGTTGTGCAAAGCCCAGTCGCGGCGCATCAGAAGGGCTGGTCGGCAGGGAGTTTGCCAGAGCGCTGGCCTTCGAAGAAGGGCAAGCTCTTGCAGAGGGCGTCGGGGTAGTCGTGGCCGGCGATGGTTAAGGGGAGAGAGTGGAGGAGGAGTATGGTGAGGACGCAAAACATGGGAACAGAGGAGAGAGCATTCCTCGCCATTTTTCCTTCTCTATCTGTTACTGCAAAATGCGAAGTAGAAAGACTTGAATGGTGCATGGTGCAGTGGAGAGAGGACCGCATATGGATGGTTCAATTTTGTGGTGTTGATGAGATTAAGATTGAATGTGTGAAATCTTAAATCTATAATTGGTTTACAAAATATTAAATTTTGGAATTAAAGTATGATAGATTTGTTAACCACAAAAGTGGTCAAATCTTTATGAGTTGATTTAATTCCAAATAGTATGATGATATATCAATTATCCATAATTTTGATGCTATAAATAAAATAAAAATTATTGTTTTTTTTATTATTGGTGAATTGAAGTTCATTATTATAAGACAGTTAAGGATCAACCCAAAGGTTAATTGCTTGTCTTTGTAATAAATGAGCATGAATGTTAGTGATGTAAATGCACTATTAGTTATATTTATGTATCCAAAGATAATAAATGTTTCTAGTTAGTGTATATATCATTGCCAAATTATGTGAAATTCCTATTAGCATCATTATGTTGAATGTTGTGTATTGATGGATTGCCCAAAGGTGAACATCGATATGCATTGTATGAAATGTATCTGAATCTGTGAAGCATGTTGATGTGTATGTATGTATAACTCAAAGTATTAACGTTTTCAAATATTATTCCTTATAGTACCAGTTGCTACACATTCGCTGTTCTCAAACTGTTGCAGTTTTTAATGGACTCAACTTCTCTGAATGGAGTGAGCAAACTCAATTTTACCATGGGGTAATGGATTTGAATTTGGCTCTTAGAGAAGAGAAACCTGGTGCTATTACTGCTACAAGCACTGAAGAGGAAAAGGTTCATTATAGAAACTGAGAAAAATCTAACAGGTTGAGTCTGATGTGCATACGAATGAGCATTGCTAGCAACATTAAGTCGGCTCTTCCACAAACTGAAAGTGCCAAAGAAATGATAAAGCTTATGGAAGAGCGCTCATAAACTGCTAACAAGTCTCTTGCTGGGACACTAATGAGTACACTGACCACCATGAAATTTAATGGTTATCGTACTATGCATGAGCATGTTATTGAGATGACAAACATTGCAGCAAGACTGAAGTCATTGGGGATGGATGTGCATGAAAATTTTCCTGGTGCAGTTCATCCTGAACTCAGTACTGTCTGAGTATGGTCCCTTCCAGATGAACTATAATACCATGAAGGATAAATGGAATGTGCATGAATTGCACAATATGTTGGTTCAGGAAGAGACCAGACTCAAGAACCAGGGAATTCATTCCATCAATTATGTGAAAGGTCAAGGAGCTGAAAAGAAAAGTTTCAAGAAACATGAGAAGAAAGGAGGAGGACCTCTGAAGGTTAATGAGGCTTCTTCTTCTAAAATTCATAAGAAGGAATATAATGGAAATAGATGTCATTTTTTGTAAAAAGGTTGGGCACTTCCAAAAGGATTGCCCGAAACGTAAGGCTTCGTTCGAAAAGAAAGGTAAGCCTAGTGCTTATGTATGTTATGAATCAAACCTAGTTGAAGTTCCTTATAACACTTGGTGGATTGATTCTAGATGTACTACTCATGTTTCTAATATGTTACAGGAATTCCTTACAACCTAGGCCACAAGGCCAAATGAAAAGTTTGTCTTCATAAGCAATGAAATGAAAGCTCCAGTAGAAACTGTAGAGACTTATCGTTTTATCCTTGACACTGGATATCATTTAGATTTATTAGAAACTTTGTATGTACCTAGTATAACTAGGAATTTAGTTTCAATTTCTAAAACTTGATAAGGCTAGATATTCCTTTAGATTTGGTAGTGGTTGTTTCAGTTTGTACAAGCACAATCATTTGATTGACAATGGTACCTTATATGATGGATTATATAAATTATATCTTGATAATCTATATGCTGAAACACTTATGACCTTGCATCATGACATTGGCACTAAACGTGCCTTAATAAATGAACGTTCAGTTTATTTGTGGCATAAATGTTTAGGACATATTTTCAAAGAAAGAATGAAAAGATTGGTAAAGAATGAAATCCTTCCGGATTTAGATTTTACTGATCTGAATGTATGTGTGGATTGTATTAAAGGTAAACAAACAAAACACACAAAGAAATGAGCCACAAGAAGCACTCAGCTTCTTGAAATTATACACACTGATATATGTGGGCCTTTTGATGTTAACGCTTTCAATAAAGAAAGATACTTTATCACCTTCATTAATGATTATTCACGTTATGGTTATGTCTATTGTTATATGATAAATCTCAGGCTGTAAATGCTTTAGAGATTTACATTGATGAAGTTGAAAGACAATTAGACAGAAAGGTGAAAATTGTCAGATCTGATAGGGATATAGAGTATTATGGAAGGTATGATGAAAGCGGACAACATCCGGGTCCATTTGCTAAATTCCTTGAAAAAAAGAGGCTTATGTGCTCAATACACAATGCCAGGTACACCACAATAAAATAGTGTGTCAGAAAGGCGTAATAGAACTTTGTTAGATGTGGTTACGAGTATGTTAAGTAATTCTTCTCTACCCATTGCATTGTGGACTTATGCTCTAAAAACTCCCATGTATGTGTTAAATAGGGTTCCTAGTAAGGCAGTTCCAAAGACTCCTTTTGAACTGTGGACTGGAAGGAAACCTAGTTTAAGGCATTTGCATGTTTGGGGTTGACAGACAGAAATTAGATACTATAATCCCCAATAAAAGGAAACTGGATGCAAGAACAATCAGTGGTTATTTCATTGGTTATCCAAAAAATAAATGAAGAACAACAAATAAATGATCCCACTACTCACAATAAAATCGCAGTAAATGAACCGAATGAGCCCATAGTAGAATAACTACAACAAATAGCATTAAGAAGATCTCAAAGAGAAAGGAGAAATGACTATGTGGTATATCTACAGGAGTCTGAATTTGACTTGAAAATGGAAAATAATCCAGTTACGTTTTCACAAGCCATGAATAGTAATAATGGTAAAAAATGGTTAGATGCCATGAAAGAAAGATTGAAATCTATAGAACAGAATGAAGTTTGGGACCTTATTGAATTACCAGAAGGTTGTAAGAGAGTTGGTTGTAAAATGGGTCTTTAAGACCAAACGTGACTCTCATGGTAATTTAGAACGTTACAAGGCCAGACTAGTTGCAAAAGGATTCACTCAAAAAGATGGCATTGACTATTAGGAAACTTTTTCACCAGTCTCCAAGAAGGATTCTTTAAGAATCATTATAGCATTGGTGACTCATTATAATTTAGAATTACACCAAATGGATGTGAAAACTGCCTTTCTAAATGGGAATTTAGAGGAAGATGTGTACATGGACCAACCAATGGGATTCATAGAAAAAGAAAAAGAGCACATGGTGTGCAAACTTAAGAAATCAATATACGGACTTAAACAAGCTTCACGATAATGGTACCTTAAGTTTAACGATATTGTTTGTTCCTTTGGATTTAAAGAAAAACACCGTCGTTCGGTGTATATATCTAAAGGTCAGTGGGAGCAAGTTTATATTTTTGATACTGTATGTTGATGACATCTTGCTTGCAACTAATAATCTTGGTCTTCTGAGTGAGACTAAGATATTCCTCTCCAGTAACTTTGAAATGAAAAAATATGGGTGAGGCAACCTATGTGATTGGATAGAGATATTCCGTGACAGATCACAAAGATTGGTAGGCTTGTCTCAGAAAGCATATATTAATAAAGTTTTAGAGAGATTTAGAATGGAAACGTGCTCATCATCTCCAGTTCCAATTCAGAAAAGAGACAAATTTAGTCTCATACAATATCCTAAGAATGATTTGGAATGGAAAGAAATGGAAGCAATTCCATATGCATCCCTTGTTGGGAGCTTAATGTATGCTCAGACTTGTACGAGACCAGATATCAGTTTTGCAATTGAAATGTTAGGAAGATACCAGAGTAAACCTGATATGGATCATTGGAAAGTTGAAAAAAAAAGTTCTGAGATATTTGCAAGGAACAAAGAATCACATGCTTACTTATAGGAAATCCAACAACCTTGAGGTCATTGGATATTCAGATTCAGACTTTGACGGATGTGTAGATACAAGAAAATCTACTTTTGGCTACTTATATCTTTTAGCTGGAGGAGCTATATCATGGAAAAGTGTGAAACAGTATGTAATTGTTGCATCCACTATGGAAGCTGAATTTTATGGCATGCTTTGAGGCCATGGTTCAGGCTAAATGGCTATGGAATTTATTTTAGGACTTGGATTAGTCAACAGTATTGATAGGCCGCTGAAAATTTATTGTGACAATTCTGCAGCAGTCTTCTTTTCTAAAAACGATAAGTATTCCAAAGGTGCTAAGCATATGGAGTTAAAGTATTTTGCCGTTAAAGAAGAGGTTCAGAAACATAGAATGTCAATAGAGCATGTTAGCACCGATCTTATGATAGCTGATCCCTTGACGAAGGGATTACCGCCCAAAAATATTTACTGGTCATACGTATAGTATGGGTATTATGTCTGCTAGCGAATGTTAAACATTATTGTTATTATTGGTTATTAACACTCTGAGCTTATTAATATATAAGTTTATGAAAATTTTCCTGTTTTCAAATTTATGTATACATGCATGTATGAATGATGATGTTGAAATACAGATTTGTCTCTAATAGAGACATTATTGTTGAACATAATGTGTACTTCCTATTAAAGTATCATGTTTGGGAGAAAAGCTAATATAGTGGTACATAGAAGGAACTATGCCGATTTGATAGTGTAGAACCGCCATGACTCTTGTTGGTTTTATTTCTAATTATGAATTATGATGCAACTAATGTATGAAACCTTTAGCTGAATTTATGCGCATTAAAGTTGATGTTTTATTAAATCATGGAATGACATTTACCACATGAGCTAAGTGGGAGAATGTTAGAAATGTGTCTCATGTTTAATGGGAATTAAGCATGATTTAATTAAAACATGTTAAAGGGATAAAAGGTAAATTTAATTGTAAGTTAAGGGAGGTTATGAAAAGGGTAATTAAGTAATTGCTTGATGGGAGCAGTTATCTGATGGTTGTGGGAAGTTATCCTAGTGATAACTGAGGGTTTTATTTTCAAATTAAACCCCCATATATTCAGTCTTTACCCACAAGGATACACTGAGATTTTATTTTCCATCAGAGAGTGAAAAGCATAAGCAAGTAAGGGGAAGGACCGATAAATATTCAACAGCCAAGCAAGTTTCAGATCTGAAGTTTATTCCACATCATGGACAGAGGTTAGTACCATTTATTTGATTTGATTTGAATGTATGTGAAAACCATGAATTCACAAGATCCTAATTGTGTTCTTGTATGATGAACCCTAAGGTTGAGGACACAAATTTATGTTTACAAAATATTGGTGAAAGAGCAAGGTACCAAGAAAAGATGAAGTTATTTCTACAAGCTATTTAATGATACTTGTTACTGCATAATTTGAGTACTTGATGTAATAGAAACACTAAAGAAGAAGGGCAATGATAAAGCAATTGGATTGAATAATATACCTGTTGAAGTGTGGAAGTGTTTAGGGAAGAATAATTTGTCTTACTGAGTAATTTGATGATGATAATATGATCTAAGATAATGCCAGACGAGTAAAGGAATATCACTTTGATACCTATTAACAGAGTAAATATTTACAAGAGTAAACAAGACATACAAATTTTTGTAAGCAACAAAGCGGTTAAGCTCATAATTCACACTAATGAATAGATTAAGACAATAGAATTGCATATAAAAAAAACCAATTTAGTTTTATACCAAGGCAATTAACAGTGGAAATTATTTCTATTGTGAATTTGATTAAAAGTGATTTACAAAAAATACTTGCTTATGTTCTTCATTGATTTAGAAAACACTTGTGATAGGAAATCACGAGAAGTCATATGAAAGGCTCTAAAGAATAAAGGAGTTCATATCAGATATATTCAAGCTATAAAGGATATGTATTATGAGGCAAAACTTATGATATGTTTGGATGGAGGAGTTTGGAGGAAAAGGGAAAGAAGGGTTGGTTATGTTTGGATGGAGGAGTTTAGAGGAAAAGGGAAGGAAGGGTTGATTTTTCTTTTCTAAACTGAGAGAATTATGAAATGTTTATAAAAACCAAAGATAATCTTTTATTTTATTCTTTTATTTTCAAAAATTCTCAAATAAAGGCAATTTTTAATAAAAATAAAAAAAAATTACCTCCTTTTCCTTTCCTTCCAAACTCATCCATCCATACATACCCTTAATGTGCAAACTCATGGGTGTGTAACAAGAGATTTTCCTACGCCAATAGGTTTGATTTGAGTCTTACATTGATAATTGTAATTACTAGGTACATTAAAAACCAAATGCCTCAATGCATGACTTTTTGTTGATGATATAGTCCTAAATGATAAGTTGGGAGAATAAGTAAATTACAAAAATGAGTTAAGGAGAAAGATTTTGAAATCAAAGGGGTTTTGGTTAAGTAGGAGTAAAGTTGAGTATGTGAAAAGCAAGTTTAGTAAGAAGCTAGTTATCAATATTTCGGATGTACAAATTAGAAATCATATCATACCACAAGTTACACAGTTTAAGTATATTAAATTCGTCTTGCAAAGTAATGGAAACATTGATTAAGATGCCATGCATAAAATTCAAGCCGGATAAATGAAATGTAGAATTGCTTCAAGTGTAATTTGTGATCGCAAACTGCTTATCACACTTAATGAAAAAGTTTATTAAATAGCTATAAAACTAGCAGTGCTATATAACAGTGAATGTTGGATAGTGAAGTGCAAATAAAAACAAAGAAAAAAAAAGTGCAACCAAGATGAGTGCTAAGGCGAATAAGTGGACATATACCATTAAAAAGAAGAAAAGATTATGAAAGAATATATTTGAATGAGAGTTTGGAATAGCCCTACTGAGGAGAATATGACTAGAACTCGCCTGTGGTTTGATGATATAAGAAGAAACCAATAAAAACTCTAATAAAAAAGTATATCAAATGACAAATAGTCTAAATAAAAAGTGTAGAAGAAAACCTAAAACAAAAACATTAGGACTTAGGAGAAATTATTAAAATCCACCTTGCTTAATAGAGCCTAATAGTATTGTTTAATCCATATAACCCACCCACCTAATAAGTAAGACTTAAACAACTACTGAAACCTTGTATAAAATAAAACTTAGCATGGACCCTATGAAGCGTGTTCAAGGTCAGCTAATGCTTTCGCTGTTTATCAAACAAAGAGGGAGGGAAAAAAAAAACGTTTATGTGCCACCGAATTAATAACAACTGCAACTAATCAAGAGTTTCTACTTTCTCAACTTGAGTTGATTTAACAGGTATATTTCTACATATACTAAAGCTATATTTTTACGCAGAATAATTTTGGCACATGACCAAATATATAATTTCGACATCGAGTACCTTCTATCAGTGTAGTCAAAGGTGCCATAAGGCATGCCCAAGACGATGAGGCACCTTATTGATAATTGTAAATAAACTCAAAAAACCGAGCCATCTATCTTGCTATGATGTTAAAAAGGGTAAAATAGTTATAATGTTGAAAAAATAACTAACTGTCTACCTTCCAAACTTTTTGGGTATGTTTGAATTGGATAAGAATGAAAAAAAAAAAAACTTATTTTTAAAATTTTATGTTTAAGATGTTTAAAATAAATCTTTTTTTTCTCTCTATTTTCTTCAATCCAACATGTCATTAGTAGCAAACAATTAAGGACTTGTACATTGAACATCTTAATTTTTTATTTTTACTATAAATGTTATACTTGTAAACTTATATTGCAAATTAATATAAAACAGTCAAATATTTTATTATTTTTTTCTTTTTCGAATCTTAACACCTGTCTTTTGTGAGACATGTGCTTTTTGACACCTCTCATCTCAAGGCATTAAAACCTGCCTAACCTTCAAGTACCTTTCACCTGTGACTACCTTGGCCATAACATGACTCACTCGCATATAATTTATCAGTTAACTTCCCTGATATAGCATTGTAGTTGTAGGAATAAATAAGAGAGAGAGAGAGAACAAAATCAGTACGAATAGGAACAAAGGAAGTTAAATTCTCACTTAAAGCACACTTGTACAGTATCACATATATGAAAAATAGGCCACAAGTTATTGCAGCTTAAATACCAGTAACAGCACAGCACAATACAGTTATTACAATTCCACAAGTGTTTATTTGATAAACAGACCTACTACCACATAGACATAGAACCAAATGTTTTAGGCAACAGTTGCTGCTTCTGAAGCCTTGTTTTCAGGCTTAGCTGGTGCTTCAGCTTCCCAGAAGGAAGTCTTCTTCCCAGTTTTGGAAACGGTCTGCAGAACTGTCTCTGGCTGTACATTTCCTTTCACTGTCACCTTCTGTTCCTTCAAATCAATGTCATATGATTCTACACCTGAAAATAGCATCACTATTATTATGATACAAAATTGCAAGAGGAACTTTGGTTGGTATAGGGCCATCTTGCAGTAAGTGCAATCAATATTAAGATTTTATATTAAGATTTTGACTCATCACATTTCATCAATCATATTCTTTTAATAGGGGAACCAAAACCATAGAACAAATTAGCTTTGAAACTTGTATCATTTCCTTCCATATATTGGCATCCAATCAGAGGAAATACATACAACAATTGAGCAGATAAGTAAGAAACAAGTAGACCCCAGAACCAACATAGGTCAGGGAAGGTGGGGAGCTTTTTCTGGTGACACAAAAACGCTTTGATGATGGTAGAAAGAAATGCTCCATGAGTAAGAGAAAGAGAAGTTTCCATGGCAATTTGGTAATTTGGGTGGCAAATTAAGAGTATATCATAGGGATGACCGCAAAAGTAAACTCCTAAAGTCAGATATGGCTAGAGAAGGTAACCCCAGATCAATGCACTTTTAAATGATTAAATGGCACGCACAATTTCAGGAAACAGACAGTTGATATATGTTATTTCAAATGGTTTCTCACTTAAAAGAAATGATGGGCGATAAGTTGAAACAGGAATCTTTGTGGTAAACTATTCCCAGGTTAAAGAATAATTTAGAGATTACTATAGCAAGGCACTGAATCTGTTTAAGGGGATAATCAATGGTTGGATGAGATTGGATTAGGATTTTATAGGATAGCAACTTTTTAAGAAGCTGAAGCTAATAATGGACCATGAACAAAACTTTTGCTTGGCATTCCATACTACAATAATAGGAGTACAAGCAAAGTTATTTCCATCACTTAAAACTACGGCATGATTTAATTGTGTCACACAATCTACTAACTGAAATTGAAAGCATTTAAAAATCCTTCAAACATGTTTCAAAATTGAATAAAAGGATTATATTAGATATATTGAAACAGATAAGAAACATTAACACTTTTACATACACGTACATACTATGTAGACAAATTCAAGAAAATCAATTCAAAGTCCTACAGATCTTATTCATGATACCCAAGAGAAGATAATAAATACAGAGCGGAGCACACAAGTAGAAAATAGATTTAGAACATCATACAAGCAACTTACGAATGAAGAAAAATAGAATAAAGTAGGATAAGAGTCAATGGCTCCATGTAGAAGCCACATCAAATTCAGACTTCATTCTAATTAACATTAACACAAGGCCCTTAACAACCTGTGCAGGATATTATTGATGTATCCAATAGTTAATTATGAACAGGAAACCCACATAATTATACAATCACAGCCCAACAGTAAAGAGAAAGAAGTAAAGGAGAGAAGAACATTAAGAAGAACTTTGAGCTGTTTATCATTACAAATGGCCTTAATATGTTCTACTCGCTTTAGTCATGTAAGGGCATATGTCATAATGTCCTGAGGAACACAGATTTAATGTATATTACAAAGGAAAGGGAAAAAAAGCTCAGAATTAAAGAAACATCTGACACAGATTGAAAACCAAAACATTTTGGAATTATGTAAAGCAGACAGCATAATTTGATTGATAAAAATTGACAGAAAGCAAAGCACTACCAACTAATGTGTCAAGTATAAGATATTACAATGTTACAATTGCTAAACCATTTTCATATTGGAATCTGATAGTAGTGACAGTTTGCTCAAGGAATAAAATATACCTTCCATTTTTCCCAAAACTCTGTTCACTGCTCCAACACATCCTTGACATGACATACCAACTTTGAGGACAACAGTCTGCAATTATAATGAGGAAATTTTTAGATTAAAAGAGCAGCGAAAAGAATAAATAATCATCTTAACCCCAAAAACCAGCATTTAAAACAAACACATTCATACTTTGAATTTAAGAAGTACTGGAATCAATTTAAAAAGAGAAGGAAAGGGAGGCCAGAGAGGAAGAGAGCAAAGCAGGGGCATCAGACACAGGTAGGAACAAGAAATTAATCTACTATCATTTACGCGAGTACAGCAAAGAACAATCTGTTTCACCATTGGAATTAAAAGTGTGATTCTAGTGACAGTCCATAGCTGACAAAGATAACAATAAGAATTTAAAGGTTCAGAGAAACAAAAGGAACCAGCCATGTTGATTCATATCTAATGAGTACAAGTACCAATTGAAAGCTATTCCTACAAACTTTAAATGAAAAACAAAATTACAGCTTTTAATACAAGTCCATTCCAACCAATTATAAAGATCATGGGACAGGTTCTCTATACCTAGTAAACTTACACAAATAACACAACTGCCATAAAACAAGAACGCATGCCATATTATACAAATTTTTAATGAACAAGGAAGGACCAACCATTGTTAGTATTACATTTGAACTTCGAGTGATTAGTTTGTTTGCAAGCAATAGAGTGGAATTTTATGATCCCAACAGATGATATTTTTAGCTAATCTAAAGTATATCAAGCAATCATATAATTTAATTGTTAAGTATATCACCAGAAAGAAAAAGTATTAAAACAAAAAGTGATAGAGATATAACCGTTGTAGAACAAGTTATGCAACCATTGATAGAATAACCGATGGTTGATGAAAACCACATGCATATGCACAAGCAACTGAAAGCACTTAAATTTTTAACCCATTAGAACTAAAAGCAGTCCTGTTCTGCAACATTCTAGAAGAATCCTTATGAGAAAATGTTGAACCTTCTAAGCTAATTTAAACCCAAAATTTTAAACCCAAGAACTTCTAAAACTTCCAATTTTAAATTTTATCTCCAAATTCATTCCATTCATTTTACTATTTTATCTCCAAACCCCTGAATTCCTATTTTTCAGAAATCAAATTTTCTGGGTAATCATATT
The DNA here is from genome assembly GCA_019955255.1 of Castanospermum australe. Lineage (NCBI taxonomy): Eukaryota > Viridiplantae > Streptophyta > Magnoliopsida > Fabales > Fabaceae > Castanospermum > Castanospermum australe. The sequence goes on from NSJW01000743.1 coordinate 775,098, forward strand.
TCGAAATAAAAGATCCCAGTTTTAGCTAAATTAGAGATTATTATAAACAAAAAATTCCAAAAAAAAAATCAACAGTAATAAGAAATCCTGATATCTGAACTCAGAAACTCATCAAGTTTAGCACAAAACCACAAACATCAAGAACAATGAACCAGAACGCGGAAAATGGAAAATAATTATGAATTCAAAGCAAAAGGAAACGGAAAAAAAAAAGGACCCAGAACCACAAGGGTGAAGCACAAGCAAATTGAAGAGGAAAAAAACAGAAGAGAAGAAGCACGAAATGGGTTGAGCAACCTCACCTGAGACATGACTATCGTTTTGCAAGAAGCTGAAGACGAAGAAGGAGGAGAAGGAAGGAGATATCGAAATTGCGGGGTGGTGCTGGAATGGAGGAGGATGCGGGTGCGGTCTTTATAGGGAAAACCCTGAGACGGTAAAAGCTTCGAGAAGGGAGAGAGAAGAACGATTCCCCAACGAAAACCAGTTGGTGTACCAGTTGGTGGGCCAACGTTGACCGCAGAGGATGAGGACGGCGAGCTTTGATTCCAGATCTACCATTCTTCATCTTCGCTAGCTAATGCCCTGTGCACATAACGGATGTGTCGTAAATGACATCGACAAATAAATAAAAATATATATATATATATATATATATATATATATATAAATAAAAGGAGAGATTTATTGACATTCATTTCTTATACGCATCCCTTTTATTTTAGTAATTTTTTATATAATATAATTTTTATTAATTTAATTATTAAATTAAATATATATATTATATTAATTATTTATATTAAATTTTAAAAAAAAAAATTAAATATTAACAAAAATATAATCAAATAATTTATATTTTATATTTAAAAAATATATATTATATTAATTTTTAGACATATTATTAAATTATAAAATAATTTTAAATTAATGTAAAATTTTATAAATATGATTTACATGATAGAAACTTTAAATTTAACAGTAAATTTTGTAAAAAAATCATTCAAGAAATATTATTCAAAGCTATAAAATTAAATTTTATTTACACAGATATTAATTGATTCTTATATGTGTGTGTGTGTGTGAACCAGACACTCAACTAATTATAATTTAATCTCATAACTAAATTTACGGTTAGATAAGTTTAGACTAATTATAACATGATAAAACTAATTAAAGTTGTTTGAATTAATAAGTTGAACTGCTTGAACTAATTGATCATTAATTTTTATTTAAAAAATTTTAATATTTTTTTACAGTTAATGAATTTTTTCGTGAATTTTATATAATTACATATGAATTATTTTTATAACGTCATCTCCTTAGACTAGGCGATTGAACCTAAGCAAAACATCTCATCAGTTTACTGTTTAATGTAATTTTAACAACATTATGTCGTGATATTCAATTGATATCCATCTCTTATATCCAACTTTTACTCCAATATCTCGTTATTAGTTATACTTTAATTTAATGACTTACAATTATATAATTTAGTGAAGAAAGAGACTATTGAATAATGTTGAGTGATGTTTTTAGTGAAGAGAGAATTTATTATGGTGTATTAAATGCATGATTATTATGAATACTTGAAAATATAACTATTTTTGTTTTATTATTATAAGTTTTAACTCCTAATAAAATTTTAGATCAAACCCTACATTTATTTAAATTTTGTTTTGTTTTTGACAAAAACTAGAAGTAAGTAATATTGGTTGGTTAAATAGGTTAGTCGAATATTAGCAATTGAATATTGGTACAATTCAAGCTAAACAAAATCAGAGATAACTTTTAAATAGCAGAAATAGTATGTCATATTACTAGAAATCCAATTACATGCATGAAATCTAAATTAAGACCAGAACCAAAAGCACAATAGATTGAACAAGTTATGAAGTAATGAGGTCAAACGGCACACTATAAAACCAACAAGTAACATTTTGTGGATGGATGTTGTCATCCTTTTTTTACAAAAACAATTGAAAAAACTAGTAATCTATATGTTAGAAGCATATGTACAATAAATTTATCAAAGAAACATCTCAAGAAACAATTTGTGATTATAATAACTGAAACAACTTTTATAGTTTAAGATTTTTTTTTCATGAATTTTATATTATTATATATGAATTATTTTTTATAATGTCATCTGGTTAGATAAGATGATTGAACTTTAATTAAAAATTTTATCGGTTCACTGTCTAATCCAATTTTAACAACATTATATGGTGAGATTCAATTGATACCCATCTCTAACACCTAACTTTTACTCTAACATCTTGTCATTGGTTACACTTTAATTTAATGACTTAAAATTATATAATTTATCAAAAAAAGAGACTATTAAATAATGTTGAGTGGTGTTTTTAATGAAGAGAGAATTTATTATGGTGTATTAAATGAATGATTATTATAAATACTTGAAAATATAAATATTTTTGTTTTATTATTATAAGTTTTAACTCCTAATAAAAATTTAGATCAAACCCTACATTTATTTAAATTTTGTTTTGTTTTGGACTAGAACAAGACGCAAGTAATATTGGTTGGTTTTAACCGAATATTGGCAATTGAATATTGGTAGAATTCAAGTTAAACAAAATTAGAGATAACCTTTAAATAGCATAAAAAGTATTTCATATTACAAGAAATCCAATTACAAGCATGACATCCAAGTTAAGACCAGAACCAAAAGCACAATATATTGAACAAGCTATGAATCAATGAGGTCAAACGGCCTACTAGAAAACCAGCAAGTAACATTTTGAGGAGGGATGTTGTCAACCTTTTTTTCTGAAAATTTTTTTTGAAAAAACTTGTAATCTATATGTCCGAAGCATATGTACATTAAGTTTAACAAAGAAGCATATCAAGAAACAATTTTTGATTATAATAACTGAAAAAAATGATATTAAAATACTATTCCAATTGCAAGTGTTACACAGACACAGACACACACATAAAATACCAACATGACTGCATGTGTTTCTAAATCTCAAATCCAAAACACGCCGTTGTTGTGATACTGTGTTACCAAAGTTGACAAATTGTGTTACGGCCTACTGAATGTGTCGTCCTCATGAAGGAGAGGGCTTAACGTTATGTGTCGCCGCGAGAGAGAGTTGATTCACGAGAGAGAGAATTTTTGAATTTTGAGGAGGTTTTGTAAGAGAGAGGTTCCATAAGAGAGAGGGTTTATGAGAGATAGATTTTTGCTTTCTATATTTTTAGATTAAAATAATTTTTGTTAAATTCTTTCTTCGTTAAAAACCACTCAACATAATTTAATAGCTTCTTTCTTCATTGAATTATACAATTTTAAGCCATTAAATTAAATTGTAACCAATGGTGATATATGGGTGTAAGAGATACGTGTAAATTGAATTTGACTCGTATTGATACCCATTTCTTATACGAATATCTCATCATTGGTTACGATTTAATCTAATAACTCAAAATTATTTAATTTAATGAAGAAAGTGACTATTAAATGATGTTAAGTGGTTTTTAACAAAGAAAGAATTGAATAAATAAAATCATTTTAATCTAAAAATAAAGAAAGAAAGCAAAAATCTACCTCTCAGAAACCCTCTCTCTTTCAAACCTCCTTCAAAAAGTGAATAACCTTCTCTCTTATGAATCAACGCTCTCTCGCGACGACACACAATGTTAAGCACTCTCCCTCGCGACAACAGACAATGTTAAGCCCTCTCCTTCGCAACGACGATGCTCTCAGTAGCCCATAGCACAATTTGTTGAGTTTGGGTAACGCAGTACGACAACGACGGCGTATTTTGGGTTTGAGATTTAGAAACACAAGCAACCATGTAGGTATTTTATGCGTGTGTAACATTTGCAATAGGAATATAATATTTTAATGTCATTTTTTTCAGTTATTATAATCAAATTTCTTTTTCTTGAGATGCTTCTTTATTAAACTTATTGAACATATATGCTTCTGAAATATAGATTACAAGTTTTTTCAAAATAAAGAAAGGATGTCACAACATCCTCAAAATGTTACTTGGTTTTCTAGTATGCCTTCTGACCTTGTTGATTCATAGCTTGTTCAAACTACTGTGCTTTTGGTTATGGTCTTAACTTGGATGTCATGCTTGTAAATGTAGGTTCTGCTATCATTGGTCCAATTGGCAAGGAGTGTTCGAATCTATGGCCTAGGATTGCAAGTGCAGCCAATGCTATTGTTTGAGTGGGATTTATAATAGTATGACATATTGTTTTTCTTATTTAAAAGTTATCTTCTGATTTTATTTAACTTGAATTGTATCAATATTCAATTGCCAATATTCGATTAACCCATTTAACCAACCAATATTACTTGCGTCTTGTTTTTGTTAAGAACAAAACAGAATTTAAATAAATATAGGGTCTGATCTAAATTTTTAGGAGTTAAAAATTATAATAATAAAATAAAAATAGTAGTATTTTCAAATATTTAATTGTTATTCGCTTTCTTTGTTTAATACACCTTAATAAATTATGTCTTCATTAAAAGTATCATTCAACATTATTTAATAGTCTCTTTCCTTATTAAATTAAACAATTTTAAGTCATTAAATTAAAGTATAACCAATGATAAGATATTAGTATAAGAGATGGGTATCAATCAAACCTGACTCTATACATATAGGGTTTTGTTAAGGAATCAAAAATAAAAACTATTAAATAAAAAGAACAAGCATTTAATATTTTAAAATTTTAAAATACATTTAATACTTTCTTACACACACACACACACATTATATGCGATTCACTTATTCAAAAAGTAAATCTTAGCACACTATATATGTAAATAAATTTTTTTAAACGTTGAATTTTATCAATTTAACCATTAAAATGAAAGTTATCATGATGATGATTAAGTTCATGAAATTTTATGAAATTTTAAAATAAATCAGTACTTCATCTAACTATTCTATTTTAACTTATAATATATTTTTTAAAATATAAGTGAATATCAACTATTAAATTAGATATTTATGTATATCTAATTTATTTTAAATTTAATATACATAATTATTATAATAATATTATATTATTCAATAATTAAATTAGTAAAATTTAACGTTATACACATGTGTAAGTGTACAACACTTAATATAAGAGTAAGTGGATTCCCATCCGCATTAAGCACATCATTATTCAAACAAGCGTGACTCAGGTTTTTTTTTTTTAATTTGGTTATGGAGGTGTGATTAAGATATAATAAGATGAGTTTTATATGTAATATTAAAATACCGATTCGTCGTAGAACAGATGGACAACAAGTACCCCGTCTCGGACTCAAGGTATGGATGACTCAAAAAAAAAGTCATAAAAGAGATTTTTAGTCATGAATATCAAATAAAAAGTATAATAAGAATATATGCTACTCTAAGATTATCAGTCAAGACACTAAGTAACTTATTTGGGATTCTAAAAAGGTAGGTAAAAATTATTGCAAGAATTACCTTCAAAGATTTTGTTTTCTCATAGAAAATAGTTTATAAACAGTAGGAAATCTTTCTTTGTTGCAGATGATAAATACAAATCCTCTCGTTTGGTTTGTGACCAATAACACAGTGGTAGTAAAAGTAATTGATTTTAAAAGTAATTCATGTATTTGACTACTTTCAAAAGATTAATTTTCACAAATTTCTATGTTATTGAATTGATTTTTACAAAGTTAAGTATTTTTTCTCTAGTGAATAAAATTGATTCTTCATGTGAACCTCATAAAATTTGAAAAGTATACATAATTATATTTCAAAGTGATTATACTTTATTATTCAAATAAAATTAATTCTTTCGTCTAAATTTTTGATATATCATTCTTGAACGCAAACTAAGTTTTTAAAATTAATTCTTTCAATATTAATTTTTTTAATTAATTCACCTATAAACTAAATCAAACGCGCAGTGTGTATATATTAAAATAAAACTTCAACCATTCACAGTAAGGCTGCGTGAAGGGTGATGAAACCTACTCGCCATCCTTTGACCAAATACTTTTCCTTGGGTAATACGTCATCATATTTAAACACTAAATAAATTTTAAAATAATACTTAATTAAACCTTTGGTATTTGGTCAGAAGACGAATCTCATGCTCGCTAGTTCAATAGTTCTCTTGCTGACCTTATATGGTAATGTTTATTATAGCCATCAATTTTGTTAAAAAGCCGTTGTTTGTGTTCCATGAGTTCTTAACGGTTGTTTGTATGGCTCTTTTTATAAGATATAATTTTTAAAAATTAAATTATAATTTTTATACTTAGATACATAATTTATTTTTTTTATGTTAACATTTATTAAGTGTTGTCCTCTCATGATCTCAATCAATTAATTGCTACTGATCAATTACACATCAGTTACTAACAAATTATGCATAATTATATGTGGACCGGTGTGATGTGCTGGCGGATAATAAAATTGTGTTAGATTTTGTTTAGTTGGATAGCATAGTTAGACCTTTATACGATGAACATAATTTATTTTCAATTTCATAAAAAAGATACTATATAGAAACTTTTAAGAGTTTTTATTTTTATACAACAAAAGTAAAATGATGTGATTTGCACAACTAATTATCATATCAAATGAAAATTTTATCATGAATAATTTTTACTTAGGAGTTATTATAAAAGACCAAGTTGAATAATTTACCAAAAAAAAAAAAGATCAGGTTGAATAAAACCCAGGATCATTAATTTTAAGAAATTGTTGACATACCAATAATTTATAATCCATATTTGATTTGAGATGGTAAGGATGAAGTGTTCTAACGTTAGAAGTAGAGGGATAATGAAGAGAAATAAAAAAATATATGAAATAATGATGTATTGATAGGAATTTAATATTATTAATAAAGAAAAATGAAGAAACAGTAGTTAAAATTGAGATGAATGTAAAAAAAAAGAAGGATAAAAAAATAATGCGCGTAAAAGTAAAAAAAAAAAAGTTAATATACGAATAACAACACTGTTGACATAGCAACCCTACAGCCTGCGCTTCACTATATATGATGTTATGGAATAATGAAGAAAGTGAAGAACAATAATAACCACTTCTTTAAAGCTAGAATAGATGCTACAGATGACGATGGTGTAGCTTTTGAAAGAATATGCTTAAGTAGATCCAGGATCATCTTTAATGATTTGTAGCGATTTTTATTGAGTTGTTTTTTTTTTCTTCTTTTTTAGAAAAGATACAAATCAATATCCCTTTATTATATAGTCATCACTTTTTCTTTTCTTAAATTGGTATTGCATTACAGTAAACGTTTCTTGGGTTTTGCCCAATAGTTTCCTTGAGTGAAAAATAATAAATTAAAATATTTTCAATTATATATAAATTAATATGGAGTAATTATGAATTTAATACATAAATAATAACTCAAATACTATGATAAATCTCACAAAATGTTAAGAAAAACACTACATATTGGTTAGGATGTCTTTACAAAAATTTTCATTTATAGAACATGCAAAATAAAAAAAAAATTACATGAAGTTAAATATTAGGTATGGCATTAGTTGAGGGAGGGATATCCCATTCTCTTTAAGACAGTTCACATACAACAAGAACTTTCAAGATATAACAATTTAACAACATAACATGTTATTCATCTCCCATCTTCTCCACAAAAAGAACAATGGAACTTTCTTCCACACGCACACACACAGTTTCTCTGCCCAAGTATAATACACAAAGTATATACATATACATATATTTTGAACAAATTACAAACACTCTTGTCTATACTTGCTCATATTTTTCTCACACAAAATACACTTATTGGCATGAAAGAAAGCATGTAACATTTATCCTTTAATTTGTATTTAACATACCATATAAAAGCTATTTAATACATTATAAAAGCATATATAGCCATTTAACAAATATAATGACCATGGAACTCATATAACATTTATGCTTTTGGCTTTACACTTCATTTTGCCAATTAGTATAAATAAATACTTTGTAATTCCTCACTAACATTTAAAAACCTTTTTCTTTTTATAAAAATATTCCAACAAAGTCTACCTCACTTAGCATTTTAGTCCATTCGAGGAAATAAGGTAAAGAACAAGCTCTCTAGAGGAAAAATTACAGCATGCAAATTTCACAATAAAAGACTCAAGCAAGTCATTTGAATACCAAAACAACATGGAAACTTAAGGGAAATGACAAGCATCTCTCAATTAGGTTAAATTTTAATTCATTTTGATTTTATTACCCTACCAATATTACCTTTCTCTCAATCAACGAAAAAAATAAATAAATGATGAACTTGCCAATGACTTCAATCTTGAACCAATATATTGGTTCTGCTGACTAAGTTATAAGTCATGAATGTGTTAGACACTGTCCAACCAAAGTTGGCTTCTATTTAACGGACTTTCATTGAATTGTCTTATTATACACAAAAAAAGAAAGAAAGAGAGAAAGAAAGAAAGACCAAAAAAACGAAAAGAAAAGAAGTAAAGTTCTACCTCGAAAGTAATCACATAGGATGCTTTATTAGATTTAATGAATGTTTGGAAATTAATTATTTTTGAGAAAGAATTGTTTTTTTTAAAAAACTTTTTTAATAAAATTTTGATTATAAGTTATTTTAAATATAAAATAAGTTAACCAAAATACACAACATAACTTGATTTAATCTAAATATCAAAGCCTTTGTAGTTTGTGATGCCCTTAAAGGAATGAAACTTTTTGGAAAACAATAAATTTGATTATGCATCAAACCTTCCTAAATGATTTTAATCAAAAACTCATTTTGGAATTTTTTAAAATTTTTTATTTTCATTTTTCATTTCAAGCTGGGTCGTAACTCCTAAGGGACACAAAATGGATCCATTAGTTGTGGCCGAATGGGCCTGGAACAAACTCCACTAGGATTATTTTCTAAGATAGTAGGATGCTCTTTTTTTTTTTCGGTACAGGATAGTAGGATGCTCTAATTTTTAAATAAAATAAAATGAGAAGAATGGGAATTTCCATAAATGATTTAAATGCAATAAAAAAAAGAATTTTATTGAGATTAAATATGCATGAAAATATGTCATAATCCATAGAATTCTTACGGCATAAACCCTTCCTTCGAGGATGAAATATACTGGATGCAAATAAAGAAAATAATGCAATAAACATCCTAGAACATATTCCAATTCAAAATAGAAAATGAAGATGGATAGAATAAAAAGAGTAAAAAAAGTAACCTAAACATGACTTATATTAAGTATGCCAAATAAGAAATAAATCCTAAGCATGTTCATAAGCCAAAAGGTGCCAAAAAGGTGCAAAACAAGTTTTAACATGCTCCGGAGCACACCAATCACCAAAAACATATACAATTGTCATAGAAGCACCAAGTAAAATATTTTGACATCAATTACAAGATATAACAGTTGGCATAATTAAGACCTTTAACCTAGAGTTTGATAATGTGAATAAACTTTTTTTTTTGTATGGTAAATATATTCTTGGGCTAGTTAATTTTTTGTGTCAACTAAAACTAAGTCTCTCTTTAGGTGATTTTAAGTCCCCCTCCCCCCCACGTCAACCTGGTGCATTTGGGAGAATTTATTTTACTAAGTGCTAGTTCAAGGTTTAAACTCGACCAGTCAATAATCAAGATAGAGAGTATACATTCTTAACTATTAGAACAACTCCCTTAGACTTGTGAATGAAGTCCTTAAAGAATTAAGAAACAAATACTCCAGCATGTTACAGGAAAAATTGCTAGGAAAATTCTAAAGCATTGTTCTAAGAATTAGAAAATAATAAGAAATATTATAGATGAGATATACTTAAAGATTTCTCAAAGCTGATACCGGTATTCACATTATCCATCTTCAATTCCGTTGAAATCTATCATATACACACCAAAAGGAACAAAAAGAATGGCAGAAATCAGTCTTTACAAATAGTTTCAGCCTAGAACCAACGAAGAGAGATGCCACAAGGGATGAATCATACTCGACCGGCTAGTCAGACTGGTAAAACTAATATCCAATCCTTTCGTCAGTCCAATCAAGCCTCCAAAATCAAAGTTTTAAACACCAGCCCAAAAACCGTTAGGCCAATTTTGGACTAGTCAAACTGAGTGAACCGATCACAATTTGATTGATTCAACCATCTCAATTTTTTTTACTATTCAATGTTTTGGTTCTCAATTTATAATCAAATTAAAACTCAGTCTCTCCTCTATTAACTTGTCCAATGTGGAACAAATAGGAGTAGAGGATGCAATGATGGTTTGGCTCCAATGTATAATGAGAAGGTCTTCCTCTTCTCTTCTACTTATTCAGTGTGGCACAGGCATGGCTTTCTCTATTCCATGTCTACTAAAATTGTTCTTAGTCATTACATTAACAACTATAAGCTCAAAAGCCCTTTGTTTTATAAAGCCTATTTGTTTATTACCTATATTTTGATGATTAACAAATATACTTAGACACTCATAGTATTTGCTTTATTAATTATTCTGTGTTTGATGTAGATTTTGTTAGTTATTTGATAAGAACAATCAAGATCAACCATTCTAATAGTGAAATTTAACTTGGAAGAGCGTCCAATATCAAATTTAATTTCATTCTAAAATTCCAACGATCTTTGATGTGTTATTTTGATCGGAATCTACATTCATCAAGATATTTTGTTGTGATTCATTCAAAAGAAATGAGAATGATCAAGTTTATCAAGTTAGTTGAGCAGAAAGGTTACTCCACAATCATTCTCATTAGGGATGAAAATAAGTTATGCTAGGCTAGACTTGGCTTGTTTTAAGTAAGCCTGGCTTGTTTTGTAAAAACACTAGATCAGAACATATCCTATTACTTGACATAGACTTTTTGTTATGCTCGACTTGGTCTTTTTATAAAAATAAAAAAGCCTGGCCTAGCTTGTAAGCCTATTTAAAGGCCTACATTATATGAAAATTTTAAATTTAGTTAATAAGTTTATACTTTAAAAATATCAAATTGCTCATGTCATTAATTAAAATTATTAAATTATATTTAAAATTAATAAATTATACAAATATATATTGATAAATGGTATAAATAGTATAATTTTTTAATTATATATATTTATAAAATAGATAAATAGGTCGCCCTATTAGACTATATAAATATTTTTAACGGCCTAAATTTGAACTATTTAACTAAATAGATTTTTATAAAAGTACAAGTCTAACTTATATAATAAATAGGTCCAGGCTTAGTAAGGCAAAAAATACGCCAATCCATAGGCCCTGGTAGGCCACTTAACCTATTCTCATCCTTAATTCTCATCACCATTTTGAATATTGTTGGTAGAAGACTATATTATAAGCAAAAGTTGTCACAATAGTGCTACAATACAAGAAAACGACCATAACTACCTGTAACGTGCCATACACATTTAATACTGCAAATGGCTAGTTTTCCAAATCACACTGTATAAGAAGATGTTCTTGGAGCATTCAAAGACTTCTGACAACACATTGAACATATCTGGGACCATTCTGAAGTGCTCTAAACCATTATGATCTCTTCTAGTCTTTCTCTATGACATCTTTATGATATATTCAAATATTTTCTATTGTTAGAGAATCTGTAGCTTTGATTATTCAATTTGTATACATTCTGTGAGTGATTTGAGAGCAACCTACAAAACCATGTCACTTACATTTTGTATTCTCATTTTGTAGAGAATCATTAGCTCTGACCTGCTTTTAAGACAACATAATAGGTATAAAACCGTTAGTTGAGGGATCAAATGATCTTATTTGCTTATGAAATTTGGATGATAAGTAGTTAACTATGTTGGGATTAAACTTGTTAAATTTCAAGAATTTAGAAGGATATAACTCAAGGATTTAAATTGTTAACTACATCACTTGATGCGGTTGCAACATCTCACCGCGACTGCAACACACCTCAACTATTGTGGCCCAATGCAGGCACATCAGGTCATGATGGTCGCAATACTACCGTAACCACAGCTGAAACACGATGGGGCTAGGGCTATGAAAAGGGGAACAAGAACAAGCAGTGCTACAAGATAAGAAAACAACCATAACTACCTGCGACGTGCCAGACACATTTAATACTGCAAATGGCTAGATTTCCAAATCACACTGTATAAGAAGATGTTCTAGAAGCATTCAAAGACTTTTGACAACACATTGAACATATCTGCGACCATTCTGAAGTTCTTTATACCATTCCGATCTCTTCTATTCTTTTTCTGCAATATCTTTCTGATATATTCAAATATTTTCTGTTTGTAGAGGATCTGTAGCTCTGATTATTCTATTTGTATACACTCTTGAGTGATTTGAGAGCAACCTACAAAGCCACGTCACTTACATTTTGTATTCTCTCATTTTGTAGAGAATCATTAGCTCTGACCTATTTTTAAGGCAAGATAAAAGGTATGAAACCGTTACAGCATTATATTAGTAATTTGTAATGGAACTGGCAATTTGCGAGTATTATTGCATATCTTGTTATAAGAATCCAAATGATTTGCAATTTGTTGAATTTTAAAGCTAGGATATAGAGTGATAAGCAATAAAAATCGCATAATTTCTACATTTGTCATGTGCTTCAAGCAAAGGCTTGAAATCAAACCATATTTTGCATAATGAAAATTCTGTTCTGTCAATTTAGTCATCGACTATTTGGGCTTAGTTGAGGAATCAAATGATCTCATTTGCTTATGAAATTTGGATGATAAGTAGTTAACTATGTTGGGGTTAAGCCTGTTAAATTGTAAGAATTTTATAAGGGTATAACTCAAGCATTTAAATTGTGGATTGCATCACTTGATGCGGCTGCAATATTATACTATGACCGAAACATACCTCAACAGTGGCCCGATGCAGGCTGCATTAGTCCGCACTATCCTGCAAAGGCCACAATGCTACCACAACAATAACCATAAGACAACGGGGCTTGGGCTAAGAAAAGGGAAACAAGAACAAGGACATTTTTTTTTTTTTTTTAGAAGGAACAAGGACATTTCGATTCAGATAATAATTATAATTAGTTGAGATTTTTTATTTTAATAAAACTATTTTTGACCGAAATAAAATGGTCATAAATAAATTATATAACTATTTTAAGTTTTTTATTTGAAGTAAAATTATTTGTGACATATATGAAATGGTCACAAATTAATTAAATAATTACTTTAAATTTTTTATTTTACACAAAATTAGTTGTGACCAATATAAAACGATGACATTACATAATTATTTTAATTTTTTTATTTTAAAAAAATTATTTTTGATTGATATAAAATGATTACAAATTAATAAAAAATTTAAAATATAAGTTTTCTAACAAAAAATATCGGTCACAAATATTAAAAATTAATAAAAATAAAAAATAAAATAATCTGTGATAAAAAATATGGTCACAAACATGTTTGGCTCCTTATAGGTCAAAATTTATGAACAATTTTCTGAGCGTTTTATAGTTAGTCAAAATTTTATGTATTTTATCTATTTCTATCATAAAAATTGTCCCAAATTGTGACCAATAAAATGGGAATGGGTCACAAATTTTGGTCATAATTTCACTATTTTCTTTTAGTGTGGTCACTAAGTGTCTAAGTTAGCTTGGAGAGGTTAAGTGTGAAAGAATACTTGTAATTTAGCTTAAAGAGATTAGGGTAAAAGAAAAACTACTATTGTTTATAAAAATCAAAGGGAATTGTTGAGGACTGAATGTAAGCACATGATTTGGCTGAATTAGTATAAATTCTTTGTTTTGTTCTCTCTCTGACCCTTCTCTTTACTTTTATATTAATTTATATTGGCTCTGATACTTATATTTGTTTGTAAAGAGTTTTAAAGTTTGTAAAAATATCTTTTTAATCAACTTTTTAAGAGTTTATCAAACCATTGTCAGGAATTTCTTTTAACTTGTTTGTGCTTTCCATTCTGATAACGCTTCTATAAATATTCTAATTACTTGACTAATCAACTTTTATGATCATCCAAGTATTATTCGAGAAAAATTGTTTAAGTTTTTCAAAAAAGGAAGAAATTTTGAAACACTTTCAACTTCTCCTTTCTTGTGCTACTACACCTTTCACAACATTATTTCCATACACTCAAATTAGATATTATTACATGAGTTTACAAATTTGAACGTTTAAGTAAATATTTTACATTGTTTTAGTTTCTGTCCCTTTTATAAAAAGGATTGGTTTTCATAATTTTGTGATAGTATAATATTTTTAGTTTAATATTTATTAGTATAATACCCGTGCATTAAAAAGAGAAAAAAAATATTATGTAAGAGGGATATATTACTTAAAAATCATAATATGATATTCTATAAAAATAAAGAAAATGTCATTTATAATAATTTTAAAAGAAATATTCAATGGATCATTACCTTTTTCACTTCTATATAATCTAGAATTGCATATCCAATAAACTCTTAATATAGTAAGATAATTTTGTTTGAAACCCTTTAAGTAATTCCTTACATATTAAAGATAAAGTCATAATTATATGAATGATTATGATGCTCTATGCGTAAAGTACTAATAAATCAATTATATAACTTACTTATTGTAATGTTTGAAAAACTTCCATGTACACAACATTATTGGTTGTGTTATATGATTAGTCTCCATATGATTTGATCCAAATTTTTAAACCATTCCTACTCTTCACTCTTAATAATGCTACATAAAGTTGGCTAGGATTAAATATTGGTTTTGGTAGGTATATCCGCACATGAAAAGAGTTTGTCCTTGACTTTTATTGATGGTCACAGCAAAAGAAATAACTAATAGAAACTGTCTTCCTCGAATTCTAATTAGCAAACTAAAATTAGATGGAACCAAAAAAAATCATGTCACCAAAATTTTCACCACAAAGAACCTTGCATTGAATAATGTGAGTTCCCATTATAGAAATTCACAATCTTGTACCATTACACAATTCTCTCAATTCATCAATATTCCTTAAGAGCATTACTGGAATACCGAATTTGAGCTTATGATTTGGAAGCTTAGAAAATGAAATAGTATTGAGAAATTCTTGTCAATAAATTTCAAAATTGATATCAATTAAGGGTGGTAAATGGATAGATTGGATTATTAATAGATAGATAAAAAATAAACTAATAATTTATTTAGGATCTATTAAAAAATTATTAAAACCATCCAATCAATTCATTATCTATTTTAATAAAAAAATCTAATATATTCATCCTCAACTAGATATATCTAGGCTCGTCCAATATCCAAGTACATTCTATTCTTCAAATCACACACACACATATTGGATCTAATAAATATTTTGGTTAGTCAATTAATTATTCATTAACTAAAACTATTTCGATCCATCTAAATAAATTGAATTAATTATTATAATTAGATAAACTGGATTGAATTTAGATATAAATGGATTGAATAAATCATAGATTCAAGAATCCAATTGCCACCCTAATATCAATATTTGAATCTTCCTTACACACGCTATTGAAGTTCAAATATTCTCTCTCATTACCACAAATTAATGACATCAAATAATTGTTGACATTCAAATTTGTTCAGAAATTTTCTGAACTTAGTACCATCCTAACCTTGGATCTAAACCCATCACAAAGCCCAAACCAAATGCTCTACGAAAAAAAGACAAATAAAAAATATCTCACCAAAAATTTCAAAAAATATATTACAGTAGAAAAAAAGAAAAACAAAAATAATCAAGTGCTTCTGCTTTCTCTCTCTCATGGTCCTCTTTGCTTCTTTCTAGTATTTTGCAGCGGCAACACTATTGAGCTGCTACACCTTTGTTCCCCACTCTACTCCATAACACAATCAATCATCAGCTAGAACAAAGCAAAAACTCATCAGACACCAAACGTGGTTTAGGCAATGGAAGTGGATTGCGTCCCAATTATCGTAAAAAAAATACCAAGATTGGAGGATTCTGAAAAAGTCGACTAGGAAAAAACATAGGATAGTCATGGGAGTCTTTTATTGACCTAATAGTCACAAGGACAACCCGACAAGCCAATAATCATAGGAAATAAAGTCGACAATGGATAGCCAAGTTGAAAATCAATATGAGGGAGACATGGGTATAAACTTCATTGTGGCTTGCTGAGTAAGAGTGTCGACTCGAGAAGGCCAAAGATGCCACTGACTGCTGAAAATACCAAAGGGTTTTAGATTTCAAGGGAACAAACTAGAGTAAATTGGAATTATCGACACCCATCTTTATATTTTGGAATCGTTTAACCATGAGTGTAACCAAAGAAGGTTGACTAACCTTAGACTTAGGATCATTGGATCCAGCTGAGCGATGTTTCTCAAGACAAGGATACACTGTCAATGGCTAAAATAACAGATCGAGCATCTGGGTCGATTAAGTGGTTACTAAAGGGATGGTAATCGACCTTGGAAAGGTCTTCTAGAAGCAATGGCCATTATCACCAACATCAATTAATCATGGGTAACAATGGAGATAACAGTCTGGACATGTGTCATAAGGATGAAAGATGAGGACATGTGTTTGAATCTTGAATAGCTAGGCACTTGTGGATGGAGGTCTACAAATATAATACTCAACCACTAGAGAAGGGGCTTCAAACACTCCTCACACATGAAGGAAAGAGTTCTCTGAGGCATTCTTCTCTCTTTGCATTTTCATTATGATTCGTTTTGACTCATTGTATGTTTTAAAGTTCCATTTCCTTTCCTAGTTTATTTTTGAGTTTAATTGTACGTTATTCATGAATTTCATTAATGCATTTCATTTATGCCCATTCGCCAAGTCTTTTTATTCTTATTTCTTGCAACTAATTATTTGTTTGAACAACATTAGGACATTGGTTAAGAACAAACAGAGAAGCCCATTTGGGAGGAAGGCTCCCCTCCAAGATTGTAACAGGGACCAAATTTGTCATTATGTGACAATTTCGCAAGAAACAGTCCCAAACGAACCTTACATGCAGCGTCACCTGGAATTGTGCGAGAGAGGCAGAGTTCATAAGAGAATAATTCAAAGTTCATAAGAGAAAAACTCTAAAGAAAAACACGCTTGGGAAATATCTGTCCCTTTCTTTCCTACTCACCATTCAATTTAAAAATCCCACACATTAAGAAGCAAGGAATAAGTGTAGTTGAAAGAAATTCGGGGTGTGAAATGGATTCATGAATCCATGACACATCCAATCTATCTATATTTAAATTTAATACAATTTATTTAATTATAATAATAGATTTTAATGGATTTAAATGGATTAAATTAGTTTTAGTTAATTGATAGTTGATGAATCAACTAAAATATTTATTAAACAAAATGGATATGTATATATGATTTGGGGAATAAAATTTATTTAAATATAGGATGGATTTAGATGTATATAATTGAGGATGGATGGATATTTATTAAAATTAATTAATGAATATATTATATATCATCTATTAAAATAAATTATGGATAAAATGAATAATTTTAATAATTTTTAATGAATTTTAAATAGATTATTAGTTTATTTTTTTAATCCATCTATTAATAATTTAACACAAAATCTATCTATTCCATCTATTTCCACCCGTAAAGAAATTAGATTTTATTAACATGTGCCTTAAAGAAACATGTCAAAAAATAAAAAAAAATTATTAGATAAAAATATTAACATTTAATGTCTTAAAAATTTAAAATATATTTAGTACTTCCTTTAAATGATTAAAATAATTTAAAAATAATAATAAATATTATTTTTATTCCTTACGACAAAATCTAAAAAACTTTCCTCCTTGACATCGTTGCACGACACAGAAAGAAACGGCGAAGAGGATATACGTTTCCGAAAGGTCTTGTTCAGATTTTATTGGTAAAAAATAAAAAGAAAGGGTCATTTCATGCAGGTTCCCTCATGTGAAGCTCTCCAATTTGGACTTTCCTTTCTTTTTATTTTTTTAAATAAATAATTAATTTTTATAATTATACTTAATTTATATTTTATTTTTTTAAATTATTAATTTTATAATTTTACTTATTTAAAATATTAATATTTTAATAATTAAAATTATAAAAATTAATCATTTATAAAAAATAAAAATAATATTTTAATAAATAAAAATTATTAAAATTAAAATTGAAATGAATATACTTTAATATTAAAGATTAAAATTTAAATGAATAAAATTATAAAAAAATATTTTAAAAAAAATTATAAATATTAAAATTTAAATTAAATAAAATCATAACAAATAAATATTTATTTAACCTCTTATTTTTTAATCAGAAGCCCTTATTTTCTAACTTTTGACTTTTTTTTATTATTAACATGAGGAGGTGGAGCTATTTCCAAGAGTATATAACCCTTCAGCTCCCTTCATTAACTGTAGACAGGCATGGGTCATAAAGAAATAGTCACGTGCCAGGAAAAAGGTTAAGCTAAATGTGAAAACATTTTTAAATGACAATTAAATTCTATGTGATAAAATTAATCTATTATTTTTTTTTTGTCTGAAACTATTATTATTATTTAAATATGAAAATTAATTATAT
Source organism: Castanospermum australe (assembly GCA_019955255.1). Lineage (NCBI taxonomy): Eukaryota > Viridiplantae > Streptophyta > Magnoliopsida > Fabales > Fabaceae > Castanospermum > Castanospermum australe. The sequence continues at coordinate 793,635 of NSJW01000743.1, forward strand.
GCTATAAATAAATTTAATTGTGTTAAATATATATATTATTTTTTTTATGATTTTACTTATATATTTTTCTCTCTCTCTCTCTCTCACACACACACATATATATATTTATATATATAACTTTTAAATTTCAATTTGATTTCATTTGACTACAAAATTTAATGATCCATTCCATTTTTAAAACATTAGGGAAAACCAAAATCCACATATATAATAATGCTAAAAGATGGCCTTTAATTAAAACAAGATAAACATTAATAGCAAAAAATGACCCCTTCATCACTTTTGTACCAAAATTATGTGTTACAACTTTTTTTTTTTTCAAAATTACGGTTGGAATAACAATTCTTTACAATAAAATAATTAAACAAAAAGTATTATTATTCTATGATAAAAAATGACTATTTTGTTCATCTTTCTCGCGTCCATATTTTCTAAAGAAATAACAATATTTTATAACAAAATAACCATATATAATTTGTATTATAATCTTTTATAGTATTCAAAAAGAGATGTGTCATCTGAATTTGATATGTGAAATTTATTTTTTTATATAAATTTTTTTTTGACATTTAACTATAATAAATAATAATTATGTGATAAATAATATTAATATAAATTTTAAATGTTGTAATGTATTTATTTTTTTAAGTAATTAATAGGTATGATTTTAAATTCTTAAGAAAAAGAAGTTCATGATTAGATCTTTTAATTGTTCTTTTAAAATTCTTCCTGTTATTTAATTTTTTTTGTTATTTAATAATATTTTTAATTATTTTTTATTCTTCTAAATTTTGTAAATTTTTTATACTTATTACTTTTATTTTTTTTAATTTTTCCTACGCGATGGCATTGGTAATCTGAATAGTTATTATATTAAGCAAAAAGAGATACTCAAAGAGAAATTTGATAAAACATAAATTATGAACCAAAGTTCACAAAGAGTACTAGTATTGTATTTCATTTTAAGACTATGGTTGGACGGAGAACTAAGGAAGAAAAATAAGAAAATAAAGAGATTTATTATAATTTTCTTTTTTATTTAGAAGTTTTATAAAAAAAAAGTTAAGAAATAAAATTTTTTAAATAATTTTTTAAAATTTTTTTAATTAATTTTTGTAAATATTTTAAATTTTTTTAATTTAAAATATTTAAAAATAAAAAAATTATTAATTAACTTTTTATTTTTTTAAATTCTCTTTCTTTTCATTTTTTTTAAATTTCTATACATAGCCTTAAAACTCGACTTATGACTTTTTTTTAAAGACAATTGTGTTGGAAAATCACTATTTACAACATAATAATTATAATAAAATAATTATTTTATTCATTTTTTAACAAAATATCATACACTATTTTTAAACATTTTCTTTCTTTTCAATGTATAAAAAAAACAAAATAGTTTGTTGATAAAATAAAATAAAATAAAATAATTTTTATCGTAACATAATTATGATTTCACAAAGATAAATTATTCAACAATAATTATCAAAAAATGACATCAAACCAAAATAATCCCTGCAAAATTAAAAAACCAAGTATAAATAGTTCTCCTTAAATTATTATTATCGTTTCTACGACTTATGTCTTTTGTTTTTGTCTCATTGGATGATTGTAGGTCTCTTTCTTCTTCAAAATCTTTACCAATAGTGGGAAGTGAGAACGCAGGAAAGAGTGGTGAGGTAAGAAAACCTTCTGCTAGCCAAGGAAAAAAATCTCTACCACAAAATCTGGATCCCACCCAAGCTCCAAGTTCCACCTTTGGGATTCCCAGTTAATCGTCTCTGCTTCAGGATTCTAGGATTTCTCTATAACTTGTATAATTGTATATTTGGGATTTCATCCAAGCAATTGTAAGTTTTCTTTTTTCATTAAAAGCAAAAGGGTGAGCATTTGTAAGGCTTGATCCTTTAGAGTTTCTCATAGTTTTGCAGAAAGGTTAAGTTTCAACTTTCAAATATACCTGTCTGAGATAATTGTTGAGTTATAGCTGTTTCACATGTGTAGAAGATTATTATATTACAAGATATATAGAGCCCAAGCAAAGTGAGTTTCTTCCTCTGGTTCATAAGGGTACGGTATTTCTATAGTATTATTTATCTAATGTGTTGAAAGTGAAATAATTTAAGGTGGGGTTTGTGAATTTCCAACTGGATAGAAGGAATTCTGGGGCTTGAATGTATTCAACTATTAATAATTTAAATGGGAAAGATATGTCACTAAAGGGTCTTCACTTCAATGTGAAAATATTTTACAGTAGCAGGATAGGAACAGATTATTTCTTTGCACTCCTAGATATCTGAGGATGTATTGCAATTTTAAGGAGCATGCTGCAGAGTATGTTAAGCAGGCAGTTCATGAGGATGATGCTGGAAACTATAAGAAGGCATTTACCCTTTATATGAATGCATTAGAATACTTGAAGGCCCATTTGAAGTATGAGAAGAACCCAACAATCAAGGAGGCAATTACTCAGAAATTTGTTCAATATTTGACGAGGGCAGAGGAGATACGTGCCATTCTTGATGCAGGAGGTAGTGAACCAAACTTGAATAGTGATGCAGCAGATTCTGTAAGACCAAAGACAAAGACAAGCAGGGGAGGAGAGAGAGACAAGGAGGATCCAGAGCAAGCAAAGCTGAAGGCTGGTCTTGATTCTGTTATAATCAAAGATAAACCAAATGTCAGATGGAGTGATATTGCTGGGCTTGAGAGTGCCAAACAAGCATTACAAGAGGCCGTCATATTGCCTGTTAAGTTCCCACAATTTTTCACTGGTATGTAACCGGATCATGATGATTAGGTCCTTGCATTAGGATTTCTGGTATTACTTGTTTCTGTTTCAATGTCGCTGAATCCTACAGATTGTTACTTTTTAGTAAATAGTAGTCATGCCACTAATAATATCTTAAAGTGGTGAGTTTTGGAATTGCATGGCGTAATCAGAACCATGCCTTCATGAAACCTTGAAATATAGTAGTTGAAAACAAAAAGGGAATTAGTTCCATAGGCTGGAGAATTGCTTGTACTCTAATCAAGACAATTGGTCTGGTTAATAACTTCGAGAGTTGCATTCTTAGTTGATTTTTCCTGTAAGAAAGTTAATTATTAAACAATCATGGGATTTATCTTCAATCAAACTTCCCATAACATTTTAATTCTTAACAACAGATGGAAAATTTGTTGCAACAAATTGAAGTCAATATGTGGGTGGGAGGTAATTGTGGTCTCTGGACACACTGATACATGTTTCAACTGATTATCAATAAGAAAAACCATCCCTACTTCCCTAGTGCTTGTTTAATTGCTTTGTAGTCTACGAGGTATGGAAGTTGAATTCTCCGAATCCCTAATCTCAGAAGTAGTGAATCTTTTCTTGCCATGTTGATGGTTGAAACAATCATAATAACTTGTGACAAAACATGCTGAAAGATCATTGCTGTTAAGTAATTACTGACAACTTGAGGTGAATTTTTTTATGACAACTTTCCAACTAAAATTGTATTAATGAAACAAAATTCTTGAAGACTAATTGAAGACTTATCCTTTTAGCATCAATCAAAATCAAATAATATTCTGAGCAGATTAACTAACTATCTCAATCACGCTGACAACTTCTTGTGATCTCATAACTGCTTAGGTAAGAGACAACCATGGAGAGCATTTTTATTATATGGTCCACCTGGAACAGGGAAGTCGTACTTAGCAAAGGCAGTAGCAACAGAAGCAGACTCTACATTCTTCAGGTATTGTGTTCATGAATAAATAGGACAAAACTAAAGAGAACACGGACTTCAGGAAGTGAGTTTAACATCTATTTTTTAATTAGTAAGTTTTCTTTATAGATTTTACAGTCATGAAACTCTCATTTTTATTTTACTTTAGTTTTGATGTATAAAGCTTTCTGTTAACATCAAGTTCTTGATAGCCCATTTGGAACATTAAAAGGAAAGAAAGTTCATTTTGAATTCTGATGGTAAATCCAAACTTTGGGACTAGTGTGAGCCTATAATTGGTTCATCTAGATCTCTAAAAACAGAGTCCAATTGCTTCCTTATATTTTGGGTTACTATTGTTGAAATTATAGGGTTTAGGTGGAAAAGGAGGAAAGAAGAGATAGGAGGCTCTCAATAATATTATGAATTTTTGTTATAATGCCAAGAATTAACACCTATTTATACAACTAATCTAGGTCAAGTACTAGTGTAGTACCACTTGTACAAGCGCAGCCCAATAAGACTACTAACATAACAAGACTCCTAACACACAAATAACCCTAATATTCTAACACCCCCCTTAAGCTGTAACTTACTAATCTTAGCTTGTTACAAATAAACACACTTGGCAACGGAAAATAACTTAAACATATAATTTAGGCTCCCAAAACCATTGCATTGTTGGAGAGACAACATATCATCTTAAACACTGGATGATTGCTATAGGGACAACAAAATGAGCATGACACTGGAAAAATAACACGGCAAGAAGATAGAGATGCACAGCCAGAAGAGCTTGTTGACATTGGAATGTTGGGTGGCCAAGGAGGTTGTTAGAATATATTTAGAATATCTTTAGAAGATCTTTAGAATATATTGTGGAATCAATTAGTGCACTAATTGATGAAGCAATTTTAGGAGTCGTATCATAATTTTTAGTATATTTCCTGATTTATTTCCTTTTTTGATTAGGGTTATTAGAATATAAATAGAGCTTAATGCTTTGTCTTTTGTAATACATCAATTATATCAAACACATCTATCAAATACTATTGATTAATTTTCATTCTACTTTCTTCTTTCTCTCTATCTAAACCTTATAATTTCAACATGGTATTAGAGCAATATCATCCGCCTTGAGGGTGTCCATGTTTTTCGCTATGTCGAGTTCTATAGAACTCCTTTGTAAATTCTCCTTTATTGTTTTCTCAACCCATTCTATCATCTATTTTCTCTGCTTTTTAACTGTTTGACTCTTTTCTAATGCTAGCATAGCATTGAGAGGGAGTGATAATGATAGTGGTGACTTTTCAATACTAGTGTTCGTAATGTTATCTTCCCATCGATGGTCGTTCCGATAGTGATTTCTTTCCTACTAATGAATTATACCAGTGGTGACATCTCTTCAATTGTAGTGTTTGTCATGTTATTCTCTTCTGATCGACGATTATTCCGATGGTGATTTCTTTTCCATTGATGAGTCATATCAGTGGTGACATCTCTTTAATACTAATGTTTGTCATATTATTCTCTTCCCATCGACGATCATTTTGATGGTGACTTCTTTCCCACTTATGATTCATATCAGTGGTGACATCTCTTCAATACTTGTGTTTATGATGTTATTCTCTTTCCATCGACGATCATTCCGATGGTGACTTCTTTCTCATAGATGAATCATACCGGTGGTATTTCTTCTCAAGTCTCTTGAGTCGGCTATCTGGTCAAACAGAATCCTAGAATCCTTTCTTCTCACGTAGAGCCATAGATTTATGTTATTTAATTAAAGTATTTATTTGTAACAAGTTTAAAGCTTAGTAAGCTTTAGCTTGAGGGGGAGTGTTAGAATATATTTAGAATATCTTTAGAAGATCTTTAAAATATATTATGAAATCAAATAGTTCACTAATTAATGAAGCAATTTTAGGAGTTGTATCATAATTTTATTATATTTCCTGATTTATTTCCTTATTTAATTAGGGTTACTAGAATATAAATAGATGTTAGTGCTTTGTCTTTTGTAACATATCAAACACATTTCTTTCATATTAACTTAATACTATTGATCAATCTCAATTCTCTTTTCTTTCTCCTTTCTACCTAAATCTTATAATTTCAACAGAGGTAAAGTCATCACTGCAAACTAAACAATCTGAAGCCAGTCAAATGATATTCCAGTTGTTGCATATTTCAGTTGGATCTCCTATTCCCTCACTGAAGCCAAGGTCTTGTTCAACTGGCACTAGCTCTCCGTGCTAGTTATATCATATTTGGGGTTGTTAATACAGGATTTCTGTCACATTGGGTCTGATTTTATATGTTTTATGCTAATGTTGCTTATAGGTTGGCTAAATGGGCTACTTCTTTTCAGGTGTGTTGTACTTGGGTGGAGTTTGCTCAGAGTTGTTATTAACTCTTTGCATTCTGTTACTTTTGCTCTTTGCAATTTGTTTTCATCTCCAAAAAAAAAAAAATCAAAAGCACTAAACGGAGTTACAGAAAATTTTACATTTCCTGATGATTTAACTGTTAAACTACAGGGTGAGATTTGAAGAAAATATTTAATGAAATAAAACTATAATGGTAGGAGTGAAGAACTTTATCTTTAATGGAGAAAACTATAAAAAATTATTCATTTACATGTCAGTCATATAGAGCCATAGATTGAATTTTTCAAGGTATTCAAGTCAATAACAATGAAGGATGATTAAGGATTTTAACTTGCATGATAGCAAAAACTAATGGAGAATTCATAACAAAATTTCTTAGGATGTGAAAGATTCCAGTTCTACTAAGAGTTGTATTTTATGAAGCATTTACACTAGTGTATGATGAGATTTCATGTTGATGAAACCCCTGCACAAGCTTATGATCAGTTTTAAAGAACAAAAGAGATACTATGTGCCTCAGCACAAGAATGAAACCCTTAGGCATGTCGATGCTGTCCTTTGATGTGATTCTCTAGTTTCCCAAATAACTTTAATGGAGCATGCAGATTATTGAATGACTTAGGAATGCATGGCAAAACGAAAAGAGTGAGGAGTGCGACTGGACATCTATCGACTAATGACACACACACAAAATGATTTATCATTATATACCCGGATCTGTTATAAATTTGACAATAAGAAATTGTAATACTACTACCTACATTTTAATTTGAGGTTAAATTATATATTTTCTCCCTCTAACTTACACACATTTTTAATTTGGTTCCTCTAATTTTTTCTTTTTAAATGAGTTCTCATAGACATAGTTTTAAACATTTTCAATTTGGTTCCTCTCCGTTACTTGGTGTTATGACACCGTCAACTTGTGCATACGTGGCGAACGAAGAGCTGGCCAGCTTAGCATCCACATCGACATCTGTTTTGCCACGCATGCACAACTAATGGAGAAAGACTAATTTGAAAACGTTTAGAACTATGAGGAATTATTTGAAAATAAAAAAACTATAGGGATCAAATTAAAAATGAGTGTAAACTATAGGGACTAAATATTTAATTTAACCTTAATTTGATTGCTAATTAATCACTCATTGTCCTTTAACCACGTATCTGATTGTTGTAGTATTTCATTGTTGTAAGTAATTGGTCTGCTGGTTTTTACCTATTTCTCTCGCACACAGGTCAACATTGTGTATATAATGTTTTTACTACATAAAATTGTATTTCAGAATTAGTTGATATCTCAGTTCAATGTGCTCTATCTACGCAGTGTTTCATCATCAGATCTTGTTTCTAAGTGGATGGGTGAAAGTGAAAAGCTGGTTTCAAGTCTTTTCCAAATGGCTCGTGACAGTGCTCCTTCAATTATTTTTATTGATGAAATAGATTCTTTATGTGGTCATCGCGGAGAAGGCAATGAAACTGAAGCATCTAGAAGAATAAAAACAGAACTTCTAGTGCAAATGCAGGTATTTATTATGTATTAAACTGCATCTTGCATTAAAAAAATTATTAATTTCACGAAAGTTTCTAAAAGTGTTGCATATGCATAATAGAGGATTATTTCGATGCACATACTTTTATATTTTAGAATTGATAGTCTTTAAAGGGATTTTAGTCATTTTCGATTTACTAATCATTCTGCTCAGATCTATTTACTAATCATTCATTCCCAGTATCAAACTGGCACAGAACCAAGTCTAGTCAGTCATATTCTTGAGATAATATATCATTCCAACATCTCTTACCATGGTATGATAAGTGACAATTTCTAAAATCATAACAACTTCTGATAAAAGATGAATTGTGTTCTGATGGTTTTGTCTATGAATTTTAATTGTTGTGATTCCTATAATTTGAATTTTATGTTTAGTAATCCATTATGACAATTAGAATAAGCATAAATTGCTCTTGAAATGGAGGGTATAAATCTCAAGATAAATTCAAGTTAGCTTTATAGTATGCATCTGCAAGATATTTGTGTCTGTTTATGAAGAGAAAAAGCAAAAAGGGGACGAATTTTCTCCATGCACAATTGAAAAGTGGCTGCTTCCTCATTGCTGTTTGTGTTACCCCGATTTTGGATCATAGTGAACCATTTTATTGGCTTTTCTTTTTTCCTTTCTCTTGCACAAGTAACTTTTGTGTTTATATGTGGTAATATGAGTACTTTGAATGGTATTTGTATTCTTATTTTCTGGCTTGGTTACAAATTTAATCAATCAGATGTTTAAGACTTAATTTCCTTGAGTTGTTGCGTTGGAGAGATACCTATAATCAATTTGTTAGCTGTCCACCTATTTCTAAGGTGTATGTTAGGAAGAAGGGGAGGAGTAGCAGGAGACCAGCGGCTAATGAGGACAATGAGGGAAATATAGGAGGTAATCATTTTGGGGATATGCAATGTAGCAACCTGCCACAGAAGAGAGATTCAGGTAGGATGGGAAAATAAGAAGGGAGAATGAGGAAGAGGGGAAGGCAAGTGAGTTTTGAGTGGAAATTGGAGTGTGAGGTACTGACCCCTCGAAGGTCTGCGGGTAGCTATTTTCCATTGTTGATGTCTCTCTTTTCTGAAATTTTCTCCTCTACAGATACTGATATCATCTTCATATCAGTGCTGGAGAAGGAGTTTCAGTGAATTTTATTAATATAACAGTGAGATTTCCAGTTCCTTATCACAATTCAACTTTGTTTTCACAAGTGTGTTACCTGTCTTGATATCCATCATTCACGTAGATTAATTTGATGTTAACATGCCCTTAACCTTAGGAGAAATCGTATCTGCTGTTGGACTTAAACCTGAATTATATAATCATGATCCAAACCTTATAGCCATGGATTTATTTCTCCCTCCATGCTTATTTATTCCATGCTTTCTCCTTACTTGCTAAGTGTGGGGACCTTATCCCACTCATCTCAACAAACTTCAAGTGGGTTTAAGAATCCCTTGATTTGAACAAGAATGTTTTGTGCAGACCAGAGAGTCCACTAGGCTTCAAGGGAATCAAATCGTTCTACATCTCCAACATGGAAAGGACTAAGGAGCATGGAATGTGGTTCATCTTAGGTTTATAGCCAAGTTAAGAATTGTCCTGCCCAAACCTTTGTCTCTAACAACAATTTGAATGGGAAGCTGTGAGCAAGCCTCCAGTTAAGAAAGTATATAGTAGAAAGAGGAAGAAGGGCCGTGGGGCACCAGAATCCCGAATGGACAAGGAAAATGATGTAATGATGTATTGAGTAACTAACTGCCATGCTGGCAGTAAGGTAGTGGAGGGATACACGTGCTGAGTCTGATGTGGGATATTTAGGGGGAGAATAGTGCAGAATAGAGGTAGGAAAGAAGTGAATTAAGAGTAGGAGGGGGAGAGTCCAGGCCTCTCGAATGCCTGGGTTGTTATAGGGAATTTTTCTCTGATTTTGTGTAAATTTCTCTCTACTCTTGTAAACACAGACCTCACTGAATTCAAAATCACCTTGATATCAGTTCAGGAGAGGAGATAAATGCCATTTTCTTGGCTCTGTTTTCACGTTCTGGTCCAGTTTCATAACAGAAGCCTTCAAAAGTGATCCTGTATAATTAGATCCCACTTACACCCAAAATCCTTAATTGGGTTATTGAGACCTCCTATACAATTCATACTTGTTCTCAGCTTGCAGATTCTGGTGCTTCTCCCAGTTGTAAATATTTCACAAATATTTTTCTGAATGGCATTTATTCTTGGTATCATCCACATATCTGGTGACCCTCAGTGCTATACACATCACTTCCTTCTATAAGAATTATGCTTTTATAACTATTTCTTTCACTGCCTCTGTACATGTCAGGGTGTGGGAAACAATGATCAGAAAGTTCTCATTCTTGCAGCCACAAATACTCCATATGCTCTGGATCAGGTGGGAAAATCACCCTTTTGAGTCTGTTGTCAAGACTGGAATTTTTCCATGGTAATCATTGTTTCATTGAGGCTAAAGTAAAGTATATGCAGGCCATTCGACGACGCTTTGACAAACGAATATACATCCCTCTCCCAGACCTGAAGGCAAGGCAGCACATATTTAAGGTACAAAAGTTTTCAAGCATGTAGCACCTATAGAGAATGCCAGAACTTCCATAATAGCCTTGTCAATATGTTCCATCCCTTTAAGGATTTTGACATGTGCAGGTGCATCTTGGAGATACTCCTCATAAACTAACTGAAAAGGATTTTGAAGAACTGGCAAAGAAAACAGATGGATTTTCTGGTTCAGATATTTCTGTTTGTGTAAGTCTTTGCATTCTGTTAAGCTGCAACTATTGAATGAATCTGTTAAGCAGTATCAGCTTTCAGGTTTTCTGGTTCAAGCTTTCTGTAAATCTGCAAGTTGTGCCCCATTTTCTTTTCCTTTATTCAGGTTAAGGATGTACTATTTGAACCTGTCCGTAAAACACAAGATGCTAAATTCTTCAGGAAAACATCTAAAGGAATGTGGGTTCCTTGTGAACCTACTAAACGAGGAGCTGTTAATGTTAACCTGCAGGAACTTGATGCACAAGGCCTTGCTTCAAAGGTACATGTTGGCTAGGAATCTGAAATGTACATGTTTTCTGATTGAGGATTATTCCTAGAGATGTTGCCAAGGTTGCAAAGCAAATGGATATCTAATAAAATTCTTAAGATAATGGTTTAGTTAATGCATCTTGGATTTTCAGTTTGAGACAGTTAAAAATATTAGTTTGAATGAATCCTTGTTCTTAAGTTGTAGTAAAGAATGTAGTAAAGGAGGAAACTAGGAAGAGAATCGAAACAGAAATGAGAATGCAATTGGAATACTTTATTTATGGTTCTATAATCCAGTTAGATAAATAGTCAAAGATAATTGTTTCTGTTCTTATTCTTTTTATTGTCCTGATAATCTTATTTTTCTTTCTGAACTACCTTGAAAATTAATTGAGCAAAAGCCATTGGTTTCTTCCTTTTTTTCTTTTTTGGTAACTAAAATGAGAAAGTAGATAGGCTCCTTCAGTTTTCTTCCCTTTTTATTATGATAATTGATGACTTGTGCAGATTCTTCCACCACCTATCACTAGAGCAGATTTTGATAAAGTATTGACGAGACAGAAGGCAACTGTTAGTAAGGCTGATCTTGAGCTGCATGAGAGATTCACCAGAGAGTTTGGGGAGGAGGGATGACATATAGCTATTATGAAGTGATTTACATATTGTTAATTTTGGTTACACACTATATACAAATTGTCAATAAGCTTGATCCAGAAGGAAAAATAACACTGTAAATTGTCACCATAATTATCACCATGACAGAGACAGGCCATGTATATCCCTTGAATCTTGTTGAAGAATGTCATGGACTCGTAGTTTCTATCTTATCAATATATTGATAACGTATTACTGAAGAGACATACTGGAGCACAGGCAGAGGGAGGAGGGTTACATGATGCTCATCAGTCATCACCTCCTCCTGCATCTTTAACGGTACATTACATTTTCATAAGTTGATAATAGACTAAATCATTATATTAGTCTTTAAAAATTTCACTGACTTCACATTAGTATATAAGATATTTTAATTTTATCTCTTGTCATTGACAAATTATTTTGTCATTTAATTTAATTTTTAAAAAAATTTAAAAGATAGTTATATTTAAGGATTAATTTAAATGATAAGATTATTTGTCAAGGATCATGATGAGATTTAAATCTCTCATGAACTAATGTAAAGTCAGTTAAATTTTTTTATAATTTAGTTTTCATAATATTTTCTTAATATGCCCCTCCTCCACAGGGTTGTTGGAACTGGACCGACTGGACGGTTCGACTGTAAATTGGATACTCAGTTAGTTATAATTCAATTCCATAGCTGAATTCATAGTTACACTAGTTTGAACCAGTCAAAATTGATTAAACCAACTAGTCATTAATATTTTTAAAAAATTTAATATTTTTTTATGTTTCATAAATGTTTTTATAGATTTTATATTATTGCGTGGAGATTATTTTATAATATCATCAGATAAAAAGTAATGTTAATAGACAATCATACACAAGCATCAAATGCTATTATTGTTTTATTTTTTACATACACTCTTCCAAACTCTCTAGAAAAATATATCTTTTATTCCTTAATTTTACTCTAAATTTTATTTTTTGGTCACTATGTTTTGTTTCTTTTTTGTTCCATTCTTTTCAAAACTCTCCAAATTTGACCTAACATTTAATATTGTTCATGACAGGTTACTGGGATGTACCTTTAGCAAACACAGTCTTGAGCCTTTGGAGTTAGAGCAGGGTGATGTACCTACAAAGATACTCTAATACTCTAGTCAATAAGAATTCTATGTGAGAGTTAGTATTAGAGAATGAATGTTATCTAAAGGGGGTAACCCCTATTTATCTTAGGCAGAGTCATAGAACCACCTCCCTTAAGTGGGGATAGTGGAGGATGAAGTGGCAGGTGAGGTTATTGACTTGATCCTTATCCGATGTAGATAGATGACTAGGCTTTATTGTTTGATTTAATATTATGTACAGTACAAATACCATTAGAATAGTTAATGAAACTTACAAACACAGGTTTTTATGTGGGCATTGTGTCCAATGAGGATTTTTATTTTTTTTATTTAGTAAACACTCATTTTAAGCCCTAAAAGATACAGTTGACATCAATTTAAAACGTGTTTGGATAAACTTATTTTTTGAAAAAATCACTTTCATTTTTATAAAAAAATAGCACTTCTATACATTTTTAAATGTGTCTAAATGCAATTTTTAAACAAAGTAAAATTTGAAAAAAGAAGAAAGTTCATTTATAACTTTTTTTGTAAGTTAATGCTCCTTTAACTTCTAAAAAAAGTGAAAGGAGAAATAGTTTTTAATATAATTTAATAACAAATATTTTTGTCTTTAATTTATTAAAAATTACATTTCATATCTTCTCTTTTTTACTCTTGCAAACCTCATTCACATAAGCCTCCCTACCTAATTCTGTGATTTACATTCTAAACAACGCAACTTTTAGTCATTTTTTCCCAGTACCTCAAATCAAATTTTGACCTCAATGATCATACTACCTAGAAAAAATAAAAGAGAACAACATCAATAACATGTTAATCATTTGGATATACAATTAGACTTATTTTTATTGTCTCACGTCTCGTTTTCTATGACTTTATGACCATGACATACTTAAAATTATCACCGTCTCCATTCTACCAGCCCGTTTAGTCATATCTTATATGCAATAACTCATCATATCTTATATTTAGATTTTTTTAAATAATTTTGATATAAATAAAGTGTTTCTATTTTTTTTTATCTAAACAAACTTAAAAATCTTTTTATTATTTAAAAGTACTTTTCAAATATTGTATCTAAATACAAAATTACACTTTCTTTAAAAAAAAAACTCTACTTCAAAATATATATATATAAAAAGTACGTTTTTTTATAAGTTTATCCAAACGAGTCCTTCAAAGAAATTTGTCATCAATTTTGTTTTTGAATGATAGAAAGTAATATCAATATGATCTTTCAAAAAAAGTTGATATCAATTTAATTTTTTAATCATGTAAAGAGACATTAATTTAATTCCTTAATCATAGAAAGTTGCATCAATTTGGTTAATTAATCAAAGGCTCTATTAATAGTATTCTTACAGTTCATAATCTATTATATGTTACTAATGAGACTGTATCTAATGCCACATGGCAATCTCACATTCTAATTTACCTTTAATTTTTTCTACTTTATTTTTTATACTTGGATAATTTCTCTTTGACAACTGATTTGAATAATTTTTATTATAATGCCATATGGCTTTTATTTTTGTGAAATTACTCTCTATGTGTGTTTTTGTCAAGTTGTTGGTTGTTTTACATTTAAAATTAATTTATTTCTACTTCTAATTTATGTTTATTTGTATTTAAAATTTAGTAAAAAAAAGTAGATAAATTATATATTATGACATTGGTGGCTTTTATTATTCAAAAACAAAAACAAAAATTTTATAAACACTTACTTAGTAAAAACGTTGTTTATATTTAATCAATTATTGTTAAAATTATATTGTCTTAACTATAAATAAATAATATAAAAAAGACATGAAATAAAAAATATTATCTATAAGAAATAAAAAAATTCGTAAATTTTACAGAGGCATAGTCTAGTATAAGAATTATTTTTGATGTCACTTTGCATGATTGATGTACTAAGTGTGTATTTAGATTAGATTTTACAAACTTAATTTTAAATAAATTTGATCTTACAAACTTAATTTTGGTTAGAAGTGAGTTTGTAATAAAATAATTTATATTTGAAAACCTTTATTTAAAAAGTGATTTTGACATAATGAATATTATTCTGATAGTATTAATCAAAATCACTTTTAAATATATATTTACTAAAAAACACTTGAGTATCATATTATTTTGTCTGTATTACCGTTTTATTTCGTTTCATTATTTGTGAAGCATAATTTCACAAGTGGCGTGATGTTGTTGTAATAATTATTTTTTTACTTTGATATTATTATTAAATTAAACAAAAATAACATGACATTTTATCTTGAATTATACTTATTGGTATTGCATTATTTGGACAGACTGGACAATAAAAATTGACATTTGGGTTATAATTTAATGCTAAAGGAAATTATAGCAGAATATGTCTCTCTGCACGTGTGTGTGCATGTGCGTGTGCAAAAAACAATAAAAAATTATGAGAAAATATGTTTATGAGAGGGTTTTCAAAGCCAGATTTGAAGCGCTAGAAATTTGGTTGACAATTCAAAGTTTGCCACCAAATCCCTCAACCGTAACATTCACAACATAGGAGCAACAAATTCTTGCTTTGAGTCAAACGGTAGTTTGAAGAGGAAATCATCGTAGAGTTGGGTTAAATGAAATTTCTGCCAAACATCATTCTACCACTTTGAACGTGCTTTGGAAGTTGTTGAACGTGGGTTTGTCTCACCCAACGCCAAACCAAACATATACTAAATTGATGTCAACTGTTTTTTAAAGATCAAATTAATGTCCCATGCATATAGATTTAAATGAATTTCCCTAGCTTTGGAAAATATATACCGCTAAATTAATGTCAACTATTTTTTAAGGATCAATGATTAATAGATGAATTAGATATCATCCATTTAAATAGGTCATGGATAGATTGAATAATTTTAATAATTTTTTAATAGATCGTAATTGGATTAGTAGTTTATTTTTTATCCGTCCATCAATGATCCAATTTAAAATTCATTCAATCCACCTATTTGCTACCCCTAAACAAGCCATAATAGAGAACGAATTTAACTCCTCTAAAGTGAGGGGTTTACTTTAAAGGATAAAGTAAGAAATATTAATTATTGATGAAAAAATCAATGGTTGAAATCATGATAAAATAAATACATATGTATAACAAATTATGAAATTATTAAAATTTACTTTATTAATTTTTTATTAATGATTAATACTTCTAATTTTTATCTCTAAAGTAAACTTTTCAATTTAAAAGAGTCAAATCCATAGAAAACAAAGCAATTCAAGATAAGAATGCAAGTTGGCTTAGCCAAAAAATTTCAAATTTGGTTAGTAAGCAAGCTCTAGTAAACTTCCGCATGTTCCTGAGAGGATCCAAAAGTAAGAAACTCCTCAGTAAAGCCAAGTCCATGATTGTCTAATCGTGCTCTCAATTGTTCCATGAAAGTGACAATGTGTTTCAATAAAGTTATTATATTTAGATTATCTGTTTTTGCGGTCAGGTTTGTAGTTGATGTGGTAAGGGATAGACGCCTTGATGTCCTGCGCCAACGGTCCGATCCCGGACATGGACGTTCCCAACCCCTCCCCCAAGCCCCTAGGCCAAAAGAAAAAAATTAATTTATTTTATATTTAAAATAATTTATAATTAAAATCATATTAAAATTTTTTTAAAAAAAATTAATTTTTTTAAAAATAATTAATTACCAAATATGCGGTTTGCCCAAGAGAGGCTTTTAAAACTGGCCCTACCAATACTTAATAAAAGAGTATGCACCAAAATCGTAGCTTGAAAGTTGAAATTCCCAATCCAATCACGCCGAAAAGGCCTATCCAAAATAGAAAGTTAAAGCGAAACATGATATCATTTCTACAAATTTCGATTTCATTTCAATCTCGTTAATTTTATCACGCAGCAAACAGAGTAATACTCTGTAATTCTGCACCTATTCCGTTTGGTTTAAATTTTAACTGAATTGATTTTTAAATTATTGATGTTAATAGAATTGCTTTGTGCTTGAAAATTATATTCTAAAATTTAGTCTACAGGAGTTAATGTTGTTTAGATAATGAAATATGATCACTTTTGAAATATACATTATATATACATTTCTGAAATTTCTGAGTCCCACATCTAAAATCAATTCTACTTGCATTCTTCAATTGGACCGTTGAACTAACTAATAACTTCATCTATCAACTATTTTTTTCAAACTACCCTTTAGATGTGGAACTAATCCCTCAGACTTAGATTTGGCCTTGACCACAATATGCTAAACTATTTTACTTTTTACTCCTTAATGATTTGCCTATTTAATCCTTGCAAGCCTTCCAATTAGCAACAACAATCCTGCATTTTATATCAAGAAAACTTAACCAAGTTTGTAATAATCAAACAGTGAAAATCTTCAGCAGTTTCAATGCATGACTTGCCTAACTTGGGTCAGTAGAACTCAAATTCTCCAGTTGGAGTTTAAAAGTGGAAGGAAACAGACCTTCAGATGGTGCAAACAATAAGTTTCAATGCTGTCTAAACTGCAATAACATGATCAGCTTCAATGTTTCAGATAGGAACATAGCATATTACAGTCCTCTGGTAAGTTCAAAGATCACAGCAGCTGACAGTACTAATTACCAGAACTCCAACTCTTTCACCCTATCTATAACCACAACTAAATAAAAAGAAAGTAACAGAGAAAGAAGGAAACAACAGAAACCCTAAAAAGTCTCACTTCATAAGTTATAAAACACGAGAAAAATCAATTTCATCTTCGTTCTTGAAGCCCGGCATCTTCTACTCTTTACAAATGATTGCGCCTGGAAATAATCATGGATCTTATTTTCTGGCTCTTTTAGAGCCACCCTTCTTAGGCCTTTCTGTTCCATGTTTTCTCTTGGAAGTACTTCTGTTAAGCACACCATTAGGGGTAGACTGAGTTGGCACATGATGCCCATGAACCACAGCAGGGAAACCAGCAGCAGGGATTCTGCAACATTGACATGATCAATATCTATAAACAAATGACAATCTAATTAAAATGAACTCCATTAGGCCAGCTTCATAGACTCTTTCTCCACCAATGAAGGCCACATGGGACTGAGGGATGACATCAGAAAATCACTTTTTGTTAAGCACACCTAAAAGTAATTCTTCTAGTTCTAAGAGTGATTTGGAATTTGGTTGCTTTATAAATATGTTCTGATTTTAGCAAAAGAAGAAAATCGAGATTTTAGCAAAAGCAGGTAGACTTTCTTCTGATTCTGCCAAAGCCCAAAAGTGACTGTGTCATTTATTATACATTATTTGACTAACCCATAATATTTTTGAATCTAGAAAAAACATTTCTATCCATTTTCATAATTTGAAATCAAAGTGATTTTCAGCACTTTAGTTCCACAAAATCCATAGAAACAACTAAAATGATATGAACATTTGGTCCACAAACATTTAAGAAGGTAAAAAAACCATGACAGTATAAAGACTGATGAAGAAAGGAATACTTGTTAACAACTTAGAAAAGCTTTTTACCCATGAATGAGCTAGGCACAACCACATTGGTAAAGCTACTAGGCACACATATTACATCTCATGGATATATGCTTAACAAGTTTGGCCACTCAAGATAAGGTTAAGAGGTTCTAAGTCTTCTGACAAAGCCAACAAATGATACTGTAAACCATTTGCACAGGCTTCATTCATGAAACCAACCAAAGTTGTCAGGCAGAAGTCGCAAACCATCCAATCATGAAACCAAATTAATCAAGTAAAGTTGCTTTGACTTCAGTATCTTCCAGGTGGTTTTGGCCATTGAATTATAATGCCACAAACAAAACAGCAATGACAAGAAGTAGAAGCAAAGGCAATATGGTTTGCAAGCCTTACCCAACAAGAGCACAGCAGACTCCAGCTTGGTCATGGAAGCACCAAATGAACCACGCGATTGCAAACAAAGCCGCAAAGCCTGGTTCTCAGCATAGCAGCACTGGAGCAAATGCTCCAGTCTTCTGCATTCCCCTTCAAAATACCTACTCTTCATCTCAAGGTTTTTCACATACAACTTCTTCCTCTCTCTTGATCTCACAGCAGCATCCCTGTTCCTAATCTGCCTGAAAGTCAGATGTTGAACACAATCCTTAGAACCATAATCATCATAACAGGCCCCATTACATTCTTTTTCCAATGAAATCTTCACAGAACAATGCAAAGAAAAAAAAGAAACAAATCTTCAATCAATGCAAATTTGGGTAGCACATTACTACGTTAGGCCTAATATATGACATTTATTAACTAAATCACAAAATTGGTCTCCAAAAAATTTTATAAACTTAGATTAATATCGGTGAAATCTTTCAAAAACTAATTTGATAATTTAGTCAACATTTATTATATTCTGCATCCAACAACATCACTATGCAAAAATTAATGCGTTCAATGATAAGAAATTGCCTTAAAAACACAACTTTTAACAACAACAAAAACGGGTGAAGGCAATCGTAGCAAAATTTTACAGTTCATTACAACGGTGATAGCATAAAGTGTGGATAAACACCAACCTAATTATAGGCATCAAAACAAAACAAAAAAAACTAACCGAACCCACAACCTAGTTGTACCTTTTTTGCTTCTTGGACATGGGATCATCGGCAGACTCTTCGGGAGTCGCAGCATCAACACTGTCCTTGTCCTTGTCCGAATCTTTGTCGGAAGGACCAGAACCGTCCTGGGCCTCACCATGCGGCTCGACGAGTATCTCCGCCAGAAGCTTTTCGTAGTCGGACTCCGACGACGGCGATTCGGGGACGCAACCGCCGTCGTAGCCGCCGTCGCCCATCAACAAATTCTCGATCTCCGACAAAACGGGGTTGGGCGATGACCCATCGACTACAACTGAGGGAGGCTGCTCCTGGTCCTGGGCGTGGAAGAAATCATCGGCTTCAAATTCGGGCACCCCATCAAGAAATGCGTCCCAGTTGATTTGGGCATGTGGGTCATCAAGCAAGAGCTCTAGACCATCCATGGAAGCAGAACGAAGATGGAGATTTGCTGAGGAAGAAGGAGAAGATGGTGAACTAGTGGGAGAGATCCATGGAAGAGGAAAAGCTTAGAAGTTCTAAGAGAGAAGGAAGTCTAAAGGGGTATTTATGAAAACGGCAAAGGAACAGGAACAGGAACAGGAACAGAGGCTGTGTCGAGTTCAATTTCAACGTTTTGTGCAAATAAAAAAAATAAAAAATCCACGCTTTGTGTTGCGTTTGGGTTGTGCCTTGGCGCGGAAGGAAGAGAAAAAGTCAGATAAAGATGAAGCACCGCGTGGGACCACTTTCTGTATCTGCCAGTGCCGTCACGCATCCAATGAGATTGCCTATAGTGGAAGACTCTTACACGTGGGACTCCAAGAGACAATATTCTTTTCTTTTTAAATATATTTTTAATTAAAAATTACAATTTTATATTATTTAAAAAATTTAACTTTTTTAAATAATAATTATAATAATTAATTTTTTTATTAAAATAAAAAAAACACAATAAATACAAATAATTAATTTAAACAATTTTATTATCTAACCTTTTATAATATTTTAAATTTTATATTTAATACTATTTTAATTTTTTTAATAATTTAATTAAATCTCTTAAATTTTATTTATATTATTAATTAATTATTAAGAGTACAAAGAATAATTTTTATTAATATTTACCTCAGCAAATACTCAGTCATCCTTGACAGAGCCTAATGTCTATAAGCCCAAACTAAAGCTCAAAATTATTAGTCAGGGGCAAAAAAAATTCTGGTTGGATACAAAAGAAAAATCAAAAGTGTTTTCAACAAATTGGTCTTTCGATATTTCACTCTCATCTTTGTTGTATCTTAGGGCTTTGAGCTTGTCGGGCCACCATTGGAATTCTAGAATGGACTTATCCACACCTTGTCGTCGTCATCGTCGTTGAATGAACATTAGAATGAAAAAAAGATTGGTGAATAATTTTCTTGACACAGTAGCAATGATAGGATGAAAAGGGGAGGGTGGAAAGGAACCACCACCAAAATCACCACCAGGATCGAAAATCAAAACACTCTTCTCTCCCTTTTTGTTGATCAATGCATATGTTGCAGCAATTTTCTTCACCCAGGTTTGAAGGAATTCTGCCAAATTCAATCTTCTAAATTTCCTGGTCGGAAAGGCTTTTGGGTTGCTAGAATCTTTTGTGAACTCCATAAACTCTATCTCAAGAGATAAATCTTCTTCAATTTTCCAATCTTTCGATAACCCATAACAAGTCTTGGGATTCAACTTCTTGGGGAGGTCAAGATTGTTGAGACCTTGGAACTCCTTTTGAACAGCACTATAAGAACAGCCTATAAGGAATTCTGGTTCTTCAGGGTCTTCGATCATGCCCAAATCTTGCATGGCAGTAGTTTCAATTTCCACTGATTGACCACCTTCTTCAACCTTTTTGTTGTGAAGAATTTCAAAATTTTTGTCGAGCTCCATCTCTTCTTGCATTCCAATATCTCCAACAGTAGTAATAGGATTTTCAAAGTAGTCATTCTTTTTTTTTTTTGGTGAGTACAAGGGGCCGGAGCCCAAAAAAAAAGAGAAAAAAAACTATCCACACACTGGCCTAACACAGCCAATTCTCATCATGTGAGCCAAGATAAAAGTACGAAGCTCCAAAGGAGGGTGCTCAAAGAAGTGCGTTCCTTCACTCATGGTAGTAGCAAGGCTAGCCATATGGTCTGCACAGGAGTTAGCTTGTCGATAAATATGAGAGATTTTCACCCTCCAGTTCCTGCGAAGCAAGTTCTCAATATATGTGACAATTTGGATCTCAGCACCATCAGTATTTGGTTGATGAAGCCGTTGAACAAGGGACAGTGAATTCGTCTCCACTTCCACCTGTCTGTAGCCAAGACGCCATGTCATTTCTAACCCCAGCATCAACCCCCAAGCCTCAGTTTTAAACACAGAAGAAGATCCACAATTTCTAGTGTAGGCATGCAGGAATTGCCAATCAAGATTGCAAAGAACTCCCCCCCACCCTGCAGATCCCGACGCCTTTTTAGCTCTATCCGAATTCAATATCACCCACCCATCAGACGGAGGACTCTTGGAGATCAAAGTATCATGAGGCAACGCTGAACTAGTAGAACCTTGAGGACGATAAACATCCTTTATATAGTTGAAATATTGGTTAATGACAAACACTGGATTATTGGGTCGTTGAAAAAGAGGTTCATGGATAGAGGCATTGCACCAACGCTAAAGAAACCAAGACCCCACGGCCCAAAGCTCTCTCCAATTATCTCCAAAAGCGCCATCAGGAGACACCAAATTATCCTTTATCCATTGATGAAAACTGCTCCTGAAAAAAGACACCACAATAGTAGCAGGAATGATAGCCTTCCAAAAGCTGGCTACCACTAGGCAATCTCTTAAAACGTGAAGACATGTTTCTTCAGCAAGGGGGCAGTGAAGACAAGCAATGTTAGACGCAATAATTGGACAAACATAAGAATTAGTAAGGAGTCATTGATGAGAAGCTAGCCAAACGAAAACCCTAATTCGTTGGGGAACCTGAAGATTCCAGACTTTACTCCAAACAACATCTTGAGCATTCCAATGACCAGAAGCAAGAGCTATATAAGCTGATTTCACTAAAAAGGAGCCATTCTTAGTACAATTGCATATAAGCACATCATGTCTCATATTGGGCCGAGGAGGAGGGATGGCCCTAATCCGCTCAACTTCATCCGGTGGTAGAAAAGTATATAGAAGATGCCAATCCCAATCATTATTGACAACAAAATTTTCCACTTGCATATCCAGGTTGCCCTCATCAATATGCTCAAGAGCTTTGTCAATGAGCCGGATCCATTCCCTACCCATTTATTCGACCAGAACTTAATACTCCTACCATCTCTGATGCTCCAACTAGACAAGTTAGTCGTTTTAGGCCACAAATGGACCAAATATTTTCAAAGATGAGAGTCATTAAGCTTGCTAAGAACCTGCTCAGGCAAATGCGCCCTATTACCATACTTATTTTTTAGAACAGTGGCCCGCCCACAGGCGCTGGTTCCCATTCATAAGCTCCTAAGTAAGTTTTATTAAACAAGCGTCGTTCATAAGCATTAAGTTTATCATGTCAAGACCACCACACACTTTAGGTTGACAAATACTTTCCCATGCTAAAGGGTGCAATTTACGAGTGTTTGCATCATGACCCTAAATGAAGTTACGTTATAATCTCTCAATTTCCTGACAAACATTTTTTGGGAATTTTTCCACTTGCATCATATAAATAGGCATCGACCCAAGAACAGATGAAGCAAGGGTAATTCTCCCAGCCATTGACAGAGCCTTAGCTTTCCAACCAGACAACCTATTTTTAATTTTATGGATGATGCCATCATAATTCCATCTACTTTTGTGAGGAGACGTAATATCAATTCCCAGATATTTACCAATATTGCCTGTTTTTTGAAATCCTGAAATCTCCGTTATACACTCAGTTAAGGCAACATCAGTATTCTTTGAAAAAAAGATTCTAGATTTATCAGCATTAATTCGTTGGCCAGAAGCAAGGCAGAAAGAGTTCAAGCATTTCATAATGCAGTTAATACTCTCAATAGAGGCTTCAGCAAAAAACAATTAATCATCAGCAAACAATAAATGGGAGATAACAGGCCCCTTTCGGCAAGCCTTCATTCCTTTCCAATTCCCTAGCTCAATTTCATCAAGGATGATATTGGATAGTTTCTCCATGCATAAAACAAATAAATAACGAGACATGGGGTCACCTTGTCTAACTCCTCTGACTGGCTTGAATTCCGTTGTCTTTGCACCATTCCAAAGAATATTCATTGTAGAGGAGGTGACACAATCCATCACCAGGTGAATCAAATTTGGGGAAAGCTTTAACTCATGAATAGTGGAGGCTATGAAATCCCAACTAAGCCTATCATAAGCTTTCTCTAGATCAATCTTGATCGCCATAAAGTTTTTGCTGTGCTTACGCTTGGTCATTGTGTGAAAAAGCTTCCTGGCAATGATGATGTTGTCCTAAATGATTCTTCCAGGAATGAAGCTTGCTTGATTCGAGGAAATCACATAAGGAAGACAACACTTGAGCCTATTGACCAAAACTTTTGTTTTGCACTTGTAAATCACATTGCACAACGAGATTGGTCTAAGCTGATTAACAAATTCAGGTTAATCAATCTTGGAAATAAGAGTAATTAAAGTCTGATTAATGGAATGAACAGCCCCACCTCCATTTAGGATATTCAGGATGTACTGACAAACACCATCCCCAACAATATCCTAATTCTTTTGATAGAAAATAGCCGGATACCCATCAGCACCTGGAGCCTTGGTTGGACCCATTTGAAAGAGAGCCCGCTTAATTTCTTCCCTAGAGAAATTAGAGTTCAATAATAGCATATACTGATCAGCAATATAAGGAAAGGAAGATCGGGTTGACATATGACCCGACGTCATTGAATTCGAGATTGTTCAATAGGATAGTACTTGAACATAATATGCCGTATCATTTCTTCTAAATTCTTCAATGAATTCTCCAATCTCATCAACCGTGTATTTATAGAACTTTGGCAACTGAAGATGTTGTACAAACCTTTTCTATTTTATGCAAAAAAATTTCTACTTGATCCAAGTATGATAATTGCAAGAAAATGAAAACACTAATTGATATGAGTACAATGGATACAAATGGTCTAACTCTAGAGAACCTTGTTCTTTAACCTCTCAAAAGATCATTGATCTTATGTCTAATAATCTTCTAATCGCTCTAATGATCTAATTAAGTCTCTTAGATTCTATGTATACTATTAACTACAAAACACAATTCTTATCATAAAGTGTAGCTTCATAGGAAAAAAAAAATTTACACTAATAATGCATTAAAATAAATTATTAAATTATTTTATTTATTTATGTAAAGAGAAAATAATTAGAATAATTATCTAATTAATCTTAATTTTTAAGATTTTAGAATAGAATTAAGACTAAAATTTATGATTGTCTTTCAAAAATATTTCCTTTATTAATTTCATTCTTCATGAATTACTTTTTTGATTTAATCTATTAAATTTTAAGTCACTAATAAAATTTATGATTTTTTATGTATGGAAGGATGAGATTTGTTAATAAATTGTATTTCGATAATTATATTGATAAAATCAATTTTTAATAAACAAAATAAAAGAAATATATATAACGAATGAAAAATAAATTTACTCTAAAATTAATTCCAATTGTTTGCATTAAATACCAATATAGGTTAGGATCTTGACATATGTTATTCAAAGTACATATAGAATAATCATTTAGGAAAAACAAAATTTATAAATTGCTAATTTATAAAAATTTCAACTGTTAAATTTTTCATATACTTGACAACATTTTAAACTTAGGAGTATCTTAAAATATGTCTATTTGTCTTAAATGTATATAAATATATTCCAATTTGTCTTTTTTTTTTTAATTTAAGAGTTCAATGTTGTTTTATTATTAGTGTAAAATTATTTTATAGTATTATTCAATTTTGTATTATTATATTATTGTTATAAATATTTGTGAATATTTGTATACGTCTGTGATTTATTGTATTCCTTTCAATTAGGGATTGGATATTATTAAGCATTTAGTTAGGGATTTGACTAGAATATATTTAGAGATTTGACCAGAATATATTTAGGGACTTAATTAGATTATGTTTTGTAAGATTAAGGGATGTACTTTAATTTGTTCTGTATAAAGGTACAGCTGCTGAAAGCTTAATCTCTCAAGCAATTCACAAATTCTTATTCTCAAATTGGCATCAGAGCTCAACATCTTTTAGCCTGAAAATAATCAGTTTTTCTTTGTCAGTGTCGACGGACTAGTCACTATCAAGACTGGACCTGTGATCTTATAGCCTCTAATCGTTGGAGCAAGGATAGGAATTGTCTTAGAGGGCCCCGATCGGTTGGACCTCGAAGCACCATCACCGGAATCCTACTTACGCGCATCTCTTCCTGTTGATGCGTGTAAGTCATGCGCCTTGTTCCTGGCCTTTGTTTTCACGCCGATTGCACCGTTCTTCCCGTCGGCATCCCCTGGTTCCTTTTTGATGGTTAGCTACTTCATCCACGTCCCGATTTGTTTTCGTTTTGGAAGTCGAAGTCATATCTCCTTGAGTGCTTTTGTTTTTGCATTTTGACGTAGCTTCTGTTCTTTTGATTTGATGCAACCTTTTGTCCCATTTATTTTATTTAGGTGTCTGACCCCCCTCCCCCAAAAAAAAAGCCCTCAAGCATAGTTGAAACCTCTGATTCAACCCAGCCTTAACCTAGGTCCTCTTCTTCTGGTACGAAAAATTCATCTGGTAATGTTCCTATTATTTATGCTTTTTTTGGGTCTCTTGTCATCACCTCAAAAAAGTTAAATGGTAAGAATTATCTACTTGGTCAGCCTCTGTTGAATTATGGTTTCTTGGTCAGATCATCTTGAGAAGTCAGCCTCTGATATTCCTTTAGAGAATCGAAGTCAATGGGAAAAGTTTGATTATCAGTTACGTGCTTTGTTATGGCAGTATGTGGAGCTAGCTATTTTAGTTAAATTTTGAACCTTTGAAACATGTTTTACATTTTGGAAGAAGGCTCGTGATGTGTTTGCTAATGATATTCAGCATCTCTATGATTCAGCCCAAAAGCTGGTCTCTCTTAAACAACAAGACCACGACGTGACCGTTTTTATTACTGAGGCATAAGCTGTCGTGGAGGAATTAAAAATGTTTTTGCAGACTAATAATCATCAAGGTCTATTAACAAAGTTGGACAACTTTGTATGTGGTGTTAGTCTTACGCACAATGCATTCCGATTTTGAACATGTTCGTGACTATATTCTAACTGGCTAAGTTCCAACAATGGGAGAATTTAATCACTCATCTTCTGAAGGTTCCTTCACCTAAAACCTCTTCTAGCTTCCGCTCAACTGACACTGAAGCATCTACCATGGTGACCACTTTTGGATCTCGTGGTGGACATGGAGATCATGGAGGCCGAGGGGGCCGAGGAGGTCGTGGTGGTGGTCCTCAGTGTTCTTATTGCAAGAAAATGGGTTATTCTCAGGATCCCTGTTACTCATTTCAAGGATTTCCTAAAAAATCTATTAATGCCACTCAATCTAATTCTGGTCAAGAGGAGGAGAAAAGGTCTGAGAGCTTATTTGGACAGCAACCAATTACTCTTTCTGAGAGTGAGTTTCAAGAATATCTCCAATTCAAGCAACCAAACAAGCATAGCCTTCCACTGCCACAGTTGCTCATACAGGTAATCCTACAATTTGTATCTCTCATAATAGTAATAGTCAAAGTCTTTGGATACTTGATTCTGGTGACTTCGATCATGTAGCTGGTAATCAATCTCTTTTCACATCTCTCTTTACACCTGATTTTTCTCGTTTTGTCACACTGGTAAATGGCTCTAAAGTCACTGCTAAAAGCATTGGTCATATTTCACCCACTGGATCTGTGTTCTTAAAATCAGTTTTGTTTATACTTAGATGTCCTTTTAATTTAATTTCACTTAGCCAGCTTACTCGCACTTTTAATTATTCTGTAACCTTTGATTCTACATCCTTTGTCACACAGGATCGTGGTACGGGACAAACAATTGGCGTAGGACATGAATCACAAACACTTTACTACCTTGAATCAACCTCACCTGTGGTTTATGTTGCTGTCGAGTCTCCTGGTCTTCTTCACAAACATTTAGGTCATCCTAGTTTATCAAAACTTCAGAAAATGGTTCCTAATCTTAAAAAGTTAGAGTCTTTAAATTGTGAGTCGTGTTAACTTGTAAAGTATGTCTGTGCTTCTTTTTCAAGTTAGGTCAAAAGTCAAATTGAGTCTCCTTTTTTCCTTTATTCATTCTAATATTTGGGGTTCAAGTCATGTTTCTACATTTTTAGGTATTAAGTATTTTGTTACCTTTATCGATGATTTTTCTCGTTGTACTTGGTTATTTTTAATGAAGGATCATTCTGAGTTACTTTCTATATTTACATCTTTTTGTTCTAAAATTCAAACTCAATTCGGCAAAATCATTAAAATATTATGCAGTGATAATACAAAAGAATATTTTTTTCACTGCCTTTTCTTTATTTATGTCCTCTCATGGTATTTTATATCAATCAACATGTCCCCATACACTCCAACAAAACGGAGTTATAGAAAGAAAAAATTGTCATCATTGAAACTGCTCGTACTCTATTGTTACATGCTAATATGCCTTTACATTTTTGGGGTGATGTTGTCTTGACTGCTTGTTATTTAATCAATTGGATGCCATCGTCTGCTCTTAATGACTAAGTTCCTTATTCAATTTTATTCCCCACACGTCCTTTATATCATGTTTCTCCTCGTGTGTTTGGATGTACTTATTTTGTTCATGATCTCTCTCTTGGTCAAGCTAAGTTGTCTGCCCGTGCTATTAAGTGTGTATTTCTTGGGTATTCCAGGTTACAAAAGGGATATCGTTGTTGTTCTCCTAGCACTCATCATTACTATACTTCTGCTGATGTCACTTTTTTTGAAGAGACACTATATTTCACTTCTTCGGTTGAACCTAATGTTGTTTCTGAGGTGTTATCTATTCCCTATTTCGGCCCTTCTTTGTCTCCTTTGCAGGATTCCTTTCCAGCATCCATAAAGTCTTCGACAACTTCGCTTGAGGTCCACTGTTCAGTTCCATCTGAGTCTCCATGACCTTTTCCTACATATCAGCATCACCCATAGGCCCCAATTTCTGCAATGGAGGTTGAAGAGAATCCACGTGATCTTGTCCTACTCCAACGCCTTCACCTACTATGGAACTATCCGAGTCTCTTGATGATCTCTCTATTTCTGTTTGAAAAGGTATTCGGTCTGCTAGAAATCCTCATCCAATTTATAATTTCTTAAGTTTTCATCATTTATCTCCATCATATTATGCTCTTGTTTCTTCCTTGTCTTCTGTTACATTTCCTAAAACCCCTAGTGAGGCATTTTCTCATTCGGGATGGAGACAAGCCATGATTGATAAGATGCTTGCTCTTGAGAACAGTGGCACGTGGGACTTAGTTCCCCTTCCTCCAGGGAAAACTATGTTGGCTGTCGTTGGGTGTATGCTGTCAAGATTGGTCCAGATGGTCAGATTAATCGTCTTAAGGCACGTCTAGTTGCTAAAGGATATACTCAAACTTACGGTCTTGATTACAGTGATACTTTTTCTCTAGTAGCAAAATTGCTTCTGTTCGTCTCTTTCTTACCACGGTAGCCATCGGTCATTGGCCATTGCATCATTTAGACACTAAAAATGCTTTCCTTAATGGTGATCTTGATGAAGAAATATATATGGAGTAACTACTTGGTTTTGTTGCTCAGGGGGAGTCTAGGTTGGTTTGCAAGCTACAACGATTTCTTTATGGGCTAAAACAATCCCCACGAGCTTGGTTTGGAAAGTTCAGTACCGTTGTTCAGGAGTTTGGTATGACACAGAGTGAAGCTAATCATTCAGTTTTCTATCAACACACTTCATCCGGTCGATGTGTTTACCTGGTAGTTTATGTGGATGATATAGTCATTATTGGTAATGATCACGAAAGGATATCTCAGTTGAAGAATCATTTGTTCAGTCACTTTCAAACTAAGGACTTGGGTAAACTCAAATACTTTCTTGGTATGAGGTAGCTTAGCCTAGAAATGGTATTGCTATTTCCCAAAGGAAATATGCTTTGGACATATTAGAAGAAATTGCTATGCTAAATTGTAACCTATTGACAGTCCTATGGATCCAAACAGCAAGCTATTACTAGATCAAGGAGAGCCATATTCAAACCCTGGTAGGTATCGAAAAGTTATTAAGAAATTGAACTATTTCACTATTACTAGACCTAATATTTCTTTTGCAGTTAGTGTGGTAAGTCAGTTCATGCAGTTTCCACATAATACTAATTGGGATGCCATTATTCGACTTTTGAAGTATATTAAGAAGGCACCAAGTTAAGGATTGTTGTATGAAGATAAGGGAAACACTCAGATTGTAGGATACTGTGATGCAGATTCGGCTGGTTCACCTGTTGATAGGTGATCTACTTTAGGATATTGTGTCCTTGTTGGTGGTAATCTTGTGTAGTAAAAAAGTAAGAAGCAGAATGTCATTGCATAATCTAGTGTAGAAGCTGAATTTCAAGCCATAGCAATGGTTACCTGTGAACTTATATGGGTAAAACAATTACTTCGCGAGTTGAAATTTGAAAATGTTGAAGAGATGAAGTTATATTGTGATAATTAAATAGCTTTGCATATCACCTCAAACACAGTCTTTCATGAGAGAACTAAGCATATAGAGATTGATTGTCACTTTGTTCGAGAGAAAGTACTCTCCAAGGAGATAGCTACTAAACATGTTAATTCGAGTGATTAGCTAGCTGACATTTTCACTAAATCACTCGAAGGTCCTCAAAGTCATTATATTTGTAATAAATTTGGGACATACGATTTATATGCTCCATCTTAAAAGGAAGTGTTGTAAATATCTGTGAATATTTGTATATATATGTGATTTATTGTATTCCTTTCAATTATAGATTGGATATTATTAGGCATTTAGTTAGGGATTTGACTAGAATATATTTAGGGATTTAATTAGATTATGTTTCCTAAGATTGAAGGATATACTTTAATCTGTTCTGTATAAAAGTACAGCTGCTGAGAGCTTAATCTTTCAAGCAATTCACAAATTCTTATTCTCAAGTATTATTAATAGAGTTTACTCACGAAGTGTTAGTGTAGTGGAAGTGAGTTACGTTCTCAGACATGATGATTGTGGTTCGATTCTTGGGATCCCATCTCATGGGGGGGGGCCGACCATACCATTATCACTTCCAGAAATTAGGCTTGCGAGGCGGTCCAAATGGGTCAAACCCTGTTGAGATATTCCTGATTAATTATTAATACAACCAAGTTATTCTAATTAAGTGACAAAACATGATAGATGATAATGTAAACAAGTTTTACATAACTGGATTAAAAAATTAAATATTTTACTTAAATAAAAATAATTATTACCTACTATCAATTTGTTTTATTTTATGAAATTTATTTTATAAAATAAAAAGAATATAATAAGTATTTAACTAACTTGTTTATAATTTTCAAGTTTTTAAACTAAAATTTATATAATAGAAAGAACAAAGATCATATCAAATTTTTTTTTGTTAAAATAGTATAACATATAGAAGGTATTGCTTAACACATGGCATCTAACTCTAAAGTTTCTAGTTGCATAGTTTCACCGAAAGATCGTTGACTCTTAAAATAAAAATACTCGTTTGTCACCCATAATTTCATTTTACATTTAATTTAATCGTTACAGTTTTTAAAACGTTCTTACAATTTTTAAATAATATAAAATAGATTTGGATCTGAATTTGGATCTTTTACAAATTATAATATATTGGTATTCACTATAATCGGTTATAAATCTCACTTTTCATATTTAAAATATTTTATATCTTTCTCTTTTTAATAAAAAACTCTCTTATTATTTCATTAATTAAAGAGGATCCTAATCTTTTGGATCTCTCTTGTTAATTAAATAACAAGAGAATATATTGTATTAAAGAAAAAAAATACAAATTTTTTTGAATATAATTAATAAATTTTATACCTTATCATAATTGATCCCTATAACAGCAAAAATGGAAACTTAGGGAATGCCGCGAACCCGAGAGTTTCAGAAGCTATTAATCAGTGAGATAGCATAAGAAGAAAGCTCCTCCGGTGACTAAGAGCACATGTATAAAATGCCTGTAAAACTTAGAGAGAAAGTGAATGAGAATTTTGATATCTTTCATGTATGAACCGGTGATACACCCACTTTCCTTACAAGGAGGTATCCGAAATAACCAAATACAAAAAAAAAAAATGTAAAATGCAAAAACAAAAAATCCAGCTCAGCACCTATAACTAATTTCCTGTAACAGTCCCTACATTATAAAAATTATTTCTATATTTCTCCAATAAAAGATTTGTCTCCATAAAAATGAGAGGTTCATTTTATAGAGTAAAGTGACAAGTATTAATCATTAATAAAAAAAATCAAGAAAATAGATTTTAATAATCTTATAATTTATTATACATATACATGTATTTTATTATGATCTATACTGTTAATTTTTTTATCAATAATTAATATTTATCATTTTATCATTAAAATAATTTTTTCACTTTAAAAGAGCTAAATCTTTTAAGAGGATACAATCCTGTAATAAAATAGGATCCAAATCCATATAAAATGATCCTCATTAATTAGGTTTTTTCTTTTAAAAAATCCCTATTTAAAGTATAACACTAGAGGCAAATAAGAATCATAATGTGTTTTGAAAAGTATAAGTACCATTTCGCATTATTCAAAAATTATGGAAATCTTTTTATATAGTTTTAAACTATAAAGACTAAATAGAATTTAGAGTAAATCTATAAGGACCAAATAAATAGTTTAACCTGATTTTATTTATCCATTAACTATTAATTATCATATTAAAAATCTGATTAATTATTAGTTGGAATATGTTAAAATACTTTAATTAAATTTTACTTGTTAACAAAAAATAATATTTTATAAATTTATAGTATAAATTATGTTAAATTACTCATGTAGTCCATATAGTTTCATGATAAATTCAATTAAGTATTTAAGTTCTTGTAATTCAAAATTGATTAAATATATCACTCTAATTTTCAAACTGCACAAAATGGTCCTCATTATTATTAAACAGTGCAAAATGGTTCCACCATCCGATATCGTTTGCTCTTTCTAATAACTGTATTGACTTGTAAATGAAAAATGATTAAATAGCAAACTGTGATACAATGTGAAAAACATAATAATGATAATATATACATTTTAATAACAACATAGCCCAAAAAAAAACCTTAGGTTAAGCGGCGGCTTTTTTCCAACTACATTATTATTGTTAGCAAAAATACACTTTGGCAACAATTTTGATAAGTCGTGGGCATAGGATTATTTTTTCTAGCGAGAAAGCTGGCTCAACTCCTACCAGTCGCTGCTGTAAATTTGATATATGCCTGGGATATTAGGAAATTAAAATTACTCCTACCCTGTCGCTGACGCTGGGTAGCTTCACGCTCATGTGTCCATTTTGTTTTCGTCCGTCCTCCAAAAACCAAGTCTCGAAATCTACCAGGTACTGAAACCAAGTCCAAATCTCAGTCCTCTCGCGTCCAAATCGCTTGTCCAAATCTCGGTCGGAGAACTCAAAATTTCAGTTGCTTCTTCGTGCTCAAGTAATGAAATTTCTCTAATTGCTTCTTCTCCTAAATTTTCAGTCACAGATGCTTAACTTTTTTTTTCAATTTCCTATTTTCCATTTTTGAAATGCTTATCTTTTCCTAGTCAGAGAGATTTCTTGGGGAACTCTCAAATTGCATAATCTATTGCATTTTAGGGATTCAGCTTAAAAAATATCAATTAGGCATGTTTCGGGTTTTATACAAATTGGTGTTACTAAAGCATATATTACTGTTTCAGTATTACATTTATCACATATATTAGTTGTCAGCACCAATTTTGTCCAGCCATCTTGAATTTATTTGTAAAAAAAATAAAAAAGATTGTTTATTTGATTTGTGATAGGAATTATAATTGTTAGTTAGTAATAATCCTTTATATAAATAAGAGTAGAAAGAGAATAATTGTATCATTAGTCATTTTGAGAGAAATGTTAAAGGTTAGAGAAATGTTCTCTAAATTTAGACTATTTTTTCTATTGTGATTCTTATTAATTAGTGCTTTTATTGCTTTCAGATTAATCAATCGAGGAAGAATCATAATTGGATCGCATGGAGGAGGCAACGAAGAGTTTGGAGGCTCGGATTGATGCAAGAGTAGCAGTGGTGGAAGACGCAGACAAGAACATCCCAGAAATATTTCAGAAACTGTTGAATCGCACCATGGTGACAAAAGCAGAGGTGCAAATAAAGGATATTCAACTTTCAGAGGCTATTGGAAATTCTACATATGGAAAGATTTCGTATGCTATTGAGAATCAAGAATGCAGTGATATAATGGAGCAGAAAGCAGAGGATTTTGAGGACAATCATCTTCGAAAGTTTGAAGAGAAATCTTGGATGCAGAACTCAAAAAGGGTAGGCCAAGAGAAATCTTCATCTTCGAATCTTGAGGAGACAACAAAGTTGGTTTTCAGTTGGAAATGTCAGGAAGAGCTGACGGGAAGCTACAATGAAATTGACGAAACTGCGGCCATGAATACTGTTTCAACAAGCATCAACTAGTCTGTGTTCATCTTAGGCAAAAGTTGCACTCAATTCTTGGCAGAACCAATAGAGTTGGTAGAAATGTTCAAGATTGGGCAATCAAGGGAACCACCTGACCCTGACCCTGACCCTGGAAAAGATCGAGGGCAGAGCTTGAAGCCGCCGTCCCCACAGGAGCCATAGAAGACCCAATTTTTACTTTCCGTGGTTCGTTTTTCAGGATACATTGTTGTGACCATGGGTAGGTACGTCAACCCCAAGTTCACAATCAGCTACGGAGAAGGGTGAAAAATTAAGTTGGAATTTGAAGGTGTTGATTGAGGTTTTTCCTAAAGTGAGAGACCGGATTTCACTAGATTGGTTGCAGTTGACATCAAATTCTAATGTATCGTTTATGTTGGTTGGTAGAATCTATGGCTACCGAAGAAACGAAGGCTAAGGAAGAATTTCGCAGATGCCAAAGCACAAGTTGAAACACCTCATATGAAGCCATCAGATGAAAATGGTCTAGCACTTGCATATGTGAAAGGTCATTTCACTCATTTGGATATTCAAGTGCGTGACAAGGATTACTCCTGTGACTCCTATGTGCTGCATACGTACCACTAGTCTTAGGAGTCTCCCAATGTGCTGGTTAATGGAGGATATAACAAGGTATATCTCTATGTGCTGGACATTAGTCATAGTCTAATGCTTTAATTCTTTTTTTGCCCTTTTACTTCAACCTTGAGGACAAGATTGTTTTTGATAGGAATAGATATTGATAGGTATTATAATTGTTAGTTAGTAATAAACCCTTGCATAAATAGGAGTAGGAAGAGAATAATTGTGTCATTAGTCATTTTGAGAAAAATGTTAAAGCCTAGAGAAATGTTTTTTAGATTTAGGCCATTTTTCTTATTGTGATTCATATCAATTTGGTTATTTTAATTTCTTTTAAATTAAAAAAATTATAAAAAAAATTAATAATAAAAATAGAAAAAGATACATATAAGAGGATAAATAAGTCCATTATCTTGATTCTGAGATTTGGTCATCAAATTAAAAAGATATAACTGATCAATTAAGATAGAAAAAACTTAAATAAAAAATAGATTAGGTTATCTTGATATAAGGCTTTATCTAGTTTAATTTTATTTAAAGAGAGGAGAAACAAAAAAGGGAAGGAAAAAAAAAAGGTAGATACAATCTAAGAGCACGTACTGAAAAAGTTGTGAATGAGAGGTAGTATTCACGGGTTTGCAATTCATCAACTTGGGAATATTTTGTTCGCATGAGATTATAACCAAGGTATGTATACTTTCACATAAATTATGTTATGCATGGTTTTGTTCACTGTTATCTCAATAAAATGCTGTCCATGTAGTCTTACAAGAAGAAATGACGTAAGTAAAAGGCATATAATCCTTCCTTTTTCTTCTAGTAAGGAATTGAGTTAATTTGATCAAATAAAATAATGAAAAAAGTAGTAATATTCAAAAATTAAAAAGGATAAAAATATTAGTAATGGAGGTGAATTGTGATACAGATCATGAGATTTTATTGTGTCCTCTTTGCTAACATGTAATTATAATTCTAATGTCATTTTATATTATTTGTGAATGATTTTTTTTTCTTTCTTTTACAACAAACTTTGGTGTATGAATTTAATTGTTGGGTCTATGCTTTGTTTTGTTGGCCATATCTCTCGAAATTAATTTTTAAAAATTAATTTTTAAATTAATTTTTGAAATCTAAATTATTAAATTATTTTAACTATAACAACTTGTTGATTTTAAAGATAAAATTAGGATTAATGTTGCCGTAACTGTTCTTTAATCTTAAAATAAATTTTAGTTATAATAATTTAAATATTTGTTAATGTGATATAGCATGATCTTTTGATTTGTCTTATCATATTTATTTGATTGTGTTTGACATTTTATCTTAATATTCTACTTGATTGCTTAAGATAAAATTTTAATTTAATTTAGTTATTTCTATTATAATCCTTAATTTTAATAAATTTTAAGAAATAAATATTCATAATATTATCTCTGAGTCATTTTAACTGTGACAACTTATTTGATTTTGAAAAATAATTAATTGAGATAAATGTTACCATGACGGCTTATTAATTCTAAAATAAAATTTTAATTAAATTTAGAGAATAATTAATTGAAATAAACGTTATCGTAATGGCTCTTAAATTCCAAAAGAAGATTCATAATCTTAACGTCAATATTATCGCGACGGCTCTTTGATAATTTTTTTATATATCTAATTAATCAATTATTTTAATTAAAATTCATCAATTAACAATTATTTTTTAGATGAACTACGTAAACTTTGATTCCCTATTTTGGAGACATGTAGGCACCTTAAGCAAGCCCAACTTAAATAATTTTTTTTGTTAATCAAAATTGTAAATATACTTTTAAATTTATGAATAATTTATTCCTTCTCAAACTTATAAATAATTTTTTTGGTAATATAAGTTGTGCATATTTTTTTATTTTGTAAATATTTCAATTTAATTTTTTATTTAATTTGTGTGTAGTTTTTGGGTAAATTAAACATCATTAAAGTTATTAATAATTAACATAATTAGCTTTAAGATAACTGTTTTATGACAGATATATCATGAATGTTAACCAATTTGTGTTGTTAACCAATTTTTATTTTTTTAAATGGCTTTTCTAATTTTTTTCAATAAATAAAAATTGGTGGAAGATCTATATTTTTATTTAATTTCTTCCACCAACTTCACGGCACCTTCTGAAAATGTTCGTGACATTACTGTTTCTGCTGAGTATGTGAAGTTTCGTAGAATATAAGAAACTATTGTAGTTGCTATTTATGATTCAATAACACTTGAAGCTTTAATTGCTTGTATCTGCTCCGAAACAAATGATTTGAAGTGCTTCGATTTTGAGGGAATCCTTGTAACTAAATAATGAGCCATATCAATTTGTTGGAGATAATTATCTTTGTCTAGTAGTGTTAGTTGCATGGAAATTTCTACAGATGAGAGGAGTGCTTTGATTAGATTTAATTCTTTAGAAAATGGTGAAGCCTATAATAACAGTTCGAATTTGCAGTCGAATAAGTCAGGCATTGTTGATTTTGATTCAGAATCAGAGGAACATCATGAAAGCAACAAAATAAATGCTTCATCGCTGTCAATTTGCTTCCTTGATTTGCACAATCTAGAGGTACTAGATTCAAATGTTTAAATTTAGATGTCAAAAATAAATCCTATGTTTTGTCTCACATCAAACTTTTCCATTATCTGCTCTATCTGCAAGCTTGCTTTTAAGAGCCCACTCTAGATATTTTCTGCATGTTCTTCATTCACACACCATAAGAAAACATTCTGTCTAGAATTATCATAGAAGACACCTACATATTTGAATTTTTAAATGAAATAACTGATTTCTAATGAAACAAAGTAAATGTTCTTCATGGTTCATCATTTTCTGTTGGGGAGTACAACGTCTCCATTTAAATAAATATAAATTTTAAAATTTCTAAAGTAATTTTTATTATTTTATCATTTGTCATTAAAAATATTTTATTAATTTTTGATATTTTCTGTTGGGGAGTGTAACGTCTCCATTTAAGTAAATATAAATTTTAAAATGTTTAAAGTAGTTTTTATTTTATTGTATCATTCGTCATTAGAAATGTTTTATTAATTTTTGGTGTTTTTATTTTAGCATTTAAATAGAATAGAACCGTAAAAATTATTTAAGGGGAACTAGAAATAGTTGAAATACATGCAAAAATAGTAAAAACTATACAGTGACAATTTAGTAATTTTGGGGTTACAAATGAGGGCATTTTTATCCAGTGAAATATTTAAACATATAAATTAGCCAAATTTATTTTACAAATTATTAATTATTATCTAAGCATTTATAAATTAAAATAGGTGAAATTATCATACTCTAACCTAATTAAAAATTGATATTTAGAAAGATTTACATAAGTAGTAACATAATTGGTCTAAAATGACCAATAACACTATGATAAATGCCAAATTTTAATCAGATAGGAGAAATAATCATTGTCTGGATAGAGTAATTAAATCTGTTACTATTTAGTTTTCATCTAACAACCTAGTTACAAACTAATTAAAAACCATGATTAAATGGATTGACATGACCAAAAAGCAAGCTTTTCTATTGGTTATCTAACAAGATAAAACAAGATTAAAAATACTAAACAAATCCAATAATCACCCTTGTGTCTCTAATCCCACGGCCAAGCCAAAGAAAAGGAGGAAAAGAACAAAAGAAAAAAGAAATAAAGAAGAGAGAGAGGCAGCCATAGTCACTGCCAAGGAGAGAAAGAGGAGAAGAGAAGGAGAAAAGGAGAAAGAAGGAAGGAAACAAGCCCAAACCCTCACCAAGATTCAACTTCAAGAGGTAGGGAACTCAAAACCTATCTTTTTCCTTTTTAAAACCATAGTTTCATGGTGGTTGGTGAACTTGAATCTATGAGACTTTCTCTCTCTAGAGTTTTTTGTGTGGTTATGGGTGGTCTGGAGTAAGGTGAACTACTTAGATGAAGGTTCGAAACCTATTTTCAAGTGGTAGGTCAAGTTTCTTAAGTTGACATACTTAGGGTTCTTGAGTTAGTATCCTTCTAAGATGTGATTTTGAGGATTTTGTATGATTATGAGCTTGATTAGGTAATTTGGGATCATTGTTGTCCATGAATTATGTTGGAAATCACTGGAAACCATGAGATTTGGACCCTCCCTATCCCACGGCCATACTAGTGTTTTAGGATGAATTTTTGATTATTTTTATTGTTTAATATGTAGTCTTGATGGAAATGTGTTATATTTGTTTTATGGATGATTTTTGTTTAGTTAAATGAAAATCTATGCAAGTTTAGGTGTTTATGGCTCACGGCCAAGCTAGGGAGTTTGGTTGAATATTTGTGATTGTATTGTTATAATTTTATTTTAAGTATATAATGATAATTTTAAGGTTTGTGAAAGGATTGGTTGTGTGATTCCTCTGATATTTTGAATTTAATGTTTATGCATAGCAATGGGATTTATAAGGTGAGTTAGATTTGTGTTATGTATGGTTTTTATTAAAGCTTGTTTGTATTGTTGAGTATATGGCCAAGTGGATTTTGGGAATGTTGTGTGTTGAATCTGATGTTGGTAGGTTAGTTGGGTGATTGAGAATATGAGACTAGGTAGAAATTTAGGTCTGATCGAAGTATGGAATATGGCAACTATCTCCACACTCACGGCCATGGTAATTTAAATAGGTAGGTGATTGATTAAATTGTGTATGAGTTAAAGTTTTAATGTTGTATAAGGTTTAGAGGAACACCTATAGGGGGTATTCCTTTGATCACGACCATATTGGGAGGAAAAGCATATAATTTGTTTTCTGATGAACTATGGGTTCAGGGATGTGACAAAGAGGTTAGATAGTAAAATTGAGGTGATTTAGAGATGTATTCTCTTGTATAAATGTCTCTTTGAGATGTTATTGCCTTAAAAGTTCACTCTCAATATATTACATGCTCACTTTAGCTAAAGAGAAAGAAATGACTAAACTTGGATGTGATCCTCTAGAGAAAGAAAATGAATTTGAGGTGATCCATAAATATTAGAAAAGAATTTCTAATAAAATGTCATGAAGGAAGTCCATGAGAAGTTCTACATGTGTTTAGGTCCACTTTGTGCATAGGTCAACCAAAAGTGTAGATAATGGAGTGGAATATACCAGTGCAAAAGTGGAATGGCTACTCTAGTTTTGGAGACGTCTTATACCAAGGGAAAATTTTCAAATAGTTAAAATTTTTAGACCATGTAGGCAAAAAAGAAATTTAAAAGGGGTTAAATCCTATTTTAAGCTTAGTGAGCATGTAATAAGGAGAAAAGTTTTATGGAATTGTGATTGTCATTTATTATCCTTATTTGAGATTATTGATTAACCATGAAACTGTGTTTTCTGTATTTAATGCAGCTGAAAATGCTATAGAATTTATTTTCTTATTTTTACATACTTGAGTATCTACTGAGAATTCATTTCTCACCTTTATAAACTGTGGTATTTCCAGAGTCTCCTGCAACTGACGGAAGATGAGAATCTACATTTTCTTGATTATTGACACGAGCTGGATGATTCCTTAGAGCAGGACCAGTTTGTTTTGGTTATTTCAGATGTTGATTGTAAGTAGTTTAGGGAGAATTAGTTTTGTATGTAGCATGTACTTGTAGGATGTTGACTTTGGATTTCTTTTCCTGCATAGCTGAGTTAGGCCAATAGTTCGTTTTGATATGCATATGTACATATGTTGGAGTGCAGGCAAAAATTTTAGGTTAACAATTTTTTGGATGTACAATAATGTATAATGATATACAGGTTAGGAATCCCACTTATGTATAATGTTACATAGAGTATTTTGTTCTTGACCTTGTGAAATAATATTGTATAGTTCTTTATTCATGACATGGATAGTTGATATGAAATGTGGTTACGTGTAGAAAATTTAGAATTCCTTCGATGTAAAAAATTTGTTTATAAGCTTAAGTGAAATGAATTTTCCTTATAGTAGATTACACGTAATAAAATATATTTACAATTTTGAGCGATATTTTCAGTATGTGGGCAATATTTTATAATTCAGTATTAAATTCTGGATTTTCGACACATGACTAGTATTTTATTTCCTTAAAGAGAATTTAATGTAGGCACGTGATCACCAAAATAATGATTTAACTAAATTAATAAACTACACTAACATAATAAACATGTAATTATAACTTTTAATAAATTTAAACCAATTTACACATTAATTTAACTTAATTAAATTTATTGATTAATTATTTATAAGTAACACAATGCCTATACTAGGTAGGGTATTACAGAGAGGGGGGATCCTACATTGTGATTATCTCAAACCTCAATTGAGTTATTCTATGGTAGATGTTGCCCTTCTACTATGCATCTCCTACATACTGTAATTCAATGTTAATCACTACCATACTACTTTCTATAGGTATTTCATGTATTGAGGCTGGGAGAAGGACAAGATATCATAGCTCTGGCTCTAAACAAGGATAACACAAATCTTTTGGTTTCAACTTCATATAAAAAATTGATAATGTTTTGGTTGCTAGAAAAAGCTTATGGAAATATAGCTTATAACAGCGATATAGGTCATTGAGTAAAGAACTTATAACAGCAACAATTGTCACTGAAAAAATTTGCTTATAGTAGCAACATTTGTCACTAAGAAAATCAGCTTATAGCAGCAACAAATAAAATATAACTTACAGCAGCGACTAATGTAGATACAAAAGGATTCTTATAGCAGCGACTCCAAAAGTTGCTGCAAAACTTTTTCCAACAACACTTGTTATTGCTATAAGCGGCAACATTTTTGTTGTTGGGAAAAGCATTTGTTCCAACGACTTTGCATTTTTAGCAGCGACTTGTAGTGCATGGTCACTAAAGAGATTATTTTTTTAAATTTATTCTACAATGGATTGACATGTGGTTTTTTTTTTTGCCACTGCATTATTAAAAGATATTATGTTTGTCCCATCGTATCACCGTTTGAAAGGACTTTCGAATTTAATCTTTCAACAAAGACTTTCGAACTGTCAAATTGAAAGGACAAAATTTGATGAAATGAATTTAGTTTAATATGGGATCAAGTATAGAATTGTCAAGAGGTAGCAGGTTGAAAAATAGAGGGTTTTGTTTGATTGGTTTTAAATTGTATGGACTAAATTGAATTTAAATTGAAATGATAGATGATTAATTTAATTGAAAATATGTATTTCACGCATACTACACTAACTAAACTCCCACCTTCAAATTTTTAGGAACTACAATTTCCCTTTATTCCTTGTCAAACTTATCTAGGTTTCTAAAACAGGTAACTAAATTTGTCTAACCAAATGTAAAATTAAAAATTAATTTCAAAAATTGATTTCAAAACAGTCCAAACCAACCATTAGGGTGGCATAACCTAACCAACCTGCCAAGTGGTTAGGAAACATGCGACCTTAGCACCCCTTATGGCACCTAAATCTTAACCACCCTGTGGGTGACCTAAGCACCTCTCACTGTTCGTCCAACAAAGTGTTACTTCATTTTCTATAAAAGCATTTATAGATAAGCTCTATAAAAGCAAGAATGTAATCAATTATAGCCTACTGTCAATCACTTAAAATGAAGTATTTGAGTGTTGCATCCGTCTACACATCATACTCTTTCTATATGAGTTCCAGTAGTCACTAATAAATAGGATTTGCAAACCATGTTTTATCAACCTTAACCTTTTTAGCATTAAAATAACAAAAGCAAATTGTGTTCGAGAAATAGCAAGTAATTGTATTGTTATAAACTCATTAAAGATAACTAACCTTACAGATTGTTTCAGGATAAGTATTTCACAAAAGAAACACCATTAGCTACTTTTTTATAGTATTATAATCGGGAGGCACAAAACCATTTACTTTATAGCTAGTAGCAAGACTATTGGAATTCATATAATGAGAATTTAAAGAGAAATGAAAAAGTAAGCCCCTAGAGTAAAATATCCGAACAATTTTAGCTCTTAGATGCTCCTTGTCTTCTAAGTTAAATACTTTCATTAGAATAATTTATAACTATCTTATGGGCTAAAATTAATTGGTATTTTGATTCACAAAAAAAATGGACTAATGATGTGATCTCTTTTAAGATGTATAAAGCTCAATAACTTAATGATCCATCATATATGAGCTTCGAACACCTGATTGGATTAATGTGAATTATGAAGTGTTGGCCTAACCTAATTAAACCAAGATGGGAAAGCTCTAGGTTAAAATAGTTTGGCTAGGTCCCCTCTGCCCTCACTAGAAGCTGACGGCTGTCACACTCCTAGTTGCTCCATTGACTACTGGAATCAGAACGAAGTGAGTCAAAAGGAAGACAGCCTCTCCTGTTGATGCAAGTTTTTAGATGAACCACTAAGAACATTCGAGCATTGGAATCATGTCATTGGCAAGTCAGACTTGAACATGGTATTCTAGTATCATACAATCTATGATTTTTATTTCTTACATTTACTTTTTTTTGGCATTTAAATTGATTCCTATATGAGAAATTTTCACTGATTGGTATGCGTGATTACCGCCAAAGTAGAATTACTTGTATTAATTTATAGAAGTTTTTCATAAACTAGGGAATGTTTCTAGTTAAAGTATATGATTTTCTGCTCAAAGGGAATTATTGTGTGTTTTAATTGGAAGCCTAACTTAGATGATGTTATTGGAAAATTCATTGTCCTAGAAGATCTGTCTACCCAAAGGAAATAGATTTTCAAAGCTGGTGTATTCTTAGTGATTAACTCATCTGTGAGGTTCTAATTTTTTGTTGCATGCTCTGCCCAAAGGAGAGTGTGTGATTCTATGCTGGCCTCTCTATAAAAGCTTATTATAATTTGAAGTTATTTTTATGCCCTTTATTTTATCTAATGTATTCCTGATTTGTCTTATATAGTTACTTTTTCAATGAACAGTTGTACTACTTCTATTGAAATGTTGATTGAATTTGTTTTATGACCAGTGCAGGTACATATTGTTTAGTATCTCATATTCACAGGATCATGTTATTACAGTACATTATCACCTTTATTTATTTGGACATTTATTTCCCTGTATGATTAATTTTATGGATCAATATGAAT
Source organism: Castanospermum australe (assembly GCA_019955255.1). Lineage (NCBI taxonomy): Eukaryota > Viridiplantae > Streptophyta > Magnoliopsida > Fabales > Fabaceae > Castanospermum > Castanospermum australe. Next base: position 837,100 of record NSJW01000743.1, read on the forward strand.
ATTTATCATCAAAGTGATTTGTTCATATTGATTTTGAAACTTATTATTATTTAAGGGATAAATTTTTAGTTATTAAGCATAATTGCCTATCCAAAGGGGTTTTTATGTATTATAATTGATAATTTTGTGAGGCTTATCAATGCCAATATCTTTTAATATTTGAGGCGATCTACCCAAAGAGGATTGCTCTTGAATGTTAGGAATTTCTTATTGATAGCTTCACAAAAAGAGAACTTATATATTATTGTATACCTTGCCCAAAGAGGGGTGTATGGTATTATGTTTGGGCTCTTGTTTTAGTTAATGATGCTGTAAAGCATACTGTTCAATGTCCAAATAATTTATGCTGAACATTCTATATTTATTTGTATAATGATTTTGTATGGTCAATTTTGTAGTGATTTGTAAACCATAATGATGAGAAATTTAGATTATGGCACTTCTATAGACGTTGGAAGAAATTTTATATTTTCTAAAATTTTCTTTCATTTTATTTTGTTTGGATACAAGATTCCATTCGTGATAAATTTTAAGGATCATGAATATTTTTATATATTATATTGTATTAGTTCATGAATTGTTTCTTATTTTGCAATGTTAATTGCACTTACTGAATTCTAATAAGATTATTTTTGCTAAAACAAGTCTATGACTTAGTAACCTATTGAGGCACATATTGTATTAGTGTCTTATGTTAAATACGTTAGCAACATACAAAATATTATTGATATGTTGAATCCCTCCTTTTTGAGCGTGTTATATTCGGGCATGAGATGGTCTTAAAGGTCAATGTGAATGTGAATGTTTGGTCACCAAAGTAGTTAGTTATTTACATTAATTTTAAAGATTTTTTTTACATTAATTTTTGAGATATTTTCTTCAAATTACTGTACTTGATCACTTGCCCAAAGGAGGTTGCTGTGTGTCATAATTTTGAAGATTTTCATGAAGCAAATGTACAAGGACACAATAACATTAGAACCTTGTCTACCTAAAAGGGACAGGATCTCTAAGTTATATTGTGTTAACTGTATTGATCTTAGAAATATGTCTGCCTAAAGAGGACAATTTTTGAATTTTGTTGCGGTCTAATGTGTCAACTTCATGGTGTTTGGGCATTCTTATTTTTGTTTGCCTTGCCCAAATAAGAATATATAAGTCGTGACAGTTTCCTCCAATAACTCATAATGCGAAAGAACTGAATTCTCAATTGTTTTCATGAATTTTATTTATTTGTTTGGGGTGTTAGAGAAATTTTGGTTCATACATTTGCATGTAGGTTTTATTTTGGCCCTGAACCTTAGAAATTTTGGGGTAAAGCTTACATGTGTCAATTCTAAGATGAAGTTTATTACTCATTTAATTTTAATTGTTCAAAATTTGATGCATATATTGCTATTATTTTTATCCCACTATTTATGATAAGATGCAATATTTGACCTCATGTATTTCATAAATAACCACATTGATAATTTTTCATCTTATTAGTTGTAAAAGTGAGAGATTTTTCAATTATTTTTATTGTTTACTAATCTTTTTTTTAGTCAAGTAAATATCTAACAATTTACTTTATGTTGGTATTAAAAATGAGTTTATGTTAATATTTAAGAATGATGAAAGTTCCTACACCTTTATGAGAGAAAAGGAATTTTCCTCAAGTTTTTATCCTACTTTATATTCCTTTTGTTATGGAATTTTCACTTATTTTGATAATGTGATTTTTTCTTAAACACTATAAAATTTAAAAATAATGATTTGGTGACAATTTTAATTCATTGATTACCATGAAAAGCTAGCGTTTGACTTGTATGTTACGCAAATTAAGCATTCTATGGATCTTGGCATTAGTAGGAGGATTTTGATTATTGTCATTATTTGATGTCAAAATCAATAAAGAAATTATTTATTAAGTAAATTTGAATAATTATGTTAAAATGTCTAGTTGTGGTCCTGGATATTGAACTATATATATGAATGTTCTTAATATCATAGATCATTTCTTTCAGAAATCTATGTTTGTATTCTGATTCATATATTTGAGATAGAATTCTATCCATGTAGTTATCTAAAGTTTAAAGATGATAATATTTTCAAAACTAAAACCTTGAAAATGATTTGATAAAATCATAGGAATGATAATGATACATTCTTACTTGTCTCTGACTTGATTTAATTAGTAAATATTTTGCTAGTTAGACTCAAATAAATAATATTTAAAAACTTTGTAAGAAGACTCCTATATGTTTTATGCATTTAGAATTAAAGTTTCTTATTTGGTTGTTAGACAAGAAATTGATGTTGTCTATGTTTGGTAGCTACACAGAATTTGTGTACATCATTTATCAATTTTCAAAGCATGTAAATATAATTTTGTATTAGATCATTAAAAACTTCTTTGATTACAATACTCAAGGGCATTTATTTTGAAGTCTTGGGATATTTTTACAAATGTGATTTTATAATGTTGTTCATCCCTTAACCACAAATCTCAACCTAGTCTTAAAAGACAATGTCAAAACAAGTGGATTTTTTTTTTTAGTCCTAGTGATGAATTTGGTTAATGGGAGTTTTAATGATTAAGTCATTATACTTATCTTGTTGGATCTTTTCTCATTGAACATTCTTTGGTTGATATGCAAAATATCATTATATATAATTGATGGTACATTCATTTTAATTATTGTTTATAAATGTATTTCAATCGTAAATATTTGTGACTCGTTGTCTTGTGAATCAAAATGTCTCGTGATAGACACCAATGTTGAGTTTGAGATATGTTTATGTAACTCAGTATCCTTGGAATCAAAATGCCTTTTGATTTACACTATGTTTGAGTTATAAAACATGATAGTTCTGCAAGAACTGTGTAATTTCTCTTACTTCAAAAGCATGTCATAGAAGAGAAATTGTTAAGACTAACAACGAAATAGCATTACTTTTATTTTTAGATAATTTTGAATGTTGTTTTCTTGCCACATTCCACATTAATAACTGGTCTTGGTCTTATATCAATAATGAATATATTGATTACCATGATCTGATGTTATTTGATTTTTGATTGGATAGAGTCATACTTAAGTATTGCATCTTATATTACAATTTTTTTAAAATGTGATCACATTGTAAAATAAGTTATATTAGCCCGAGAGTCGTTTTAAATAAATGTTTTTGAAAATAAAATTGGACAATTAATTTTATCCAATTGGGAGAATGTTAGAATAATCTAATTGTCTTATGAGATAAAATTAATTGATATTTTGATTAAAAAATAACAGATTAATTATGTGATTCCTTTTTAAATGTATAAAGTCCAATAACTTAATGATCCAGCATATATGGGCTTAGAATAACTAATTGGATTAATGTAGATTCTCAAGTGTTAGCCTAACCTAATAAGCCCATAATGAGAAGGCTCTAGGTTAAAATAATTTAGTTAGATCCCTTATGCCTAGGCATGGAAATAGGTCAGGTCAAGCCAGGCTTTGCCTTAAATGAGCCTCCCCTGTTTCCCTAACACAAAGCCCGAGCCTAATCTATTACCTGACATAGGCTTTTTTTTTCAAGCCTAACTTGGCCTTGTTAAAAGCCTGATCTTGCCTGAAAACTTATTTAAAAGCCTACTTTACAATAAGGCTTTTAAATAAGCCAGCAAGCCTACCCTTAAATAGGCCAGCAAACCTACTCTTAAATAAGTTAGTGAGCCTAGGCCTTTAGATAAGCCAATGAACCTATGATTTCAAGTTAATGCAATACAAATTCAACACCATAATAGAAATGTAAAGGCTATTTACATATATTAATTATATATATAATATAATCAGGCCTGTCTGTCAAGCCGAAAAGGCTATTTTTAAGGCCTGAAACCTGACCTTTTAACTAAATGGGCTTTTAAAAAAGCTTTAACTTAACTTATTTAGTAAACGGGCCAGGCCAAGCCAAGCCTAATGCAGGCTAGGCCATAGGCCCCTGACGAGTCACCTGACCTATTCCCACTCCTACTTATGCCCTCACTAGAAGTTGACAACCGTCACTCTCCTAATTATCTCATTGACTACTGGAATTAGAGAAAAGTGATTTGCAGAGGAAGACCAAGCCTTTTCTGTTGATGCAAGTCTATAGATCAGCCACTAAGGACATCCGAGCATTAAAATTATGTCTTCGGCATATCAGATCTAAACATAGTGTTTTATTATCATACAATCTGTGAATTTATTTCTTACACATTTTCCAAGGACCAACTTTTTTACTTTTCATTTCTAACCCCGATCTTGTTATATTTAGAACCAACTAAATATTCTTTGCTTTTAATTATATTTTCAGCCTCAACAAGCCATTTTAGTCATATCAAATGTTCAGTTTTAACCTTTAAAACACCTGTAATCCTTACAATAGGTAGTTTTTAGATATGTACTCTCACTCTAGAATATGAACTTTTAACCATCCTTTGATAGCATGACCAAGTCCTATTTCCATTCCCATCTGTTCCCCACTTAAGCATAGTCACATAAAAACCAAAGAGGAGACTAATCATCTTGAATAATTTCAGTAGAAGTAAGTTTATGACTAACACTATAATAGAACTATTATAACTTCCACCAAAAGAGCTTCTCATTATCACCAAATAAAAATAATATAAATAATACAGAAACTCAGTAACTAATAGACCTAGTCATAGAGGAACAATTGAAAAGATGACAACCACACCGAGGTCAAATTTTGACCCAAATCTTCATAATCTTGTCTAGAAACTTTACCTTGGTTGTCAATGTGTAATCCAAATGATGATAGTGTCAGAGGATATCGATGAAGATGGTGATACAATGGAACAATAATTCAAAGAAAAGTAACACAATGAATGCTTCTCTTTTGTTTTTGCTTTCTCACTTCTTTTGAGTTTAGCTTTGGTTAGAATGGGATTGGGTTCAATAGCCTAGGGTTTAATTTGTAAACAGGAATGATTTTTTATTTTTACCTAAGACATTGCATTTGCTATGTTGATTTATTATTGAGTAAACCCCAAAAATGGTCCTCCAAAGATTTTTCAAACATTAATTTTGTCTTCAAAAGATTTGGGACATCAAAATAGTCCTCCAAAGATGGATTTAGCCATCACGTTAGTCCCACTGTTACAGTATGTGAAAACTCTTTTTATGGTTCACTTATGTGGACCGTTAAGTGATGATTTGTCACTTTATGATATGATTCACTGTGTAAATAGCTTGCCACCATCCACCTGGCATTTGAGTAATATTAAAAATAAAACGTTAATAGTTAGAAAAATAAAACAAAACTAGAAAGTAAAAAAAGAAAAATAAAACATTAAGAGGGAAAAGGGGGTTAAGAGGGTAAAAAGGGGGGAAAAGAGGGTTAATAAGAGGAGAGTCTAGAGCACACTTTAAAGTTGTAAACGAGGGATATCATAACGTATGCAGAGGAATGTTGTGACTTACACATTGTTGGTTGCTTGTTATTGAGATTTAGTGTAGACCAACATAGCTAGAAACATTTCAGGTGAGTGGGATATACCTTTTCCCGTTACCTTAGACGTGTGGTCCCAAGTTGAAAGTGTTGGTATGTTCTTTTGTGCAGTGGTCCATGATTTTGTGTGTGTGTGTGTGTGTGTGTGTGTGTGTTTTTTAATGTATTTGTAGGTTCTGTTAGTGAGTTCTCTATAGTGGTCCCAAATGGCCCCACAGATTTACTTCTTAATCTTAATGTCCTCATACCTTTGTGACATTATTCGAATTTATGCATAGGAAATTAATGGTTTATTTGTCCCAATATCCCCCAGCCACTTCTCTCCTATTGCATAAGTGTATTTCTTTGTAGAGGAGGACAAAATTGATGGTAGCTAAATATTTTAGGGTGTGTTTTGATAGTATTGTTTATGAATTGGAATGGATCACTTTTGTGTGTGTGTGTGTGTGTATGATATAAAAGGGTTCTTCCCACACTGATGATAGTTTATATATGTGTGATTTACTTGGTGAATTTTCCTAAGTGTTTCATGGTTCATTTTCTTTATACAATGTCAAAATTGATATGGGTTGTACTTCATCATATTGGGTATTTCCAATATAAAACCCATATGGAGTATGTGCATGGTGAGATAGATGCTTGGGATTATGTAGATCCTGACCTAGTGTCATTAGTAACTATTGATCAACTTGTAAAAGAGCATAATGATGTTAAGTTTCACAGTTGTTATTACATAGAACTTGGGAAGTCACTAGATGAAGGATTAAGGCAAATTAAGAGGGATTTGGAAATAATTGAGATGCTAAAGGTCTGTAAAGATGAGGATGAGATTCACTTTTACTCTGTGGACAATGATATTGTCCCTATTGAATTTGAACTTGATGAAGAGCATCACTCAAACTTGAAGCCTGAAACTAAAAGTGAAACTCCATTAGAACTCACCCTCCTATCTACATTTGAAGGAACATCCCCTACACCTACACCTGAAATTGAATCACGGATAAAAGGACTAAAAAAATATGAAAATAGAATAAGCACAACATATAAGTTTAGACAAAGAGAAAAGAGACTGCTAGTTGAGTTTGAGAGTGAAGATGAATTTGCTAAAAATGAATCTGATGAAAATAAAACTATGGTTGATAGTGAAATTGATGATAACATTGAGGGAGTTGAATATTATACGGATGTACTAGTTTCATTGCATAGCACATATAATTTTGAAGGTGATGGAGGCTTTGTGGTCATTGAACTAGGAATGGAATTTCCTACTCTTAGGATATTTGAAGATGCTATCAAAGACTACACTATCCACATTAGGAGGGAAGTGAGCTTGGTCAAGAATGATAAAAATAGATGTAGGTTTGTGTGTAGGGATAATTACCCATGGGAGATTTATTATAGTCTAAATAAGAGAACTGTTGAAATTATAGGGTTTAGGTAGGGAGAAAGAAGAAAGGAAAATAGAGAATAATATGATAAATATATTAGATGTGTTGATATGTTACAAAAGACAAAGCATTAACCTCTATTTATATTTTAGTAACCCTAATTAAATAAGGAAATAAATTAGGAAATATAATAAAATTATGATATGACTCCTAAATTGGCTTTATCAATTAGAACACTAATTGATTCCACAATATATTCTAAAGATCTTCTAAAGATATTCTAAATATATTCTAGCACTCCCCCTCAAGTTAAAGCTTACAAAGCTTTAAGCTTGTTACAAAATAAATACTTTAATTAAATAACATAAATATAAAATGGATTCCATGGTTGAAACACAACTCAGGATGCTGGAGATGCCAGAGAGATGAACATTACTAGAAAGAAATCACCATCGGAATAATCGTCGATAGGAGATAACATCACAAACACTAGTATCAAAAAGTCATCACTGATATGACTCTCAGTAAGAAATCATCATCATCAGAGATTATCGTCGATGGGAAGAGAATAACATGGACAACACTAGCATTGAAGAGATGTCACCACTGGTATGATTCATCAGTGGGAAAGAAATCACCATCGGAATGATCGTCGATAAGAAAAATAATCATGAACACTAGTATGAATAAACACCACTAATATGATTCATCAGTAGAAAAGAAATCACCATCAAAATGATCGTCAATGAGAAGATAACATCACGAACACAATATTGAAAAGTCACTATTATCATTATCACTCCCCATTAATGCTATGCTAGCATTGGAAAAGAGATAAATAGTAAAAAAAATAGAGAAAATAATAAAAGAGAATTTACAAAGAAGTTCTATAGAATTGACACAGTAAAAGCATGGACACCCTCAAGCGGATGGTATCCTCTGATACCATATTGAAATTATAGGGTTTAGGTAGGGAAAAAGAAGAAAGGAGAATAGAATATGTGATAAATATATTAGATGTGTTGATATGTTACAAAAATAAAGCATTAACCTCTATTTATATTCTAGTAACCCTAATCAAATAAGGAAATAATCAAGAAATATAATAAATTATGATATGACTCCTAAATTGCTATCAATTAGACACTAATTGATTCATAATATATTCTAAAGATATTCTAAAGAATATATTCTAACAAGAACAAATTCTTTCCAAGGAAAGAATTTCATTGACGCACATACTTGCAGTAGATCATTTAAGAATAGACAAGCATCAAGAAAATGGGTGGCCACTAAATTAGTGTCTAAGTTAAGGTCACATCCAAACTTGGATGGACAAGGGGCTTATAACCACATGAAAGAGCAATACAATGTTCAAATTCCTGATACAACAGTGTATAAGGCAGTTAAAGAAGCAAGGAAGATTGTTGAGGGGTCTGAAATAGAGCACTATGACAAGTTGAGAGACTACTGCCATGAGCTGAGAAAGCAAAATCCTAGGAGTATTATACTGTTAGGAGTAGAGAGGTTCTTCCAACTTTTAAGAAAATGTATGTGTCTTGATGCCCGCAAAAAAGGCTTTATGGCAGGGTGTAGGCCATTAATTGGGTTAGATAGTTGCCACCTAAAAGGCTACTATTGTGGTCAATTGCTCTCTGCAGTGAGCCAAGATAGAGATAATTCATTTTATGTCATTGTGTATGCAATTGTTGATGTGGAAACAAGTGGTATGTGGCACATATAAACCAATCAATGTTATTAAGTCCATTTAATTTGATTTACTTGCATATATGTTTTTAACGATTAACAACTTACCTTGGGTTTTTGTAGAGACATGGTCTTGGTTTCTTAGATTGTTAATGGAAGACATTGGTGATTCAAGGGAGCATGGATACCAATTTATTATACATCAACAAAAGGTATCCATATCCGTGGTTCTTTTTTTTTTGTTGCAGTTTTTATAGTAGTTTTATCTCTTTTTGTTTATGTGTTTTTGTCAATTTCCCCATTTTGTTTGTCATGCAAAGTTTGTTGCCTAGAATGGAGGAACTCCTACCTAGTGTACCTCAAAGTTTGATTGTATTTCATATTGGGATGTAATTAGTCTATTATGTCCAAGAGGCTAATGACTCAGTTTTTTGTGATGTAATTAGTTTATTTTGGTGTTTACTAGTATCTATTAACATTGGTCCCAATTCGTGGGCTTTATATATAACAATGTTCATATTCCATCTCAGTTAAATTACTCTGTAGCTTTATTATTTTGCATTTGCATACAAATGAATGACAACAACTATATTATGTTGTTCATTTTCGTCTAACAGTATTATATAACATTTCACCATAGCATTTTATACTTGGAGATAATTCATTTTCCATCTGACACCACAGCAAGCCTATGGACATAATTCAAAATTGACACACTAGGCACAATTCACTCATAATTCAAAACTAATTGAGATAATTGGATCAAATTACTTTGATGGTCAATTGAAATGTACATCGAGCACTGAAAAAACTTCATTTCATTTAAGAGAACAGATCCTAATGTGTTTAAAGTTACATTTTTTTTTCTTTAAAATGGTATAGAAACATATTATTTTACAAAATAAAAAAATAAAGTTTGAAAATAGCTATGTTTCTTTTTTTAATCCCCCATATATAGGTGAGTGTCATTCCATCATGTTGATGTGGAGGATATGTCCTTAAAATTATTTGTGGAGGAACGTAGTCTCGTAAAAATTGACTCAAAAATTATCTTACCATAAAAAATAATTTCTTTCCCTAAAAAAATTATGAGACCAATATTCTTCTCTCAAATAAAAGCTTTTTTTTTTCTTGCAAATTAGAATTTATAAGAGCAAGCAATTAGATATGTCAAAATAAGACAAGCTCAACGTGTTGAGTTAACTTGTATATTTTAGCGGATTGGGTTAAGGAAATAAACCCATTTTTAAGGTGGGTCATTTTTGTCCCTCCCTGCTTGACCCATAGGTTAATGTGGGGTGGGTTAAGTCAAGTTCAACATGTGGGTCAAAAAGTCTTTTTAAAAACAGAGACCAAATGGCTAATTTTGTGGACTTAATATCATTTATCTTAATAATTTATGAGCCTTAGATTTATTTTAAATTCTATCACAATTTATTTTAATTTATGAGCTTAATGTTGTTTAATATTTATTTTATATTTTTTTTATCTTAGTTACTTGATAATATGAGTTTATTTTATTTATTTTGATTATTATGTAATATATTGTTAAATTATTTGATAAAATATTATTAATTTATCATATCCCTAACTCCATTTAAGATTAACCTGTCGCAGATGACTTGAGGGACAAAATTTTAGTTTAGACCTATCTAGCAATTTTTTATTTTAATTTATATAATTAATTTTTAAATTAATTAATTATTAATTAATTATATTTATAAATTAATTGTTTGAATGAAAATGAAAATAATTTCTTATAACCTTCAAACATATCTAAATTTTAAAAATAACTTTTCATAATTTTTTATAATTTTAGTTGAAATTTTTATCTTTATTTTAATGTTAAAAAATTATCAAGATTTTGAAAACTGAACCGGTTATTAAACCGATGAGGAGATTGATTTATGGTTTAATGGTTTTACCGTATTGATTTATGGTTAATGGTTCTACCGTGGTCGAACCAGTATATAATTAAATATATATTTATATTAATTTAAAATTATATACATATTTTAAATATAATAATGTACCACATGTTATAAACGTTGCACTAGAATAATGTCAATCCTTCTTCCATCTAGCCTTTTATCCTAAGTTTGAATCAAGGACCTTTTGTTAAAAGTTAGAATCACGTCCCTACTTCATATTAAATATATAATAAGGCACTTATAGTAGTGAAAGTTCACTTGGTTTAGTAGCAAAGTGGTTTGCTTCCTAAGTCCACGACCCAGGTTCGAATCAAGCTAAGGAAGTTCTTGTAAAATTGGAAGTGAAGCGTTGAACTGATGAACAATCAAATCGTGGCCGGTTTATTCGGTATAAGCAATTTATATCCGGTTCGACAGTTTTGTAGCCAATTTTCAGCACACCGGTCACACAAGCTTGACTGGACTGGCCAATAGTCTAATTTCTGATTGAATCGGTCCGATTGGTTGGTTCGATCTGATTTTTAGATCTTTGAAAATTATATAACAATAAAATTTTAAAAAATAAAAAATTAGACTCCAAAAGATAGAATTCTCTTTACATATACTAGCACATTGATGAGCACCAACGTGGACGTCAATGTGCATTTTGTATTTTTTTTGCATTTATTTATATTTTTGCATTGATGTGTTTTATAATAATATTAATTAAATAAATAAATACATTGCAACATGATAATTTTAGAGAAAAGATTATTTTCTTCTTTAAAGTAATGCAATATTTGTTTTGATAAGTTTAAAAAATAAATTGATTTTAAATTGTAATATAATAATAATTTTATGAATGAAAAATCAAAATTGTATAATCATTAGACAAGAAAGATTACTCTAAGTAAAAATGTACTTTTTTTTTTTTTACTATAAAAAGGGGCCGAAGCTCAAAAAACTGAACTTTATCAGAAGGAGAGGTAATTAATGACCGTTGAAACTGCTATGTGTCATGGATTTTAGTTTTTCAAAATTATCCTTCATTATTTATTGTTAATAAATCATGGCATAAGGTTTTTTAGGCATTAAAAAGTGGATACCGAAATTTGGAATCCCCAAAAAAATATTCATCTATACTATATATAAAGGAAATCTCATCTTTTGGTATCCAATCTTTTGTTTTCTTAAAATGTCATTATTATACAACTTTCTCAAAATTAAAATAAAGCTAAACTAAAAATTATAAAGGAAGTTATGGAAAGTTATTTTTAAAATTTAAACATGTCTCAAGGTAGCAGGATATTATTTTCATTGTCATTCAAATAATTAATTTATAAATACAACAAATTAATAACTAATTAATTTAAAAATTCATTATATTAGTACCAAAAAATAATTATATAAATGATAATAAAAAAAATGCAAATTGAGAGTCTATTCTATTAGAAAGTAGATTTTTTTCATTGGCATCCAATTTTTACTTTTTCAAAAAATAATTAATAATTAATTTAACATAAATAAAAAATGAAATAAAATTGTAAATACAAATATTTTTTAATAGTTACATTTTACAGTCACAATTACTTTTAAATACAAAGATTTGTATTTTTTTAAAATAGAAATATATTTTTATTTTTGAACAAAATTATTTTTATTTAGTTAATTTTAATTATGATAAAATTAATTAATTTATAAAATAATTATATAAACAAAAATTGAAAAGAAATATAAATTAAGAGACACGATATTGCCTATCAAGATGATAATAATAATAATAATAATAATAATAATAATAATAATAATAATAATAATAATAATAATAATAATAATAATCTATACTTCATATAAAGGGGGTTCTCCTATTGGTATCAATTTTATAGTTTCTCCAAAATGCCATTATTACTGTAAAACATAGAAAACAAAATTAATAGATACAAATTTAGTTTATATTTTCATGTTCGCCAATTAGTGGTTACACACACCATTATCTTTATATTAAAAGAATATATTTTAAAAAAAACTAAAACTGTAAAATAGTTTTAACTACTATCAAAATTTAAACACATCAACTATAGATAAAGAATTTTCTCTTTAGTATTCAAATTTTACTATTCTTAAAATAATATTTTTATATTTAAACATACTTTAAAAATAATAAAATTATAAAATAGTTATAATTATTTTTAAAATTCAAAGTATATCAAAATTAAAATATATTTAAATTCAATTATAATAATATATATATAAAAAAAATAACTCTTTATATTTAAAAGTATTTATAATTATAAAATATAATTATAAAAAAAAGTTGATATTTACAATTAACCATCAAAGAGAAGAATCTCTTTATAGTACTAATGTTTTGGGAGAAATTATCGTATTTTTTAATTTATATTTTTTAATTTTAACTTATATCATTATATTTTGATTAATTAATTACAATTATAAAATAATTTGTTAAAAAAATTTTAGTTATAAATTTATTGTAATTATAAATTTGTAATTAGTTAAATAAAAATTATTTTATAAGTAATAAAATATGTTTAAAACAAGATAATATATAAAGAAAATAACTCTTATAAAAATAAATTATATTTAAAAACAGTTATAAATGCATAATATGATTTAAAAAGAAATATATTATTTTATCTTCTTTAATTTATATTTAATTAATTATTAATAAATTTTAAAGAATATAAAATTTAGTTACCGAGAAAGATAATTCAATTTATAATATTATAGATTATAAATATAGATATATAAAAATTAAAATTATTTATACTAGTATTAAAGATAATTATATAAATTAAAATAATAAATATAAATTGAGATACACTTGGCTTTAAATAAATGATAACGATGGCGAAGATATAGTTTACATGGACCTTGCATTGCTTAGTTGCATAGCAATTTGCTTTGTGGGACACGTGGGAGAGAATAACTCGCGCGCACTCCTTCCTCTGCAGCCTCCTCCGTCGTCAAACCCTATCTTCCTCCTTCGCATCTTCCCCCAAATTCCCAACCCTAACCCTAACCCATCCCTCTCATGAAATTCGCTCCTCTAAACTCTTGGGTTTCACACTCACTCCCCAAACCCCTTCTTTGATGAATCCTTCGATTCTCTAATTCTCCAAAATTTCCTCTTCTTCTCCAATCTTCCATGGAGGGCTCTGCGGAGGATCTCGGAGCCCCGGAGTCATGGGAGGTCGCCGATTTGGACGAGTCCATGAGCCGCTTGAACTTGATACTCTCCTCCAACAAAGACTCCAAGCCTCTCCAACTCCCTGATGCTCCTCCGTCTGCTTCGGCGGCACCGTCTGGGTCTTCTTCGTCGCCCGCTACTTCGCCTCCTTCTGCCAGCGATGAGAAGGTTTCAGAGGATGCCATCAATCAGGTTGATCAGTTCCTTTGCGAAGCTCTTCAGAACCCTCGCGAACGGCTTTCGAGTAGGTTTTTGCGTTTATATGCACTTGGTTTTTAGATGGGCATATGTTAATGTTTGCTATGTGCTAAATCTATTTACCTGTATGCGTTAATTTGTGTATGGGCGTGTTTGTGCTGGGATATGTGGATTTTCGTGGTTTAGTGAAATGGCGTATTCGTTGGGTGTTGTATATACAAGGTGGAAGTTGTACGATCCAATGGCATATGTTGTCAGATTCTATGACGCTTCTTGACTGTGATTATGGATTTAGTCTATTCTGTATGTTTCTTGGTTAGAACATGTCTGGTGTAAATACTAATTTGTGGTGTAGGCTTTTGTTTGTTGTTTGCTGATTTAGAATTTTGTGAGATTGTGCAGATATCTGTTCTTGGCACCTTGTATGCTTTCCTTTAAAGGTTAATATTGTGACTGAAAGGGTTGACTTGCTCCATCCAAACAGAAAATGCAAAAAGGCATCATATCATTTGTTCAAAATTTGACACTTGAATGTTCTTATGTGCCCGTGTTGTTTTTGGTACATTGCTTCTTCTACGCATTGTTTTCTGCTACTGTTTTAATGACTCTGTTTTGCACTTAGGAAGGCATTGCTCGTATGTTTTTGGTTTCAGATCTAATGATGCTTTAGATTCTTATAATGATATGTTTGGCTAAAGTGATGAAGGTTTCTAATTTAATTTATCCAGTTCTGCGGATGGAGCAAGATGTTGAGAAGTTTATTCGTGATCCTAATCAGCAGCAGCTTGAATTTCAGCAGCTGCCAACATCTTATTTACGGTTGGCTGCACACCGGGTGGCTCAGCATTACTCTTTGCAGTCAATGGTTTTACTGGATAATAGTTTATCAGATGGTTCTGGATCGAGAATTATTGTCCGCAAAACTTCTGAGTGTTGCCTTCCCCTTGTTCGCCTTGCAGACATCCCGCTAAAGTTACCATCAGAAGACAATACTGTTATGAAGGTAGCAATTAAACAGAGGCCACAGAAGCGGGCACAGGTTCTTAGCAATGCAAATTCAAACTCAGCAAGGAGTAACAACTCTAAAAGTGTGGAAGAGAGAAAAGAGGAGTATAATAGGGCTCGTGCTAGGATATTTAGTTCGAACAATAATGGTGGTAATGTGGGTGGGAAGCCAGAATGTGAGTCCAGGCAGCAGGATAACTCTCTGCATTGTTCCTTAGGGGTTCCTAGGGTGGAAGAAAAATCTGCTTCTGTATCTGATGTCAGTTCCGGAAGGGGGCTGATTGAGTCTTCAACAAATAGCAGTAGGGCTAGAAGTAGGACAGAGAAGGAGCCAGTTGGTAGGTACAAACAAAGTAATAGGGTAGCTATATTCCGGGACCGTGAGGTTGACCGCAAGGATCCTGATTATGACAGGAACTATGACAGGTATGTGTACCTTTTACCATTTTATTTAGTGATGTACTTGTCTGCTGGCATTTATGACTTTGATTTCTTGTTTCCCCTTCTCAAAATAAAGGATTTGGACTCTCAGACATGAAATATTTGATGCTGTTACCATTAAATTTGGTGAGATGGATATTTGTGAATGTTCTCTATTGAGAATATTCAACAGTCCAACTCTTTAACAAATAAAAAAAAAGTTATAAAGTAAAAACATAACCTAATACCTAACCCATCTATTTTAATATACCTCCCCTAACACATACAGTATTTTGTAGTTTACCAAAATAGAACAAGAAAAAATAAAAACATGAAATTAACTTTATAAACCCAATACATATTGCAGAACAGAGGCAACTCAACCCAAGTACCCGACAAAATGACCAAAGTTGTGCGTTTTCTGGTCAAAACCATTTGCAAATCCAGGCTCGTAGATTTGCTAGTAGAATTGAGAGTTTACCGATTATATCCTAGTTTGCTTGAACTTGAACTCATGGTAGTTTGACAAAAAGAGAATGTACATGTGATTTGACTTGTTTTTGTGTCCTAGGATCGTAAACTTCTGTAAGAGTTTAAGAGTTAAACTTGAGAGTTTGCCAACTATGTTCCATGGTGTTCTCCCCTACTTTCATTCTATATTGGTTTAGCCATGATTCTAATGTTGTTGAATTAATAAATTCACGCTTTTCACCTTTGATGTGTTTTAAGTAATGGAACGGTTTTTGATTTAGTTATGCTTCAATACTCACACTGTTACTTGAAAACTGCTACCCGATTATTGCATATCCAAACACACAATAATTTCTGCTTTTTTAAAAAAATCTATTGAAGAGAGCTCTGTTAAAGAGTTTCTTTTCTAAAAGCCAATCCAAAAAGGCTGTTTTTCTTGTGAGAAAAAGCACCTTTTGGTTGAAGAAAAGTCCATATGAATGGGAATTAAATTTCTTGTTGGAAACATGCTTGTCTGCATCTGAATAAAATACTATCAAATTCCAATGTTGTCACTTCTCATACTTGATTTGGGCTCTTGATTGCATTTGGACATTTGTTGTTGGGCATATCTTGGACACTGCCCATGCACATTTCGGGAGATTTCTAGAACTTTTGACTGATTGAAGACTTATTTTATATACATATTATTTGTATGAATAATCAATAATAGATATTTGGACGTGTTTAACAGAATATTTCAGATTGCCTCTTAGTTTTTTGCTAGTGTTTTTCAAACCTAGGATGACTAGCAAATTGTTACAACCGCAATCTTGCCTTATCCCACTTAATGAGGAACTAGCATAATTGTTATTTGTTTTAATTGATTAAATGATAGCAACAATGCTATCACATTTTCTGCATGTAATAGTAAAATAGTAATGACTATTTATATTATACTAAAATATGTTTTTCACTATTATATAATATAAATATGATTATAAGTTAACTATTTCTGCATATAGGCTGAAATGTCATGGTACTTCATATCTGTTTTTTCTGATGTATTTGTATTTTAAAGTATCAAGTTTGCATTTTCATATTTCTTTTCTGCCATGTTCCTGTTGGAGCTTGTTACATGTTCCATGTTATTATCTGTAATATCTATCCCTGGCTCATGCTGTCAACCCAGATTCTTAGTGATTTGTACAAGACTAGTTTTCTCTTGTGGTTTACTTGAGCTTTTTGTTAGTGAATTTTTTTTTTCCCAGATAAGTAAAATTGGTTGCAACTTTTTCAAAGATATGTACTTAAATCTCTTTCCCTTGGGAAAAGCCCTAGAATATAAATGCAGAGTCCTGAATGGTGCCACTGTGTCCTATGTTCTTCTTGCAAGAAAGTATGCATTTTGATGCTGCATTATAGATGTTCAAGGATCTAAAATTTTTGATTGTAATAGGGACACATATAACTGATCTAATGCTGGGTCTTTGGGTTGGAATGAATTGTGGTTTTATGCACTTTGTCATTTATTTTGGTTATAATTATTGAAATATGTTTTATCATAAAACTGTAAAACAAATATACGCGAAAAAGGATGAGTTATGGCTGAAGTATAGATTAACCTGATCATTTTCTAGTAACTTGCATTCCAGGTATATGCAAAGATTTGATCCTGGGTTTGGGTTCAATGGAGGATCATACACCATGCAGCCAATGTATGCACCAGTATTGAATTACAACACTGAGTTTCCACAGCTTGGATCTACTCATGGGCCACAGCTTTCTACTGAACACCAACCACGACCTCTTCCGCAGCATCTACCTGGGCCATGGGCTGCACCATCAACACCTGCTGGAATTGCATATGGACATCCAGAGACCATGATGTCACCCTTCAGTCCTAGTCAAGTTGCTGCTGCTCACTCCTCATCAACCTTGTATTTGCATTCATCTCAGTATCCTTGTCAGCGACCAGGGATGCCTTATATCCATCATGAACATGTTCACCAACCCTTTGCACAGGTATACCAGCCCCTAAAACCTCCAATTTGCAATTGAAGTCCTATTCAGTGTCTTGTCAAGGCGCATAGCTTTGCATGCCATTGACTTTTGTGTCTCACATAAAGTGAATTTTTTTGCACTACTTACATGAACTGAAAGGAAGCAATTCTAAAGTAGGATTATAAAGCTTTGTTTACAATACATAAGCCTCCACAGGTTGCAAAGCTGTAAAAGGGAAGTTTCTTTTTGTACCTTGCTTATATATGCGTCTCTAATCATAATCTTTACGGTGGATTTAACATGCTCTTACTTATTTTCCTGATTTTATGGATATAGAACCTAAGTCAAAAGTTGGATATAAGCATGAAAGGAATGTAAAAGCTTAGTATAAGAGGCATGGTATTTGTAGTCTGATGATGATGCCAAAAATTTATATTCTACTTATTATCCTCCACTTTACTGTCTCCTCATTCTTGTATGCATCCCATGTGTTTAACGTGTGTGTGTGTGTGTGTGTGTGTGTGTTATGTTCTTCATAAACCACAATATCCTATCATGGGATTTATAGGGATGTGTTTACATGGCCTTCAATGAAGTTATTCCTACTTTTTGACAGTTTCCTACTTTCCTTAGCAAGTCTTCCAATATATATATGGATCGAATACATTCTCCTACTTCATTTTCCATTGTTGGAGGATAGCAACCGCTACCTTTTCATTTGGACAAGAATGTCCTACTTCTCAATTTTAAAAAACAAAAAGATTTGGGTAATTATTTAAGACATTTTATTAAGGTAAAATCTTTTAAAATATAAATTAATCAATTATTCACATAATTTTTCTTATATCTCTCATTCTATTTTTCCTCAACTCATTATCTCCTTTTTTTTTTTTTTTGCTCAAATCATTATCTTTCTCTTTTTTTATCAACTCATTATCTTTCTAAAAAATAATCAAAAACAAATTATTCCACATTGAAAATCTGAAGTGTAAACATCCAGAGGAGAGTTTCAGTTTATTTTTAAAAAGTAAACATTATATTACTAAAATACCCATTATTCTAAGTTGTTTTAAAAAGAAAGAAAATTTGGGTATTTTGTCAAAAGGAAAAGGTGAAGGTTACTAGCCTCAACCAATGGAAAATGGAGGGGGAGGAGGTTTGCAAACCTATAAGTTGGCAAATTATTTTATGTTCTCCAGTGATGATAGTCTGGTTGGATGTATGGGTATGTCCTATTGTCTTAGAAGTGTGCATTTTATTGGAGTGATGAGTAGTGAAATGTGCATTCCTTTTCCTCGTCAGTGGCAGTTTTTCCTCATTTGTTCTATAGATTTAATTTAGGGTTAAGTGCAAAAACCCCCTCCAACTTATGGTCATGTGCGATTTATCCCTAAGTTTCATAAAAGGTCAAATGACCTACTCATTCTTTATTAAATGTTGGGGGGAAAAAAAAAACCCTGTCCAACAAATATCCATCTAAACCTCTGTACAAGAGACATCCATCTAGACCTCTGTACAAGAGAGATCCATCTAGCTAATGGAAGTCACCATGTGAGCATCACATTCTGGCATAAAACAATCTTAACATCATTGCATCTCATTGTCTCTTGCATAAGTCAACTAATCCATTTCCAAAGAGCAAAAGTGGACTTACAGTTTCTTGAAGTTGACTTATACCAGTGAACTCAACATGTAATACGGAGGTCAATGTAATAACCTTAAAGTGGGCTTCTGACTTTTAGATAAAACTGTAAAATAAAAACAATTGTTAGTAGTCTATTTCTGGTCCAGTATTGTTAATATTATTTTATGTCAGCATGTGATGCCAACATGGCAATTTCTATTAGCCAGATGGATGTCTGTTGGACATAAGATTCTTTTTTTTGCACATTTAATAAAGAATGAAAGGGTTTTTGCTTTTAAAAAAAAACCTGGGTGGAGGGGTTAGCTACATGAATGTCTATTAGATGGAGGGATATTTTTTTTTTTTGCACATTTAGTAAAGAATAAGCGGGTGTTTTGACCCTTTTTGAAACTTGGGTGCGCATGATCCAATGTTGGAGGGGTTTGTTTTTGCATTTTGCCTTTTAATTTATGAATTCCAATCTACATTAGTTACTACCTAGTACCATATTTACAAAGGAATTTTTTTTTTTGGCTAAGATAAATGATATATTTGTATAGGACGTGCATCTTTTGACAGACTAGTTTAGTTTATGGTTTTCATAATTTGTTTGCTTCTTTTGGGTGTTGAATGGTTGAAAAGTTTTCGTATATTCATTGGTTCTTTGCTTTTTATTTGAATATAATTGTGTTCTTCTAATCAATATGTACTTGCTACTGCAGTCTCATCAACAACCACCTGATGCAAGTTTTGGATTGGCCCGGCCCCGTTGAGGGGCATGGGCCATGCCTGCACCCAGTCAGCCTGAGCTTTATGGTGTAAGAGGATGGCTGTCACAGCTCCGAATTTCTTTTAGCTGACTGGAGTGCAGGCATATGGGCCAAGTTGGACTGAATGGACTTGTGTATTTCAGGAACACCAATATTGATCCATTCCTCCATTCTTGGTTTTGCATGGATGCTTCTTGCATCTTTGTAATTAGTCTCCCTTATGGACATTGACATTGTTTTCGGAGCTTTTAGCGCTCAGATACTGCTACTGATGAAGAAAAAGTGAATTGAGGACGTTTCAGAGCTGAAGAAGTTTGCACTTGATTTGGATGGAGGTATGTCTTGCTTAACCTTGTTCAGTTGTTCTTGTAACTTAACTGAGCAATTGTTTCCTATTTATATTTGAAGTTCAATTTCATTTCTTCAAATTGGGGAAATGAAGAAAGTGGAATCATCTGTAAAGGATGCTCGCTCACATTCTATCACTACAAGTTCTTTTACAAGTTAATTCACTCTTGCACATTTCCATGTGAATTATAGTGTAAAAACTCTGTTTACATTTGTTCCTGCAATGCAAATGGAGCATTTGTTCAAGCTACCTTCTGATATTGCAAATCTTGTTTCTAAGAATCTGTTTGGTATCCCCTCAAAATTGGGGGTGAAAAAATAGGGATGCCTTGCATAGAATTTTCCATGTACAGTTCATCCTCGAAATTTTCACCTCCAATTTTAAGGGGCAATAAACTGACTGGAATTTTAAGGAACGAGTATGAATAGCATTTTTTCTGTTTTCTTGTATTGGCTACAGCTCCCTGAAGAGCTCAAGGGCTTGCAGTAAAAGAGCTTGGCACATCATTTGCCTTCAGATTGCTGGAGTTTTTGTATGCTGAGATTCAATTGGAATTGTTCAAGCTCTAGTCACTGGTCACAGTACCTTGCGGTATGATCTGGTGAATAATTCTAAACCACATGTACAATGCATGACTAACTTCTTTGGATATGAGATTTGTATATTTAACTCACTTTCTACCATTTATTTGGATTTCCTCATCATCTATCAGAAATTTTTGTTTACAGTTATCACCCTCTTTGACTTATGTGTGGTCTGCTTTTATTTTCTTTTCCCTCTTTTCTTCTGTAAAGAGTAATGTTTCTATGACAATCAAATCGCACGCAAAAGGAGAGCTGTTGCCCGTTATATTGGTTTTGTTAGTACTCTTTTGAAAACCTATTGCAATTTGCAAGAGATGACTTTTGCCTAGAAAGCGAAGACATGTCAAAGAGTGGTATCTTTGGAGGACATGTTTTAGATGCATGTGTTAGATACCAGGTGCTTCTTCAATTTTTAATACAATATTTTTATATTTTGTTGTCATGGTATGTGTATCCTCATTAACAGTGGTGTTTACGACACAATTTGACCCGATGATCTAGTTTGAGGCCGGGTTATGTTGGATAAGACTCGATTTTAATGAAAAATTAGACCAAGCTCGGGGTCTAAAAAATAGACTTAGTGTATTTTTGGATTGGATCTGGGTCACTTTTTGAGTTTGCTTAATTTGGTTTGAGGTTATATAATATTTTTTAAAAATGTTATTTTATATTTATTTATGAGATTAATATAAATATTATTATATTATTATTTAAATATTAAGAATATTATTTTTGAAGTTTCTTATTTTTAAATATTAATGTTTTATGATTTAATTAACTAGTTAAACATGTAAACATTTAGGATATCTTTAAATTCCTGACCAATCTGGTCTTAGTTGGGTCATGTATAGATCTAAACATAATCGGTCTACTCAAGTTTAGGGTTGGGCTTGGGCCATAAAAATTGGTCTGATCTAAATATTGTCTGACCCAATTTAAACTCGGCTCACCATGAACATCCATATTCATTAAAATATATACTTAGCGGGGTTGCTATAATTAGGTGTTGGTAGTCCACTTTTAGTTGGATATTCTGCAAAAATTGCGAATAATTATTTTAACCTCTTTGAAACGATTCAGCATAATTTTCAGAAAAATATCAAGACTAATCGTTAGAATTGAAAAGCGCTTAGAAAGTGGGAAAGACTGAAATGAATATTTTAACTTGTGTACTTGGCTAAAATATTTAATTTATGAAAAAATAACTATTCTTTTTTCTTTAAAGGATATGACTAGAAAAAAAAAAAAGAAGTTGAAGTTCTCTCTCTCTCTCTCTCTCTCTCTCTTTCTTTCTTTCTTCCCGGGTGATCCGGAGTCAAATCTCTGTTCAACTTGCTTAAGAATATCATTTCACATGGCTGCGTCAACATTGAGCTTGCACGACCCTCACGTTTTTGTCAGTTACCAAGATGATAGCTGACTCTGGTGGTAACCCCTGGCAGCTACAAATCGCACAGCTCATTTCCAAGTTGAATCCTAGACACAAATGAAGAGCATTGTTTGCTGACCGAGACGCAGTTTGTTTAGGATTTATGTTGTATGGGTACAAGTATATGATACAATATGATACGATATGCAAATAAAATAATTTTTGAAAAAATTAAGATATGGATAAAGCTACATATATTAATTGACGTATTTATATTTATATTTATATACCGAAAATATTTACGTGTCCCATCTTGTGTTCCATGTTCTGCTCTCTCTTACTCTTGCCTTAGTGCTTTCTCCACTCTGCCACCTCTCCCTTGCTTACTCGATGGTTGCCATCATGATAGTTCTTTTGATGAGGATGAAAGTTTACTATGTTGTGCTATGATTTTGAAGATGGCAATATTACAAGAGTGAAAATATTTTCAGAGGGGTAATTGGTGAGAATATAGGACGTAAATCTGTATCTTGAATATTTTGAGTAGCGGAACTCTGAGGGTAATATATATCCAAAAGAAAAAAAATATACAAAAAATATGAATACAGGTGTATCGTATACCATAACTGATGTGTAACCAAACAGCCATTCACTCTAGCAGCGGAACAATCAATGAGGGTAATACTCAGGACAAAAGATAAAAAGTATTGGCTGCAAATTCATCTACTCTTGACAAAATAAACACTCACCCTGTATATCCAAATATCTCTACTGGCTCTCCACAAGAATAATCCCCAGTCTTTGGTTCTGAAACTTAAGTTCAACAGTATAAACTGTCTTCACTAGCAAACAAGTAAAACCAGTGCTAACTATCTACTATAGTTGACAGAATTATACCCAATATAATGTCCCTCTTCATGGGATAGCTACATATTAAGAATGAGTCTCTAAGGAGCTTGTAACTCACTCGGCACTAGTCCTAATCTTTAAAATTGAGGTGCGATGACGATCTTGAGTATTCGATCCTTCACGAAGTCATCTATCTCCTTTCCCTATCAAAGTGCTTGCACTTCTAATGTAATTTGAAAAAAAAAAAAATCTCAAGCAGTTCTGCATCCACAATTCTTCTGATTGAACCTCTTCTCAAAAGCTTCTCTCAAAGTGAAAGGATTACTTCCCAATGAGGCTTGTGGCAAATCTATTAAGCAACAAGGTTATCAAAGAATGTAGAAGCAGCACATTCCTTAGCCTACATAGCAGTGTCAAAGGTCTCCAAAACATGAAAGCTATCGCCTGTAAAAACAATTCAAAGTTTATGACAGGGTCCATAGATCCTTCAAACTTGGATTAGAATTTGTTTCTTGCCCTAGTCAAAATCTTCTCCTCACACCCATGTGTACTACTTTCCAATCTCTATCTTTTGAGGGATTGCAAAGCATGATTTTTAGTTCTACCCATCATGAAGAGCAAACCCTAGTATTTCTCATTGTAAGCTATGTGGTTGTTGTGTAAGAAGTTTATGACTTTCTCCCTCCCCTCTTCTGGACATTTCAGGCTATAAAATAGTAGACTCATCCCTTCCTCACATAACAGGATGAGGTAAGAAGACTAGTTTTGCTACACCATGCATTGACAACTGTGCCCACCAGTGTCATGGCCAGGAAAACAAGGGGGCCAAAAATTTCGATGATGAGTTTTGTATACTAAGGATTTGTTTGGCACATGAGTAAATATGGGATAAATTTTTATGGGATGTGTTTTTTATACAATTTTGTATAGAAAACATATCTTATGAAAATTTACTCCTATATTTACCTCCATACTAAACATACACTAAATTAACTCATTTATGAAATTTCCTTGTCCCCTCTCCCAAATTTTATTCTTATACCAAACATACGTTAAGATATGAATTTTGGGGGAAAAATAAAAAATTGGAAGGAACTAAAACTACATTTCAAAAAAATAAAGGTCAGTTTTTAAATTTCAAAAATTTTGCAAGTGCCATGGCACTGTGTAGACAAATTGTTTTAAGGGTTTTGTTAATGTATGCACATAATTAAGAAATAAAAATAACATTTATTATTCTTTATTAAATCATCCTAATTACTTAAAGATAAAAGTATTAAATGTGTTTTTAATTTTCAAAATATTAAAATGCTGCTACTTTTCATTTAATATTTTTAATTTTTTATTCTTTAACCTGTGTTATGAGGATAGACATTAACAAACTCCTTGTTTTAAAACATGTTTTTTGATTGACTTCATTTTGGCGCCAAGACATTGTATGTATAATTGACATCGTCCAAGAACGCCCCATTATTCAAGAAATCCAGAACTACAAAATTGACATATTGGCCAACAATAGGCAAATACTTCTAAGTTCCAATACCCCATTAGCAGCTCCTCTCTTTCAATTTTTAATTTTCAATTCTTTTAAAGGATAATAGCTCCCATTTGAAAGTAAAACATCGTTTCCTTGACCTCCAAAGCTGAAAATGAAGCAGAGAGGGATAGATTCATCTCATTTGTAACTTTTTCGGCCACAAAATCAGTGATCCTATGAATCAACTCTTGAGTGAATTAGAGAAAAAACTATATTGAATTGCAATGGACCCCCTTTTTTTTTTTGTTAGTTTCATGAGAGTACCAATTTCCTGTAGTCCTTGCCATCTTGTAAGTTGTGATTGAAAAATATTTAAATGTTTAAGGAGTAAGATATTTTTTTTTAATTTTATGTTATTTAATAGTAGTTATATAAATTTTGTGAGTCATTGATATCTTTAAAAAATTTTAATTTAAAGAGACAATAATAATCTACAAAATTAATATGACTAAGCTTAAACACTTAACAATATCACGTTGTAATCCCGGCTTACTATGTCCATGTCATACTTTAGAATGGAAAAAGAGAAATTCGTATTTTTTGCATCCACTTATAGTCATCTCACTGTTCATCTCTGCTTTGACATAATTTCCTCCCTGTCCAAAAAATCCTAAATAATTTTGGCACTCCCATCTTTATTATTATTTTTTTTAATAAAGAGGTATTATTTGGATATGAAGAAATGAAGAAAAGATTAAAACTTTCAGAGTCAGAAATTAAAAAAGTTTCATAACAACAATCTAGAAAAAAAAAGAAGAAAATAAATGCTACCAAAAAAAATAAATGAAATAATAATTTCAAGAATTAGTTAAGAAATTAAGGATATGTATTTTTTAAAACAATAATATTATTTATATACTATTTTCATTACACCATTCTAATACTTTTTTTAGGTAATAAAATAAAAGAAACATACATTCTAAAAAACTTTCTTTCTATATATATATATATATATTTTAAATAAGGTGGTGTGAGTAATGGTATAATCAAAGTAGTGTGCAACAAATATTTTTTTTTTTAAAAATATATTCATTGTCTTGATTATTTAAATTTAAACTTTGACTAACACTTAAAAAAATTAATTTTTTAAAATATATTAAAAAGATAGTTCATCCCTAAAATTATTTAAAAAAATTAATGGAAATTAACACAAAAACTGAATCAAAATACTCTTTTATTTAAAAAAAAAAGATGAAATAGTGTTGGGAGTCTTGGACCGAATGGCACCCTAAAGAAAGAATCAAAAGCTAGAGAAACACAACATGGCTTTTTCACTCTTTGCTCTGATTTAAGAAACAGCTTTTCTGTAGTTTTGGGTCAGTTTCTTTCTTTCTTTCCATCACATTTCCTTTTCCTCTGCATTTCGTTCTTTTCAAGTTTTCCGTGACAATCATTTTCCTGGTAAATCATTCCAATGTCGAAGGAATTCAATGTTCCCCCGGTGGTTTTCCCCTCCGGCGGCAACCCCGGGCCCACGGCCACCATTCAGCGCCGCCCGACGCCGCCGTTTCAGCCACGACCCACCAACCCCATCCCCTT
Organism: Castanospermum australe; assembly: GCA_019955255.1. Lineage (NCBI taxonomy): Eukaryota > Viridiplantae > Streptophyta > Magnoliopsida > Fabales > Fabaceae > Castanospermum > Castanospermum australe. The sequence continues at coordinate 863,489 of NSJW01000743.1, forward strand.
CATGTCCTTCGACGTGGGTTCCGCCGCCGCATCGACGTCGTTCCCCGCCCCTCATTTCGGCTCCGGCGGCGGGTCGAGTTCCAACTTCGACGACGAACCCCCTCTCCTCGAAGAGCTCGGGATCAACACGAAGCAAATCTGGAGCAAAACCACCTCAATCTTGAACCCCTTTCGCGCGAATCCGAATCTCCACGACGACGCGGACTTGTCGGGCCCAGTGCTGTTCTTGATGGCTTTTGGGTTGTTCCAGCTCCTCGTCGGGAAGATCCATTTCGGGATAATCTTGGGATGGGTCACCGTCTCGGCCCTCTTCCTCTACGTCGTGTTCAACATGCTGGCGGGGCGAAATGGGACCCTGGATTTGTACCGATGCGTGAGCTTGATCGGGTATTGCATGTTGCCCATGGTGATTCTATCGGCACTCTCGCTGTTCCTTCCCCAAGGTGGGTTCGCGATTTCCTCCATTGCAGCAGTTTTTGTGATTTGGTCTACGCGGGTTTGCACCAAGCTCCTGGTCCAAGTTGCTAGGTGGGATGAACACCGTGGATTGGTTGCGTACGTTTGCTTTCTGATTTACACCCTCTTTTCTCTTCTTGTGGTTTTTTGAATATATTGCAATCGCTGGTTGATCATTCTTTTTGTGGTGGGTTGGGTTCCTTGTTTCTTGCTGGTGCCTGAGCTTTTATCTCCATGAGAAAAAAAAAAGGCTTATGATTCAAATGGGAATTCAGCCTTCTAGTTAACTGTATCATTCTTTTGAGATTTCATTCAATGAACAATTCTTTCATTGTGATTTGTATCTTGTCAGCTGAAACAACGTAGTGTGTTCTTTTTTTCTTTATTTTTTATTTTTCCCTGTTATGATTGTGAGTTTATGTACTTGGAAATTATGGATATGCATAAGTGTAATGTATGTGCGATTAGAGAAAAAACATGTATGGCTGGAGCTTGACTACTAACTAAAACCTTACCATCTCAAGTGTTGCCTAATTTTAATGCTGCACGCTGCAGTCTAATAGCATATAAATAGCACATTCTCGTGAGTATTCATTCTACTTAGTAGCTAGCCAACAAGGTTGGTTCGGTTAGTAAGGATCGAAGCACTTCATGTACCACTGTAATCCTTGAGGCCTGTGGCATATGCCCTGACCTTGGAATAAGGTAGTTTCCCCTCCTCAACTTTCTCTATATAAGAAAAAAAGTTAAAATAAATAATTAGTCATTATAGTTTAACTCGATTTGGATTTTAGTTCTTGTAATTTATTTTTAGATATTGGTCTCTATTGTTTTGCTTATTTAGATTTTGGTTCCTACCATTAAGGTATCCGTCCTTATATTTTCTACTCATTAGGGTTTTAGTTTCTATAGTTTTTATTCATTAAAATATTGATCCTTATTTTCTAGGAAGGATTGGTCCTATATTTTACAATTATTAAGATATTAGTCCTTTAGGGACCAAAATTCAAATGAGTGAAATTATAGGGACTGATATTCAAAAAAATAAATTGTTGGGAACAAAATTCAAATTGGGTGAAACTATAGAAACTAATTGTTTATTTTAATAAAAAAAAAATCTACTTAATGGCTAGGCCACAAGTCAATGTCTGGCTTGTCAAACTGAAGCAGACTAGAATAGAAAGAAATATGTCAGCTCTTAAAATTTTAACTTTGGGCATGATTGATGTTGAAATAATTTTCCTTTTCTGTCCATTTTTTCTTGATATCGTTCATTGTATGTTCATAGCAGGGGAGAAGAGTAAAATCATTATTAGCATTGTGGCTTGGTTTGATTAGTTATTGATTAAAAGATCATACAATAGTGCTACATTATCTCTGCATTCAATGTGATTGCTTATTTTTATTTTGCAGTTTGCTTATATAATTCTTTCTTGCACCTTCCCTCTTCTAGGCAGTCTGTAGAAACTGCTGCTATGTAAGCGACAATTATTTTCTTATAAAGGGATAGGGCCTCCTTCTTAATCACTGGAAGAGAAGTTCCTACTGTATGCATTTTCTTATGTCTCAATCTATAGGATATATCTATTGAAAGTATTGGGCTACCCTGTACTTCAGGCATAGCTAGAGTGGCCATGAAGTGAAAGATCGAATTTTGATATCATGTCAAACAATGGGAACTAGTATTTGTGACATCCATCAGTCATGGACTTCAGAAACGACATTTTATATCAATCATTTTAATTTAAAATTAGAGTATGATGACTGTAAGGCTGTTATCATTGCTTACAGGATGCATGTAAGGCGGAGATGTACTATGCTGCTTACTTTATATGATAGCTCTACATGAACACAGAAGGAATTTTAAGCTTTTTATGACTGAATAGATAGCAACCTACTTGCAATTAAATGTGCTTCGGTTCTGCAAAATTCCTGCACCATGTAGTAGCACAATTGCTAGTTTGATCATAAAAAATGGTATGCTTTCTGTATTAGTTTCTTGTGCTAAAGCTGCAGCTTAGATATATATTGATTCCAGATAGGACAAGTTGTTAAAACTGTAAAACCACTAAGCCTTGCAGCTATAGTTGACTGGAAATTTGTTTAAATAATGTGAGCTTTGTTAAGTTGAAGAAACCTAAAATTTTGTTAGATGCCTTGCACTTTTCTGACACTGTTTGTGGAGTGCAATGCGTTTAGCATGACTTTGGACAAGCAATAACGGTCTATTATATAATATTATAGTTGTCTCGAAGTTAGTTTATCTAGCATGTTCTCTGTCCAGATTTTGTATATCATGCGGGTATTGAGTTTCATAGGGGATTGTGTATAATGCACATTTTAACAATTTGCTTAATATTTTTAGAAGATACCATGAAGGATGTAAAGAAAAGCAGAGTGAACTAGAGAATGATAGTAGTGAAGTGATTTTAGTAATCGTGTTTTATTTTAATGTATTATAGGGGAGAGTTAGAAAATGATCCAATCTACCTTTCAGTTTGGTGCGTTATGACTTTCTTTTCTTTTAGGTTAGTGATAGAACTGGATCAGATTTTACGTATTACACTTGGAAAATAGAGATTAATTCTCCTTAGCCGCTCAATTACCAGTGGGGTAATAGAGCAGGGGAAGAATTTACAGATACAAGCTAGAAATGTAGAAGAAAATGTATATTGAACTATAGGAATTCCGAGCAAATTCGAGGGTGCTCGGTTCCCTCTTCCCAGATTCCTCTCACTGGTTTCCTGCCTCTTTCTCTGCTGTGGTGCCCTTTAAGTACCGCTCAGATCACGCTTCCCTCCAATTCCCGTTTCCCTCCATTCTCCTGAGCACACGCTGAATCAGTTGAGGTCACACTTTCCCTCACTGCTTGGTTCACGTGCTGCATGGCTCGGCTGTTAGGCCGTTCGGTAGTTACGTTATCCACGCTGGGCAGACATGGCTGTGACTTTGTGTTTCTCCTAAATTTCCTCCTTACATACACTCTCGGTGTCTTATCAATACTCCCCCCCAGAAAGTTTCACCTTGTCCTCAAGGTGGAAGCTTGGAAAATGCTCGTGAATATGAGCCATAGATTCCCGCACCAAAATGAGAGGGCTGGAGTATGGACTATTGCTGGGTCTAATGATACCCGCAGACAACATTTCCTCTACAATCCTTTTCTAATTCGTTTTTTTGATAGTGTGGATACCTGTAGGGCCGAAGATTTGGAATCTTGCACTCCTTCCTTGAGATTAATGGCATGGTCATGCTTCCTCTTTAGGTGGCAACCCCTGAGGAGTCTGAAAGAGGTCCTCGAACTCCTGCAGTAGTCGTTGTAATTCCTGGCCAAGGCGGTTCTGCTGGCTGCTGATCTGTCATGATTCCCCTGTACTCCAACAGATACCCCTCACCTTCATCCTGCAGGGCCTTAATCATTGTTTTAAAAGAGCCCTGTGATTTGCAGAGGGATAGTTCCCCTCTAATGGTGACCTCCCTTTGAACTACCTCCATTTTCAGCGTTAAATCCTTAAAGTTGGCTCTTATCTCCCCTAAACTCTCCAGCCAATCCACCCCTAAAACGACATCAGCTCCTCCTAACTCGAATAGATAGAAATCTTGTAAGATCGCTACCCCTTGCATGTGTAGTGCCACTCCTCTGCACACACCACTGCTCCTTCACCTTATGACCATCCCCAACTTCCACCATGTACTCAGGGGTGTGTGAGATAATGAGTTGTAGCTCTTGGACTAACTCCCTTGATATGAAATTGTTAGATGCCCCGCAATCTATGAGTACCACTACTTCCTTTCCTCTGATTTTCCCCCCATAACTTAAGGGATTTTTTAGATGTCATTCCCATGATGCTGTGTATGGATAACTGCAAGGCCCGCTTCCTCTTCGGTAGCTTGCTCCGGCTCCCATTTTCCTTCAACCTCCTCTTCCTCCAGTCCTTCTATTAACAGCACATGCAGCTGTTTGTTTTTACAAATGTTGTGTCGGGACTGAACTTTTCATCACGCTGAAAACACAGTCCCTTCCTCATCCTTTCTTGGTATTCTGCATCCGACAGTTTTCTGGTCCCGCCTCTTCGGCCACTTCCCATTGCATCTCCTGCAGCCTTGTCGCTTGAGTTATTGCCAGTGGGTACCAGTTTTGGTACTTGTTGCCAATCCTCCAGTACCATCCTTGGATACTTCTCCGTACTGCTTCCCTCCCCAATCTACCAAGGTAGTTCGTGTTGGTTGAGTTGTTTTTTTGATTCCAACTCGTTGATTTTCCTCCGGTTGGGCTAGATTTCCCCCACGCCCAGTTTTTTCTCCTCAATTAATGAAGCTTGGTCCATCAGATCAGGTAGTGACCCCAGTCTGTGCAGCCTCAATTCAGCCCGTACTTTTCTCCTTTAACCCATTCAGAAATACTCCTCTCAACATTTCTTCATCAGCATGCCTTAGGGGTCCAGAGATTAATTCAAAGTTCTCTCGGTACTCTCCCACAGTTCCAGTCTGTTTTAAACTTAACAGGATTTCAAAAGGGTTTCCCGCCAAAGCAGGTTGGAACCTTCGTAGGACAGCTTCTCTGAATTTGATCCAATTCACCTCGGTTGCCCGAGCTTCCCACCACTGGAACCAGTTGAGAGCTCTACCTTCCAAAGCTAGAATTACTGCCTGGACTTTCTCACGTTCAGACATAGAATTGATGATAAAATACCTTTCTACTTTGTTGAGCCATCCATAAGCGTCTTCTCCCGAAAAAATTGGTAACTCCATGCGCCTAGGCCTCTCATCTGCATGTAAGCCTCTGGGCGTGCCAAAGGTTCTCTCCGTGTCTCCTTCTTCCTCCAGATTTATTTCTGGCCTCCTTAACGAATTCTCTGGGATTTTGCCTCGCAGCAGCCTCATCATCTCCTGCTGCAGCAGGCATTTTGCTCAAGAATCTGCCTATCACGGAGTTCCTTGGCTTGTCGTTCTTCGCACGCCTCTCTCCTCATCTGTGCTAGCTGTTCTCTCAAGTCATCTACCGAACTCATCCCACGTTCCAAGGCCTCTAATCTGGCCTCCATCCTAGTATTCACCATGACACAGCTCCCGGATCGGGAGCTCTGATACCAGTTGATAGAATTGGATCAGATTTTACGTATTACACTTGGAAAATAGAGATTAATTCTCCTTAGCCGCTCAATTACCAGTGGGGTAATAGAGCAGGGGAAGAATTTACAGATACAAGCTAGAAATGTAGAAGAAAATGTATATTGAACTATAGGAATTCCGAGCAAATTCGAGGGTGCTCGGTTCCCTCTTCCCAGATTCCTCTCACTGGTTTCCTGCCTCTTTCTCTGCTGTGGTGCCCTTTAAGTACCGCTCAGATCACGCTTCCCTCCAATTCCCGTTTCCCTCCATTCTCCTGAGCACACGCTGAATCAGTTGAGGTCACACTTTCCCTCACTGCTTGGTTCACGTGCTGCATGGCTCGGCTGTTAGGCCGTTCGGTAGTTACGTTATCCACGCTGGGCAGACATGGCTGTGACTCTATGTTTCTCCTAAATTTCCTCCTTACATACACTTTCGGTGTCTTATCAGTTAGCTACTAAAGTATAAAATGTGTGGTGTGAATTTTAGTGGGTTACCATACACCAAGGAGAGGTGAATATAGTGAGGGTCTAAGCATCTTGCCTTTAGTGAGCAGGAGAGAGAAAACGTGAAGCATCCAAACAAAATGCTTGGGTGAGATAGCTTAAAGAGACTAGGCTGTGAGTCCAGGGGTCAAGGCTTCTTTGAGGGGAAGCCCCAACAAGGCTTCTCAAGTAAAGCCGTAAGTAGCACCTTTACTTGAGGTTTAAGGCCTCAGAGAATGTTGGCTACTGTTGCAGAGAATAAAGACTATGGTTTTTGATAGCAATGGCTGAGAAGTTGATGAACTTTTAGATAGGTGACGGGGAGGATCAAGAGAGTGAAGTCATTCTTTCGTATGTATTGTTTCTATCTCGTAAAGAATGCATTTTACAGGGTATTTATAGAGGAAATATTGGAGGGACTTGAGAATGATTTGTGAATGTCTTGAGGAAAAATCTCTCAGCCCATGAATTTATATTTACAGATTATAAACATAAATAACTTGATGTTAGGGATTGACGAGATTATTTACAGCCAAAGAATCAATTATTTCCTGTTCTATTGATACAAGATATTAGCTATTTCCTATTCTATTTATACAAGATATCTACTAATTATTAACCAAATCAAAGAATATCAACAACTAAATCAGAGAATATCAACACTCCCCCTCAAGCTAGTGCATATATGTCATATGCATCAAGCTTGTTACATATATATGTTACCCTCGGGACCCAAAAAGACTTGGTGAAGATATCAACTAGTTGATTATTAGAGTTCATAAATGAAGTAGTTATTTCTCCGGAGAAGATTTTTTCACGAATAAAATGGCAATCAATTTCTATATGTTTAGTTCGCTCATGAAAGACTGGGTTGGAGGCAATGTGCATGACTGCTTGATTATCACAAATGAGTTTCATGGGCCCTATTTTGCAAAACTTTAATTCTTGAATCAGTTGTTTCAACCATATAAGTTCACATGTAGTAAGTGTCATGGCTCGATATTCTGCTTCTGCACTTGATCTAGCAACTACATTATGTTTTTTTACTTTTCCATGAGATGAGGTTGTCTCCAATGAGAACACAATACCCGGAAGTCGACTGTCTATCACTAGGAGAACCTGCCTAATCTGCATCTATATATGCAACAATGTCTGTATGGCCTCAATTCTTATAGATCAATCCCTTTTCTAAGAGAACTCTTAATATATCTCAAAATTCGGACTACTGCATCACAATGATTGTCACAGGGAGAGTTAAGAAATTGACTTACAACACTAACTGCGAAAGATATATCTGGTCTAGTCATGGTGAGATAGTTTAATTTTTCCACCAATCTTCGATACCTTCCTAGGTCTGAATAAGGCTCCCCCTGATCTGGTAAAAGTTTAACATTTGGATCCATAGAAGTATCAATTGGTTTACAATCTAGCATTTCAGTTTCTTCTAAAATATCAAGGGCATACTTCCTCTGAAAGATAGCAATGTTTGTTTTTGATTGAGCCACTTCAATCCCGAGGAAGTATCGCAATCGGCCCCGAGTCCTTAGTTTGGAAGTGTTGAAACAAGTGTTGTTTTAGGCCCCTGATGCCATGATCATCTCCTGTAATGACAATATCATCTACATAAATCACAAGATAGATGCATTGATTAGAAGATGAGTGTTTATAGAACACAGAGTGGTCTGCTTCACTACGAACCATGCCAAATTCCTGTATGACTTTACTAAATCTTCCAAACCATGCCCGTGGAGACTTTTTAAGGCCATATAGAGATTTGTGTAACTTGCAGACAAGACTCGACTCCCCCTGAGCGACAAACTCAGGTGGTTGCTCCATACAAACTTCCCCCTCCAGGTTACCATGTAGAAATGCATTCTTGATATCCAATTGATAGAGAGGCCAGTGGTTCATGGTAGCAATCGATAAGAATAGATGAGCAGAAGCCATTTTAGCAACAGGGAAGAATGTATCTCCATAATCAAGGCTAAATATTTGAGTATAGCCCTTAGCCACAAAGTGTGCTTTCAAATGGTCCACCTGTTCATCAGGGCCCACCTTGACAGTAAAGACCCATCGACAACCAACTATAGATTTTCCGGGAGGGGAAGGAACAAGAGTCCATGTATGATTGGAATCCAAAGCTGCCATATCGTCAATGATGGCCTGACACCATCCTGGATGGGAAAGTGCTTCCTGGACAGTTTTAGGAATAGAAATGGACGACAAGGCAGAAATAAATGCAGAATGGGATGAAGATAAACAATGATAGCTCAGGAAATTATAAATAGGATGAGGATTACGAGTAGAATGCATACCTTTACGAAGAGTAATGGGCAAGTCAGCGGAAATTTCAGATAGGCCCGGGGTAGGTGGAGACGCTGGAATAGGAGATGAATCGCCCGAGTCTGGAGTGAGAACAGCCTCTGGAACCATAGGACGAGGTCGACGCTGAAAAGTGATAAACAAGTGCAGTGAAGGATGTGTCTGCGAACTAGGAGGTGCGGGCACTTGTCAAATTGGAGGATCAGAAATAGGCAAATTAAGACAGGGTCAGAAATAGGCAAATTAAGACATGGAATTGGTAGGAGCTGAGAGATGGAGTTAGGCTCGGCTGGCGAGGTGAAGTAAATTGTGTCCTCAAAGGAGGTAACATCTGCATATATGTAAAAATGATTTGTAGAAGGAGAGTAACATCGATTGCCTTTCTGAACCCGAGAATAACTAAGAAAAATGCACTTAATAGAACGAACAGACAATTTATCAAGACCTGGAGTAAGATCATGCACAAAACAAGTAGAACCAAAAACACAAGGGGAGACATTATAAAGACAGTCCTTAGGAAACAAAAGAGAGTGAGAAACTACATTATGTAAAATAGAAAGGAATTTATATTTACAGATTACAAAACATAAATCCCTTGATGTTAGGGATTGACGAGATTATTTACAGCCAGAAAATCGGCTATTTCCTATTTTATTGATACAAGATGTCAGCTATTTCCTATTCTATCTATACAAGATATCTACTAATTATTAACCAAATCAAAGAATATTAACAACTAAATCAGAGAATATCAACAGAGGGAAAACCCTAAGGTTCTGCCATAAATTTAATGCATTATGCCATGAATTTAATGCTTGGTCTGGTCAAAGACACTTGTTAAGATAGAATTTAGCTCCTCTAAAGAGAGAGATTCACTTTAGTGGGAAAAGTAAAGGATTATAACTATTGATTAGAAAATCATATAAGTGAATTTTAACAATATCATAATTTGTTATATATGTACATATACTTTATCATAATTTCAACTAATACTTTTTTAATCAACGGTTATAATTTCTCACTTTTTCCTCTAAAGTGAATCCCTCACTTTAAAGGAGTCAAATTCGTTGAGATGTGCCCGTGCTGCTAGTGACTGATTTGAGGGATTAGTGTTAGACTTATGAGATTTAGATATGTGAATATACAAAGATGAGTAACAAGGGCTGAACCATAACTGGCTGAATGTCCGGTTCGCAGTTGAACCGGTCAGACTGTCTGGTCTAGCTCCGATAACAGTGATATGTATATAGGAAATGATCTTGCCCAATATGAGAGGTACGATCATACCATCACTAATGTACCGAAGCCCATCAGAACTCTGCAGTTTAACGTACCTAGGCAAGAGTAGTACTAGGAAGGGTGACCTTCTAGGAAGTCCTTGTGTTGCACATTTTCTTACACTTTTCACTGGTTGGTTTTATTGCTGTTAAAATCGGACCGAACGGTGAACTGGCAAGGCTTCTGGTTCATATACAACCATTTAAACTGGTTAGCCGAACCGGATCAAGCAATAATATAAAATAAGTGAATATATTCATAAAGTGTTAAAAAAAGATAATATATTTTTTGAAAATAAAATTAATAGCTGGCCAGTTGATCTGGTTAAACTGGCCGGTCCAAGCACTTTTGATTAGTTTTGTGCAGTTTTGACCAGGCCAAAGTGGTCTGACCATAAATCCGGTTATAAGGGCTGAACCATAACCGATTGAATGTCCGGTTCTGACAATACCAGTCAGATTGTCTGGTCTGGTTTTGATAATAGTAATCTGTATATAGGAATTGATCGCGCCTAACATGACAGGCATGATTATACTAGTACTAATGCACTGGATCCCATCAGAACTTCACAGTTAAGCATACTTGGGTGAGACTAATACTAGGATGGGTGATCTCCTGTGAAGTCCTCGTGTTGCACTTCTTTTTACGCTTTTCACCGGTTGGTTTTGCTGCTGTTAAAACCGGACCAGACAGTGGACTGGCAAGGTCTCCAGCTCAGGTTCAACAGTTTAAATAGTTTGGTCGAGTCGGATCAAGCAAGAATATAAAATTAGTGAAAATATTCACAAAGAGTTAAAAAAGGTACTGCATTTTTTGAAAACAAAATAACAGGCCGGTTGAACAGGTCAAACTGGCCGGTTCAAGCAGTTTTGATTAGTTTCGTGTAGTTTTGACCGGCCCAAAGTGGTCTGACCATAAATCTGGATATAAAGGCTGAACTATAACCGATTGAATGTCTAGTTCACAGTTGAACCGGTCAGACTTTCTGGTCTGATTCCGATAACAGCGAACTGCATATAGGAATTGTTCATGCCTAACATGAGAGCTACGATCATACCAGCACTAATGCACAGGATCCCATCAGAACTCCATAGTTGAGCGTGTATGGGCGAAAGTAGTACTATGATGGGTGACCTCTTGGGAAGTCCTCGTGTTGAACCTCTTTTTACACTTTTCTTCGGTTGGTTTTGCTGTTGTTAAAATCGAACTGGATAGTGAACCGGCACGGCTTCCGATTCAGGTTCTACCGTTTAAACCATTTGGTTGAACCGGATCAAGCAATAACATAAAATCTGTGAAAATATTCCTAAAGCGTTAAAAAAAGTACTACATTTTTTGAAAACAAAATTAATAACTAGTCTGTTGAATCGATTAAATTGGCCAGTTGAACTAGTTTTGATTGGTTTTGTGGAGTTTTGACTGGCTCAAAGTGGTTTGATCGTAAATCCAGTTATAGGGCTGAACCATAACCAGATGCATGTCCGATTCGCAGTTGAATCGGTCGGACTGTCTAGTCCAGTTCCAATAACAGTGAACTGTATATAGGAATTAATTGGTCCCAACTTGACAGGTACAGTCATACCAGCACTAATGCACCGAATCCTATCAGAACTTCATAGTTAAGTGTGCTTGGGCGAGACTACTACAAGGATAGGTGAACACCTGGGAAATCCTCCTGTTGCACCTCTTTTTACACTTTTTACCTGTTGGTTTTGCTACTATTAAAATCAGACAGGACAGTGAACCGGCAAGGCTTCCGATTCAATTTTAACTGTTTAAATTAGTTGGTCGAACCGAATCAAGCAATAACATAAAATTTGTGAAACTATTCTTAAAGCGTTAAAAAAGGCACTGCATTTTTTGAAAACAAAATTAATAATTGGCCGGCTCAAGCAGTTTTGATTGGTTTTGTCCAGTTTTTACCTATTCAAAGTGGTCTGACCACAAATTCGGTTGTAAGGGCTGAACCAGCACTGGTGAATGTCCGGTTTGCAGATGAACCAGTTGGATCATCCAGTCCGATTTAGTTAACAGTGATCTATATGTAGGAATTAATCGTGCCAACATTACAGGTGTGATCAAAGCAGAACTATTGCACTGGATCTCATGTGAACTCCGTATTTAAGCGTGCCAAGGTAAAAGTAGTACTACGATGGGTAACCTCATGGGAAGTCCTCGTGTTGCACCCTATTTTACACTTTTTGCCAGTTAGTTTTGTTGCTGTTAAAATCGATCGGGCAATGAACCGGCAAGACTTCCGGTTCAAGTTCAACCGTTTAAACCGGTTGGTCGAATTGGATCAAGCAATAATGTAAAATTTATAAAAATATTCATAAAGTGTTTAAAAAAAATACTGCATTTTTTGAAAAAAAATTAATAACTGACCAGTCAAATCGGCCGGTTCAAGTAGTTTTGTTTGGTTTTATGCAGTTTTGACCGGTCTAAAGTGGTCTCACCGTAAATCATCTTATAAAGGCCGAATCATAACTGGCTACATGTCCGGTTCGAGGTTGAATCGATAGTATTGTCTGGTCCAATTCTGATAATAGTTATCTCTATATAGTAATTGATCGCAAACAATATGCCAGGTGCGACCATACCAGCATTAATGCATCGGATCCCATTAGAGCTCTGCAGTTATGCATGCTTGGGCGAGAGTAGTACTAGGATGGGTGACCTACTGGTCGTGTTGCACCTCTTTTTGCACTTTCTGCCAGTTGATTTTGCTGCTGTTAAAATCAGACTGAATAGTAAACTGACAAGGCATCGGGTTCAAGTTCAACCCTTTAAATCGATTGGTTGAACTGGATCAAGCAATAAAATAAAATCTGTGAAAATATTCATAAGGCTTTAAAAAAAGATACTGCATTTTTTGAAAACACAATTAATAATTGGTCGATTGATCGTGCCTAACGTGAGATACCGGCACTAATACACCAAATCCCATCCAAACTCTGCAGTCAAGTGTGCGTGGGCGAGAGTAGTATTTGGATGGGTGACTTGTTAGGAAGTTCTCTAGTTGCGTCTCTTTTTACACTTTTTCTCGGTTGGTTTTGCTATTGTTAAAACCGGACCAGACAGTGAACTGGCAAGGCTTCCGGTTTCAGTTCAACCACTTAAACCTGTTGGTCGAATCGGATCAAGCAATAATATAAAATTTATGAAAATATTCATAAAGCATTAAAAAAAGATACTGCATTTTTTGAAAACAGAATTAAAAATTGGTCGATTGAACAAGTTAAATCGGTCGATTGAACAAGTTAAATCGGTCGGTTGTTTTGTGCAGTTTTAACTAGTTCAAAGTGGTCTGACCGTAAATCTAATTATAAGAGCTGAATTATAACCGATTGAATGTCCAGTTCGCAGTTGAACAATTGTACTGTCCGGTCCGATTTCGATAACAGTGATCTATATATAGGAATTGATTGCACCCAACATTACAGGTGCAATCATACCAGCTCTAATGCACTGGATCCCATTTGAACTTCGCAGTTAAGCGTGCTTGGACAAGAGTAGTAGTAGGATGAGTGACCTCTTGGAAAGTATTCGTGTTGCACCTCTTTTTACACTTTTTGCTAGTTGCTTTTGCTGCTGTTAAAACTAGACTGGATAGTGAACCGGCAAGGCTTCCAGTTCAAGTTCAACCCTTTCAACCGGTTTGTCGATCTGGATCAAGTAATAATATAAAATTTATGAAATTATTCATAAGACGTTAAAAAAATATATTGTATTTTTTAAAAACACAATTAATAACTGACCGGTACAAGTAGTTTAGAATGGTTTTGTGCAGTTTTGACTGGTCCAAAGTGGTCTAACTGTAAATCTAGTTATATGGGCTGAACCATAACTAGCTGAATGTCTGGTTTGCAGTTAAACCGGTTAGACCGTCTAGTCTGGTTCCGACATGAGTGGTGCAATATACCAGCACTAATGCACTAGATTTTATCAGAACTCTGCAGTTAAGCGTGCTTGGGCAGGAGTAGTACTAGGACGGGCAACCTATTGGGAAGTTCTCGTGTTGCACCTTTTTTTACACTTGTTTCCGATTAGTTTTGCTACTGTTTAAACAGGACCGGACAGTGAACATGTAAGGCTTTCTATTTAGGTTCAATTGTTTAAATCGGTTGGTCAAACTAAATCAAGCAATAATACAAAATCAGTGAAAATATTGATAAAGCGTTAAGAAAAAATAATGTATTTTTTGAAAATAAAATTAATAACTGGCGAGTTGAACTGGTTAAACTAGCCGGTTAAAGCAATTTTGAATGATTTTGTGAAGTTTTGATTGTTCCAAAGTGGTCTGACCCTAAATTCGGTTATAAGGACTGAACTATAATCGGCTGAATGTTCGGTTCGTGATCGAACCAATCTGACTGTTCGGTCCAGTTTCAATAACTGTGATTTGTATGTGGGAATTGATCGCGCCTAACATGACAGCCACGATCATACCAGCACTAATGCACTGGATTCAATCAGAACTTCACAGTTAAGCGTACTTGGGTGAGACTAGTACTAGGATAGGTGACCTCATGGGAAGTCCTCGTGCTATACTTCTTTTTACGCTTTTCATCTGTGGGTTTTGCTACTGTTAAAACAGGACAGGATAGTGAATCGGTAAGGCTTTATATTCAAGTTAAACCCTTTAAACAGGTTAGTCGAATCGGATCAAGTAATAATATAAAATCTATGAAAATATTTATAAGGCGCCAAAAAAAGATATTACATTTTTTAAAAACACAATTTATAACCAGCTGGTTGAACCAGTTACAATGGTCGATTCAGGCAGTTTAGATTGGTTTTGTGCAGTTTTAACCAGTCTAAAGTGGTCTGACCGTAAATCTAGTTTTAACAGCTGAACCATAACCGGCTAAATATTTGGTTCGCTATTGAAACGGTTAGTCCATCCGGTCCGGTTTCGATAACAATGATCTGTATGTAAGAATTGATCGCGCCCAACATGGCAGGTGCGATCATACCAGAACTAATGAACTGGATTCCATCAGAACTCTGCAGTTAAGCATGCTTGGGTGAGAGTAGTACTAGGATTGGTGACCTTCTGAGAAGTCTTCATGTTATACCTCTTTTTACACTTTTCGCGGTTGATTTTGCTGCTACTAAAACCAGATTGGACAGTGAACCGACAAGGCTTCTGGTTCAAGTTCAACCTTTAAACCGGTTAGTTGAACCGGATCAAGCAATAATATAAAATCTGTGAAAATATTCATAAGCTGTTAAAAAAAAATAGTGTTTTTTGAAAACACAATTTATAACTTGCTGATTGAACGGGTCGGTTCAAGCAGTTTAGATTAGTTTTGTACAACTTTAACCAATCCAAAGTGGTCTAACTGTAACTCTAGTTATAAGGGCTGAACCATAACTGGCTGAATGTCCTGTTTGTGGTTAAACCGGTTAGACTGTTTAGTCCAGTTCCGATAACAATGATCTGTATAAAGGAATTGATCGCACTTAACACGATAGGTGCGATCATACCTGCACTAATGCACCGGATCCCATCAGAACTTTGCAGTTAAGTGTGCTTAGGTGAGGATAGTACTTGGATGCGTCACCTCTTGCTACAGCACTTTTTACACTGTTTTTCTAGTTGCTTTTGCTTTTGTTAAAATCGGACCTAACAGTGAACCGGTAAAGCTTTCTCTTCAGGTTCAACCATTTAAACCGGTTAGTCGAACTGGATCAAGCAATCATATAAAATCTACGAAAATATTCATAAAGCATTAAGAAAAGATAATGTATTTTTTGAAAACAAAATTAATAACCGGCCGATTGAATCGGTTCAACCAGTCGGTTCAAGCAGTTTTGATTAGTTTTATGTAGTTTTGACCAGTCAAAAGTGGTTTGATCATAAATATAGTTATAAGAGCTAAACCATAACTGGCTGAATGTCCGATTCGCAGTTGAACCAGTTGGACCGTCTGGTCTAGTTCCAACAACAGTGATCTGTATATATGAATTGATTACACCCAACATGACTGGTGCAATCAAACCAACACTAATGCACCGAATTCCATTAGAATTCTGCAGTTAAGCGTACTTGGAAAAGAGTAGTACTTGGATAGGTGACCATCTTGGATGGGTGACCTCTTGGGAAGTCTTCGTATTGCACCTCTTTTTACACTTTTCGCCGTTTGGTTTTGTTGTTGTTCAAATCGGACTGGACAGTGAACCGACAAGGCTTCCAGTTCAAGTTTAATCCATTCAACCAGTTTCTCGAACCGGATTAAGCAATAATATAAAATATATGAAAATAATCATAAGGTGTTAGAAAAAAATACTGCATTTTTTGAAAACACAATTTATAACCAGCTGGTTGAACCGGTTACACTGGTCTATTCAAGCAGTTTAGATTAGCTTTGTGTGGTTTTAACCAGCCCAAAGTGGTTTGATCGTCAATCCAGTTATAAGGG
Source organism: Castanospermum australe (assembly GCA_019955255.1). Taxonomy (NCBI): domain Eukaryota; kingdom Viridiplantae; phylum Streptophyta; class Magnoliopsida; order Fabales; family Fabaceae; genus Castanospermum; species Castanospermum australe. Next base: position 879,564 of record NSJW01000743.1, read on the forward strand.
CTGAACCATAATCGGCTGAATGACCGATTCACTATTGAACCGATTGAACCATTCGGTCCGGTTCCGATAGTAGTGATCTGTATATATGAATTGATCACTCCCAACATGGCAGGTGTGATCATACTAGACTAATGCACTGGATCCAATTAGAACTCTACAGTTAAGCATGTTTGTGTGAGAGTAGTGCTAGGATGGATAATCTCTTGGGAAGTTCTCGTGTTGCTCCTCTTTTTACACTTTTTTCCAGTTAGTTTTTCTGCTTTTAAAATTGAACCGGACAGTGAATCGGCAAGGCTTTCGCTTCAAGTTCAACCATTTAAACCTGTTGGTCGAACCGGATCAAGTAATCATATAAAATTTGTGAAAATATTCATAAGACGTTAACAAAAGATAATGCATTTTTCGAAAACAAAATTAATAACCGGCCGGTTTAACCGGTCTAACCGGCCGGTTCAAGCAATTTTTGATTGGTTTTCTGCAGTTTTGACCAGTCCAAAGTGATCTGACTTTAAATTTGGTTATAAGAGCTGAACCATAACCTGCTGAATGTTTGGTTCACAGTTGAATCGATCGGACCGTCTGGTCCGATTCCGATAACAGTGATCTTTATATAGGAATTGATTGCCCCCAACATGATAGGTGCGATCATACTAGCTCTAATGTCCTGGATCCCATCAGAACTCCCCAGTTAAGCATGCTTTGGTGAGAGGAGTGTTAGGATGGGTAACCTCTTGGGAAATCCTCGTGTTGTACCTCGTTTTACGCATTTTGCCGGTTAGTTTTGCTGCTCTGAAAATCAGACTAGATAGTGAACCGACAAGGCTTCTGGTTCAACTTCAACTCTTTAAACCGGTTGGTCGAACCGGATCAAGTAATAATATAAAATCTATGAAAATATTCATAAAGTGTTAAAAAAAGATGCTACATTTTTTGAAAATTCAATTAATAATTGACCGGTTGAACTTGTTAAACCGGTCTGTTCAAGTAGTTTTGATTGGTTTTGTGCAGTTTTGATCAGTCCAAAGTGGTTTGACTGTAAATCCAGTTATAAGGGCTAAATCACAACCGGCTAAATGTCCGATTTACAGTTGAACTAGTTGGATCGTCCAGTCCGATTTCGATGACAATGATCTATATATAAGAATTGATTGCGCCTAAGATGATAGATGTGATCATACTAGCACTAAGGCACTGAATCCCATCAGAACTCTGCAGTTAATTATGTTTGGGTGAGAGTAGTACAAGGATGGGTGACCTCTTAAGTGGTCCTTATGTTGCACCTCTTTTTACACATTTAGCCGATTAGTTTTGTTGCCGTTAAAACTAAATCGGACAGTGAACTGGAGAAGCTTTCGGTTCATGTTCAACCCTTTAAACTGGTTGGTCGAACCGAATCAAGCAATAATATTAAATTTGTAAAAATATTCCTAAGGCGTTAAAAAAAGATACTGCATTTTTTGAAAACACAATTTATAACTGACAGGTTGAACTGGTTATACCAGTCGGATTCAAGTAGTTTAGATTGGTTTTTTTGCAGTTTTACTTGGCCCAAAGTGGTCTGACCATAAATCCAGTTATAAGAGCTAGACCATAATCAGTTGAATGTTTGGTTCGCTATTGAACCGGTTGGACCTTTTGGTCCGGTATCGATAACAGTGATTTGTATATATGAATTGACGATTATGCCAGCACTAATGCACCAGATCCCATTAGAACTTTGCTATTAAGCGGGCCTGGGAGAGTGTAGTACTAGGATAGGTGGCCTCCTAAGAAGTCCTCTTGTACCTTTTTTTGTACTTTTTGTTAGTAGGTTTTGCTGCTGTTAAAACCGGACTGGACAGAAAATAGACAAAGCTTCCAGTTCTAGTTCAACCCTTTCAGCCAGTTGGTTGAACCGGATCAACCAATAATATAAAATCTGTAAAAATATTCATAAGGCATTAAAAAAAGATACTGTATTTTTTGAAAACACTATTAATAATCGGCCAGTTGAAATAGTTAAACTGGTTGGTTCAACTAGTTTAGATTGGTCTTGTGCAATTTCGAACGGTCCAAAGTGGTCTAACCGTAAATCTGGTTAGAAGGGCTAAACCGTAACTGGCTAAATGTCTGGTTCGCTGTTGAACCGGTTGGATCGTTCGGTCTGATTTTGACAACAGTGATATGTATATATGAATTGATTGCCCCCAACATGATCGGTGTGATCATAGCAGTACTAATGCACTGGTTCCCATAAAAACTCTGTAGTTAAGTGTGCTTGGGCGAGAGTGATACAAGGATGGGTGACCTCTTGGGAAGTCCTCTTGTTGCTCCTCTTTTTACACTTTTTGCCGGTTGGTTTTGTTATTGTTAAAACCAGACTAGATAGAGAATCGGCTAAGCTTCCCGTTCAAGTTCAACCTTTTCAACTGGTTAGTCAAACCGGATCAAATAATGATATAAAATTTGTGAAAATATTCCAAAGGAGTTAAAAAAGATACTGTATTTTTTGAAAACACAATTAATAATCGGCCAGTTAAACAGGTTAAACCAGTCAATTCAAGTAGTTTTGATTGTTTTGTGCAGTTTTGACCAGTTCAAAGTAATCTGACCATAAATTTGGTTATAAATGCTGAACCATAACTGGTTGAATGTTCGGTTCACGGTTGAACTGGTCTAACTGTCTGATTCGGTTTTGATAATAGTGATCTGTATATAGGAATTGATCGCACCCAACATGATAGGTTCGATCATACCAGCATTAATACACCGGATCCTATCAGAACTTTGCAGTGAAACATGCTTGGGAGAGAGTAGTACTAAGATGGGTGACCTCCTGGGAAGTCCTCATGTTGCACCACTTTTTATACATTTAGCCGGTTGGTTTTGCTGCTATTAAAACTGGACCGGATAGTGAACCGACTAGGCTTTCGGTTCAAGTTCAACCCAATAAACCGATTTGTCGAACCAAATCAAGCAATAATATAAAATATTTGAAAATGTTCATAAGGTGTTAAAAAAAGATACTGTATTTTTTGAAAACACAATTTATAATTGACAGGTTGAACTGGTTACATCGGTCAGTTCAAGCAGTTTACATTGGTTTCGTGCAGTTTTACCTGGTGCAAAGTTGTCTTACCGTAAATCTAGTTGTAAGGGCTGAACTATAATCAGCTGAATGTACGGTTTGCTGTTGAACCTGTTGGACCGTCTGGTCCGGTTCCGATAACAGTGATCTGTATATATCAATTAATCGCTCCTAATATGAATGGTGCGATCATACCAGCAATAATACACTAGATCCAATCAGATCTCTGCATTTAAGTGTGCTTGGGCAAGAGTAGTACTAGGATGGGTGACCTCTTGGGAAGTCTTTGTGTTGCACCTCTTTTTATATTTTTCGCCGATTGATTTTGTTGCTGTTAAAATTGGACCAGAGAGTGAACTGGTAGGGATTCCGGTGCAAGTTCAATCCTTTAAATCAGTTAGTCGAACTAGACAAAGCAGTAATATAAAATCTGTGAAAATATTCATAAGGAGTTAAAAAAAGATATTGCATTTTTAGAAAACACAATTTATACCTGGTAGGTTGCATTGGTTACACAGGTCGGGTCAACCAGTTTAGATTGGTTTTGTGTAGTTTTAACAGGTCTAAAGTGGTCTGACCGTAAATCTAGTTATAGTGACTGAACCATAATGGCTGAATGTTTGGTTTGCTATAGAATTGGTTGGACTTTCCGGTCCGGTTCCGATAATAGTGATCTGTATATATAAATTGATCATGCCCAACATGATAGGTGCGATCATAGCAGCACAAATGCATTGGATCCCATTAGAACTCTACAGTTAAACGTGATTGGGCGAGAGTAGTACTACGATGAGTGACCTCTTAGGAAGTCCTTGTATTGCACCTTTTTTTACTCTTTTTGCCGATTGGTTTTGCTGTTGTTAAAACCAGACCGAACAATGAACCAGCAAGACTTCTGGTTCAAATTCAACCCTTTAAACTAGTTAGTCGAACCAGACCAAGCAGTAATAGAAAATCTGTGAAAATATTCATGAGGCGTTAAAAAAAGATACTACATTTTTGGAAAACCCCAATTAATAACAGGCTGGTTAAAACTGGTCGGTTCAAGCAATTTAGATTGGTTTTGTGTAGTTTCGACCAGTCCAAAGTGGTCTGACCGTAAATCCAGTTATAAGGGTTGAACTATAACCAGCTGAATGTTAGATTTGCGGTTGAACCAGTTGGACCTTCCGGTCCGATTCCGATAATAGTAATCTGTACATAGAAATTGATCGCGCCTGACTTGATAGGTGCGATCATACTAGCACTAATGCACTGGATCTTATCAGAACTTCACAGTGAAGCGAGCTTGGGCGAAAGTAGTACTTGGATGAGTGACCTTCATAAGGTGTTAAAAAAAAAGATACTGCATTTTTTGTAAACACAATTAATAACCGGTAGGTTGAACTGGTTAAACCGTTCGGTTCAAGCAATTTAGATTGGTTGTGCAGTTTTAACCGGTCTAAAGTGGTCTGACCGTAAATCCAGTTATAAGGGTTGAACCATAACCAGCTGAATGTTCGATTCGCGGTTGAACTGGTTGGACCGTCCGGTTCGGTTCCGATAACAGTTATCTGTATATAGGAATTGATTGCACCCAACATGAGAGGTGTAATCATACCAGCACTAACGCATCGGATTCCATCAGAACTCCGTAGTTAAGCATGCTTGGGTGAGAGCAGTACTAGAATGGGTGACATCCTGGGATGTCCTCGTGTTACAGCTCTTTTTACACATTTTGTCGGTTAGTTTTGTCGCTGTTAAAATTGGACCGAAAAGTGAACTAGCAAGACTTCCGGTTCAAGTTTAACCCTTTCAACCAATCGAACCGGATGAAGCAACAATATAAAATCTGTGAAAATATTAATAAGGCGATAGAAAAAGATATTGTATTTTTTGAAAACACAATTAATAGCCGACCGGTTAGATCCGTTAAGTTGGTTGGTTCAAGCAGTTTAAATTGATTTTGTGTAGTCTTGACCGGTCCAAAGTTGTCTGACTGTAAATCTGATTATAGGGGCTAAACCATAACTAGCTGTGTTGATTATAACTCATATAATCATCATTTCATGCAAACGGTCCCATATATGGATCAAAATAGATATACTGATCATGTGAAGTATATTACAAGAGAACATACCCGTAAATCCATAGATTGAATTCCTACAAACAAAGTTTGAGTCCCAAATACGTGGAGAGAATCAGAGAGCAAGAGTGAGAGACTGATTTCAGAATGTTTTCTCAACCAACGCTATTTTCTTTTTTTTGGTTTTGCAGATTATATATATATATTGCATTCATGCATGGGGCTGGGCTTGACCCATCTTGGGCAGCCCAGTCATCCATTCCTTCAAGCTGAATATTCGGTTCGCAGTTGAATCGGTTGGTTCGTCTTGTCCGGTTTCGACAACAATGATTGTATTTAAGAATTAATTGTGCCCAACATGAAAAGGGCGATCATACCAATACTATTGCATTGGATCCCATCTGAACTTTACAGTTAAGCGAGCTTGGGTGAGAGTAGAACTCCTTGCGTTGCTGCTCTTTTTACATATTTCGCCAGTTAGTTTTGCTGCTAGTAAAATCGGACCGAACAGTGATCCTGCAAGGCTTCCGGTTCAAGTTTAACCTTTTCAACTAGTTGGTCGAACCGGATCAAGCAATAATATAAAATATATAAAAATATTCATAAGGCGTTAAAAAAAGATTCTGTATTTTTTAAAAACACAATTAATAATTAGCTGGTTGAACCGGTTACACCAGTCAAATCAAGCAGTTTAGATTGGTTTTGTGTAGTTTTGACCAGTTCAAAGTGATCTGACCGTAAATCCTGTTACAAGGGTTAAACCATAACCGTCTGAATGTCTAGCTTGCACTTAAACCTGTTGGACCGTCAGGTCCAGTTCTAACAACAGTGATCTATATACAGGAATTCATCACGCCCAACATGAGAGGTGCGATCATACCAGCACTAATGCACCGAATCCCATTAGAACTCCGCAGTTAAGCGTGCTTATGTGAGAGTAGTACTAAGATGGGTGACATTCTCGGAAGTCCTCGTGTTACAGCTCTTTGTACACAGTTCACCGGTTGGTTTGTTATTGTTAAAATCAGACCAGACAGTGAACCGGCAAGACTTCCGGTTCAAGTTCAATCCTTTCAATTGGTTGGTCGAACCGGATTAAGCAATAATATAAAATCTATGAAAATATTTATCAGGCATTAATAAAAGATATTGCAGTTTTTGAAAATACAATTAATAACCAATAGGTTGAACCGATTACACCGGTCAGTTCAAGCAGTTTTGATTGGTTTTATGTAGTTTTGACCGATCTAAAGTGGTTTGACCGTAAATCTAGTTATGAGGGCTGAACCATAACTAGTTGAATGTTCGGTTCACGGTTGAATCGGTTGGACCATCCGGTCCGGTTCAGATAATAGTGATTTGCACGTAGGAATTGATTGCACCCAACTTAAAAGGTGCAATCATACCAGCACTATTGCATCAGATCCCTTCAGAACTCCCTAGTTAAGCGTGCTTAGGCCTAGTGAAGCGTGCTTGGGCGAGAATAGTACTAGGATTGGTGACTACCTGGGAAGTCCTCGTGTTGCATCTCTTTGTACACTTTTTGCGGTTGTTTTGTTGCTGTTAAAACCGAACTGGATAGTGAACCAGCAAGGCTTTCGATTCAGGTTCAACCGTTTAAATCGGTTAGTCGAACAAGATCAAGTAATAATAAAAAATTAGTGAAAGTATTCAAAAAGCATTAAGAAAAGATAATGCATTTTTAAAAATAAAATTAATTATCGGCTAGTTGAACAGGCTAAAGCGGTCTTTTCAAGTAGCTTTGATTAGTTGTGTGCAGTTTTAACCTATCCAAAGTAGTCTGATCGTAAATCTGATTATAAGGGCTGAACCATAACCGACTAAATGTTTGATTTGTGGTTGACCGATTCTGATAATAGTGATTTGTATATAGGAATTGATCGTGCCCAACATGATAGGTACGATCATATCCGCACTAGCGCACCGAATCGTATCAAGACTCTGCAGTTAAGCTTGCTTGGGTGAGTGTAGTACTAGGCTAGGTGACTTCTTGGGAAGTCTTCGTGCTGCACCACTTTTTACACCTTTGAGCGCTTGCGTTTGCTGCTGTTAAACTGGACCGGATAGTGAACTGGCAAGGGTTTAGATTCAGTTTCAACCATTTAAACTGGTTGGTCGAACCGGATCAAGCAATAATATAAATTTATGAAAATATTCATAAAGCGTTTAGAAAAGATAATGCATTTTTTGAAAACACAATTAATAACGGGTAGATTGAACTAGTTAAACTGGCCTTTCCAAGCAGTTTAGATTGGTTTTGTGTAGTTTTAACTGGTCCAAAGTAGTCTGATCACAAATCTGGCTATAAGGGCTGAACGAAAATCGGTTGAATGTCTGGTTCGCGGTTGAATCGGTTGCACTGTCTGGTCCGGTTCTGATAATAGTGATATGTATATAGGAATTGATCGTGCCTAACATGATAGGTGCGATCATAGCAGGACTAATGCATTGGATCCCATTAGAACTCTGTAGTTAACCTTGCTTGGGCAAGGGTAGTGCAAGGATGGGTAACCTCCTGGGAAGTGCTCGTGTTGCATATCTTTTTACACTTTTTTTTTTGGTTAGGTGTGCCGCTATTAAAACTGGACTGGACAGTGAACTGGCAATGATTTCAGTTCATGTTCAACAGTTTAACCCAGTTGGTTGAACCGGATCAAGCAATAAAATAAAAATTGTGAAAATATTCATAAAGCGTTAAGAAAATATAATGCATTTTTTGAAAACACAGTTATTCATCGGTTGGTTGAATCAGTTAAACTGGCCCTTTCAAGCTGTTTAGATTGGTTTTGTGTAGTTTTGACTGGTCCAAAGTGTTATGACTGTAAATCCTGTTATGAGGGCTGAACCATAATCGACTGAATGTCCGGTTCGCGGTTGAACCAATTGGACCGTCTAGCCTATTATCGATAATAGTGATCTGTTTATAGGAATTGATCGCGCCCAACATGATAGGTGAGATCATACCAGCACTATGCATCAAATTCCATAAGAACTCTACTATTAAGTGTGCTTGGGTGAGAGTAGTACTTGGATGGGTGATCACCTAGGAAGTCCTCGTGTTGTACCTCTTTTTACACTTTTTCCAGTTAGTTTTGCTACTGTTAAAACCAGACTGGACAGCGAACTAGCATGGCTTTCGGTTTAGGTTCAACCGTTTAAACATGTTGGTCAAACCAGATCAAGCAACAATATAAAATCTGTGAAAATATTCATAACGCATTTAGAAAAGATAATGCATTTTTTGAAAATAAAATTATATACCAGCCAGTTGAACTAGTTAAATTGACCCTTTCGAGCAGTTTGAATTGGTTTTGTGCAGTTTTGACAGGCCCAAAGTGATTTGACCTTAAATCCGGTTATAAGCGTTGAACCATAATCGGCTGAATGTCCGGTTCGCAGTTAAACCGGTTGGACCATCTGGTCTGGTTCTAAAAATAGTGATCTGTATATAGGAATTGATCGCGCCCAACATGACAGGTGCTTGGGCGAGGGTAGTACTAGGATGGGTGACCTCCTAGGAAGTCCTTGTGTTCACCTCTTTTTACATTTTTTTCTAGTTAGTTTTACTATTAAAACCAGACTGGACAGTGAACTGACAAGGCTTTCGGTTCAGGTTCAGCCGTTTAAACCAGTTGGTCAAACTGGATCAAGCAATGATATAAAATCTGTGAAAATATTCATAAAGCGTTAAGAGAAGATAATGTATTTTTCGAAAACACAATTAATAACTGCCTAGTTAAACCGGTCATTCCAAGCAACTTAGATCGGTTTTGTGTAATTTTGACCAGTTCAAAGTAGTCTGACTGTAAATCTGGTGATAAGGACTGAACCATAACTGGCTGAATGCCAGGTTCACGAGTGAATCGATTGGATCGTTCGGTTCGATTCCGATAACATTAATTTATATATACAAATTGATCGCGCCCAACATGACTGGTTCGATCATACCAGCACTAATGCACCTAATTTCATCAAAACTTTGCAGTTTAGCGTGCTTGGGTGAGAGTAGTACTAGGATGGGTGACCTCTTGGGAAGTCCTCGTGTTTCACCTCTTTCTACACTTTTTTCCAGTTAGTTTTGTTGTTGTTAAAATCGGATCGGACAGTGAACCGACAAGGCCTTTGGTTTAGGTTCAGCCTTTTAAACTGGTTGGTAGAACCAGATCAAGTAATCATATAAAATCTATGAAAATATTCATAAAACATTAATAAAAAATAATGCATTTTTAAAAACAAAATTGATTACTAGCTGGTTTAACCAGTTAAATTGGCCCTTGTTAAACCGGCTCTTTCAAACAGTTTAGATTGGTTTTGTGCAGTTTTGACCAGTCCAAAGTATCTAATCGTAAATTTGGTTATAATGATTGAACCGTAACTGGCTGAATATTCAGTTTACAGTTGAACTAGCAGGACCGTCTGGTCCAGTTCAGATAAGAGTGATTTGTGTATAGGAATTGATCGTGCCCAATATGACTAATGTAATCATACCAGTACTAATACACCGAATCCTATTAAAACTCCACAGTTAAGCATGCTTGGGCAAGAGTAGTACTAGGATGGGTGACCTCTTTTCTCTGGTTAGTTTTGCTACTGTTAAAACTAGATCGGGCAGTGAATTGACAAGGTTTTCAGTTCAGGTTTAACCGTGTAAGCCAGTTGGTCAAACCGGATCAAGTAATAATATAAAATCCATGAAAATATTCATAAAGTGTTAAGAAAAGGCAATGTATTTTTTTAAAAGAAAATTAAAAATTTAATTACTGGCTAGTTGAGTTTGATTGATTTTGTACAGTTTTGACTGGTACAAAGTAATCTGAACGTAAATTTGACTGTAAGGGCTGAACCATAATTGAATGATTGTCCGATTTGTGATTGAACCGGTTGGCCCATTCGGTCTAGTTCCAATAACAACGATTTATATATAGGAATTAGTCGCGCCCAATATGATTAGTGCGATCATACCAACAGTAATGCACCGAATCCCATTAAAACTTTGCAGTTAAGTGTGATTGGGCGAGAGTAGTACTGGGATGGGTGACCTCCTAGAAAGTTCTCGCGCTGCACCTGTTTTAACGCTTTTTTTTCGGCGTGGTTTATTGCTATTAAATAGTGAACCAGCAAAGCTTTCGGTTCAGGTTCAACCTGTTTAAACCGGTTGGTCGAACCGGATCAAGTAATAATATAAAACTTGTGAAAATATTCATAAAGTGTTAAGAAAAGATAATGCATTTTTTGAAAAAAAAATTGATTACCGGCCGGTTGAATTGGATAAACCGGGCCTTTCAAGCAGGTTAGATTGGTTTTGTGCAATATTGACCGGTCCAAAGTGGTCTCAGCGTAAATCTGGTTATAAAGGCTGACAATAACTGGCTGAATGTTCGGTTCGCATTGAACTAGTCGGACCGTCCGATTCGGTTTTTTTAAAATAGTGATCTGTATAATAGAATTGATTGCGCACAACATGCAAGGTGCGATCATACCAGCGCTAATGCATCGAATCCCATCAGAGCATCATAGTTATGCGTGCTTGGGCAAGAGTTGTACTAGGATGATAACCTCTTGGGTAGTCCTCGTGTTGCACCTATTTTTACACTTTTTTTTCGGTTGGATTTGCTACTGTTGAAACCGGATTAGGCAGTAAACCAGTAAGGATTTTAGTTCAGGTTCAACTATTTAAACCGATTAGACGAACCAGATCAAGTCATAATATAAAATTTGTGAAAATATTCATAAAGTGTTAAGAAAAGATAATGCATTTTTTGAAAATAAAATTAATAACCGCCAGTTAAACCAGTTGAACTGGCCTGTTCAAGTAGTTTTGATTAGTCTTGTACATTTTTGACCTGTCCAAAGTGGTTTGATTGTAAATTCGTTGATAATGACTGAACCATAACTGGCTAAGTTCAGTTCGTGGTTGAACTGGTCGGACCATCCGGTCCGGTCCTGATAATTGTGATTTGAATACAGGAATTGATCGTGCCTAACATGTGAGATGCGATCATACTAGCACTAATACACCAGATCGTATTAGAATTCCGTAGTTATGCGTGGTTGGACGAGAGTAGTGCAAGGATGGGTGACCTCCAGGGAAGTCCTCGTATTGCACCTCTTTTTATACTTTTTTCACATTGGTTTTACTGTTATTAAAATCGGACCAGATATTGAACTGGCAAGGCTTTCTATTTAGGTTCCATCATTTAGACCGGTTGGTCAAACCAGATCAAGCAATAATATAAAATCTGTGAAAATATTCATAAAGCGTTAAGAAAAGATAATTCATTTTTCGAAAACACAATGAATAATCGGCCGGTTAAACATGTTAGCCAGCCCTTTGAAACAGTTTTGGTTAGTTTTGTGTAGTTTTGATCAGTTCAAAGTCGTCTGACCATAAATCCTATTATAAGGGCAGAACCATAACTGGCTGAATGTCTGGTTCGTGGTTGAATCGGTTGGACCGTTAGGTCCGGTTCCGATAACAGTGATCTGTATATAGGAATTGATCGTGCCCCACATGATAGGTGTGATCATACAAGCACAAATACACCAGATGCCATCAAAACTCCATAGTTATGCGTGCTTGGGCGAGATAGTATTAGGATGGATGACCTCCTGCAAAGCTCTTGTGTTGCACCACTTTTTACACTTTTTTCTGTTGCTTTTGCTGCTGTTAAAACCAGACCAGACAGTGAACCGGCAAGGCTTTCGGTTCAGGTTCAACCGTTTAAACTGGTTGGTTGAATTGGATCAAGCAATAATATAAAATCTGTGAAAATATTCATAAAGCGTTAAGAAAAAATAATGCATTTTTTGAAAACAAAATTAATAACCGGACGATTGAACTAGTTAAACCAGTCAGTTCAAGCAGTTTTAATTGGCTTTGTGCAGTTTTGACCAGTTCAAAGTGGTCTGACCGTAAATCTGATTACAAGGGCTGAACCATAATCGGCTGATTGTCCGGTTCGCGGTTGAACAGGTTGGACCATCTGGTCCGGTTTCGATACAGTGATCTGTATAATAGAATTGATCGCCCCTAACATGATAGGTGCATGGGCGAAAGTTGTATTAGGATGGGTTACTGCCTAGGAAGTCCTCGTGTTGCACCTCTTTTTACACTTTTTTTTGACTAGTTTTGCTGCTGTTAAAACCAGACCGGATAGTGAACTGGTAAGGGTTTCGGTTTAGGTGCAACCGTTTCAATCGATTGGTAGAATCGGATCAAGCAATAATATAAAGTCTGTGAAAATATTCACAAAGCGTTAAGAAAAGAAAATACATTTTTTGGAAACAAAATTAATTACCGCCAGTTGAACTGGTTAAACCGACCCTTTCAAGCAGTTTTGATTGGTTTTCTACAGTTTTGACTGGTCCAAAGCCGTCTGACCGTAAATCCTGTTATAAGAGCTGAACCATAACTGGCAGAATGTCTGGTTCGCGGTTGAACCGATTTGTCCGTTCGGTCCAGTGCCAAAAATAGTGATCTGTATATAGGAATTGGTCGCGCCCAGCTTGATTGTGAGATCATTCCAGCACTAATGGACAGGATTCCATCAGAACTCAGCAGTTATGCGTGCTTGGGTGAGAATAGTACTAGGAAGGGTGACCTCTTAGGAAGTCCTCGTGTTGCACCTTTTTTCACACTTTTTTTCAGTTGGTTTTGTTACTGTTAAAACCAGACTAGACAGTGAAGTGGCAATGCTTTCAGTTCGGGTTCAATCGTGTAAATTGATTGGTAGAACCAGATTAAGCAATAATAGAAAATCTACGAAAATAGTCATAAATCGTTAACAAAAGATAATGTATTTTTTAAAAAAACTCGTTACTGGCTAGTTGAACTGGTTATACTGGCCCTTTCAAGCAGTTTTGATTGGTTTTGTATAATTTTGACCGGTCCAAAGTGATCTAACCGTAAATTCGATTATCAGGGCTGAACCATAACCTGTTGAATTCTAGGTTCGCAGTTTAACCAGTTGGACCATCCAGTCTGGTTCCGATAATAGTGAACTATATATAGGAATTGATGGTGCTTAACATGATAGGTGCAAACATATCGGTACTAATACATCGGATCCTATTAGAATTTTGCAGTTAAGCGTGCTTGGGTGAGAGTAGTGCAAGGATGGGTTCCCTCCAGGGAAGTCCACGTATTATACGTCCTTTTATACTTTTTTTCGATTAGTTTTACCACTGTTATAATCGGACTAGACAGTAAACCAGTAAGGCTTCCTGTTCAGGTGCAACTGTTTAAACTGGTTGGTCAAACCAGATCAAGTAATAATATAAAATATGTGAAAATATTCATAAAGCACTAAAAAAAGATAATGTAATTTTTGAAACTAAATTTATTACCAGATGGTTGGACTGGTTAAATTGGCCCTTTCAAGAAGTTTTGATTAAATTTGTGCAGTTTTGACCTCCCCAAAGTCATCTGACCATAAATCTTGTTATAAAGGCTAAACCAGAACCGGCTGAATGCTAGGTTCGCGGTTGAACCGGTTAGATTGTTCAATCCGGTTCCAATAATAGTGATCTATATATAGGAACTGATGGCGGCCAACATCAAAGGTGCGATCATACTAGCATTAATGTACCGGATCCCATCAGAATTCTCCTATTAAGTGTGCTTGTGCCAGAGTAGTACTAGGATGGGTGACCTCAAAGGAAGTCCTCCTATTGCACCTTTTTTTCGGTTAGTTTGGCTGCTGTTAAAATTGGACCGGACAGTGAACTTTTGATTCAGGTTCAACCATTTAAACTGGATAGTCGAACCCAATCAAGAAATAATATAAAATCTGTGAAAATATTCATAAAGCGTTAAGAAATAATAATTCATTTTTTGAAAATAAAATTAATAACTGATCAGTTGAACTGGTTAAACCGGCCAGTTCTAGCAGTTTTGATTGGTTTTGCGCAGTTGTAACTAGTTCAAAGTGGACTGATCGTAAATTCGGTTATAAGGGCTGAATCATAAGCGACTGATTGTTCAGTTTGCAGTTGAACTGGTCGAACCTTGCCGTCTGGTTCCGATAACAGTGATATGTTTATAAGAATTGATCGCGCCTAACATGACAAGTACGATCATACCAGCACTAATGCACTGGATCCCAATAGAACTCTACAATTAAGCGTGCTTGGAAGAGAGAAGTACTAGGATGGGTGATCTCCTAGAAAGTCCTCATGTTGCACATCTTTTTACACTTTTTTTTGGTTAGTTTTGCTGCTGTTAAAATCAGACCGTACAGTGAACCAGCAAGGCTTTTGGTTCAGGTTCAACCGTTTGAACCGGTTGGTCGAACTAGATCAAGCAATAATAGAAAATCTGTGAAAATACTCATAAAGCGTTAAGAATGCATTTTCTGAAAACAAATTAATTACCGGCCAGTTGAACAGGTTAAACTGGCCCATTCAAGCAGTTTTGACTGGTTTTGTGTAATTTTGAACTATTCAAAGTGGTTTGACTGTAAATCCGGTTATAACGACAGAACCATAACCAGCTGAATATTAGGTTTGCTGTTGAACCGGTTGGACCATTCGGTCTAGTTTCGATCACAATGATCCATATGCAGGAATTGAGCCCAACATTATAAGTATGATCATACTAGCACAAATGCACCAGATCCCATCAGAAATTCGCAATTAAGCTTGCTTAGGCGAGTATAGTAGCAAGATGGGTGACTTCTTGGGAAGTACTCGTGTTGCACCTCTTTTTACCCTTTTTATCAGTTAGTTTTGCAGTTATCACCGGACAGTGACCTGGCATGGCTTTAGGTTTAGGTTCAACCGTTTAAACCAGTTAGTCGAACTAGATTAAGTAATAATATAAATCTGTGAAAATATTCATAAAGCGTTAGGAAAAGATAATGCATTTTTTGAAAACAAAATTAATTACCAGCCAGTTGAATCGATTAAATTAGTCCATTCAATCAGTTTGATTGGTTTTGTGCAGTTTTCACCGATCCAAAGTGGTCTGGCTGTAAATCCGATTATAAAGGCAGAACCATAATCGGCTGAATGTTCAGTTCCAATAACAGTGATCTATATATAGGAATTGATTGTGCATAACATTATAGGTGCGATCATCCCAGCATTAATGCACCAGATTCCATTCGTACTTCACAGTTAAGCGTGCTTGGGCGAGAGTAGTAGTAGGATAGGTGACTTGTTGGGAAATCCTAGTGTTGCACCTTTTTTTTACAATTTTTGATTTTACCGTTGTTAAAACTAGACCGAGCAGTGAACTGACAAGGCTTTCGATTCAGGTTTAATCGTTTAAATCAGTTGGTCGAATTAGATTAAGCAATAATAGAAAATCTGTAAAAATATTCATAAAGCGTTCAGAAACAATAATGTATTTTTGGAAAACAAAATTAATTATCGGCCAGTTGAACTGGTTAAACCGCCCCTTTCAATCAGTTTTCATTGGTTTTGTGCAGCTTTGATCAGTCCAAAATGGTCTGACCTTAAATTCAGTTATGAGGGCGGAACCTTAACTGGTTGAATGTCCGGTTCACGGTTGAACACCAGTGATCTGTATATAGGATTTGATCGCACTTAATTTAATAGGTGCAATCTTACCAGCACTAATGCACTGGATCCTATCAGAATTCCGCAGTTAAGTGTGCTTGGGCGAGAGTAGTACTGGGATGGGCAACCTCCTTTGAAGTCCTTGTGTTGCACCTCTTTTTACACTTTTTACCGATTGGTTTTACTGCTATTAAAACCGGACCAAATAGTGAACTGACAAGGCTTTTGGTTCAGGTTCAACCGTTTAAACCAGTTAGTCGAACTGGATCAAGCAATAATATAAAATTAGTAAAAATATTCATAAATCGTTAAGAAAAGATAATGCATTGTTAGAAACGAAAATTAATTACTGGCTGGTTGAACTGGTTAAACCGGTTCTTTCAAGCAGTTTTGATTAGTTTTGTGCAGTTTTGGCCGGTCTAAAGTGGTCTTACCATAAATTCTACTATAAGGGCTGAACCATAACTGGCTGAATGTTCGGTTCGCAGTTGAACTGGTAGACCTTCCGGTCCGGTCCCCATAACTGTGATCTGTATATAAGAATTGATCGCACCCAACATGACAGGTATGATTATACCAGCACTAATGTACCAGATCCTATCAGAATTCTGCAGTTAACCATGCTTGAGTGAGAGTAGTACTAGGATGGGTGATCCCCTGGGAAGTCTTCGTATTGCACCTCATTTTATGCTTTTTTCCGGTTGCTTTTGCTACTGTCAAATCTAGACCAAATAGTGAACCAGCGAGGTTTTCTGTCCAGGTTCAACCGTTTAAACCGATTGGTAAAACTGAATCAAGCAATAATATAAAATCAGTAAAAATATTCATCAAGCGTTAAGAAAAGATAATACATTTTTGTAAACAAAATTAAAAGCCAGTCGATTCCAGCAGGTCAGACCTTCTGGTTCGGTTCCAATAATAGTGATTTGGATATAGGAGTTGATCGCACCAAACATGAAAGGTGCGATCATACTGGCATTAATGCTCCAGATCCCATCAGAACTCTGTAGATAAGCGTGCTTGGATGAGAGTAGTACTAGGATGGGCGGCCTTCTGGGAAGTCCTCGTGTTGCACCTCTTTTTACCTTTTTTTCCAGTTGGTTTTGCTGCTGTGAATACCGGACCCGACAGTGAACCGACAAGGCTTTCGGTTTAAGTTCAACCTTTTCAATCAGTTAATCGAACCGAATCAAGCAATAATATAAAATCTGTGAAAATATTAATAAGGCGATAAAAAAAGATACTACATTTTTTGAAAACATAATTTACAACCGGCTGGTTGGATCGGTTACATCGGTCAGTTCAAGTTGTTTAGATTGGTTTTGTGCAGTTTTGACTGGTCCAAAGTGGACTGACCGTAAATCCTGTTATAAGGGCTGAACCATAACCGCCCGAATGTCTGGTTCGCTGTTGAGCTAGTTGGACTGTCCAATCCGGTTCTAATAACAGTGATCTGTATATAGAAATGGATATCGCCGAACATGACAAGTGCGATCATACCAACACTAGTGCTTCACATGACAAGTGCACCGTTGTTAAGTGTGTTTGGACGAGAGTAGCACTAGGATGGGTGACCTCTTTGGAAGTTCTCGTGTTGTGCCTTTTTTACAATTTTGTCTATTAGTTTTGCTGCTGTTAAAACTGGACGGGATAGTTGATCGACAAGGTTTTCGGTTCAGGTTCAATCGTTAAACCGATTTATTGAACTGGATCAAGAAATAATATAAAATCTATGAAAATATTCATAAAGCGTTAAGATAATGTATTTTTTTGAAAATAAAATTAATAACTGGCCGGTTGAACCAGTTGAAGCAGCCTGTTCAAGCTGTTTTGATTGGTTTTGTGTAGTTTTGACCTGTCCAAAGTGGTTTGATTGTAAATTCGGATATAAGCGTTGAATCATAACTAACTGAATGTTAGGTTCACGGTTGAACAGGTGGGATCGTTCAGTCCAGTTTGAATAACAGTGATCTGTATATAGGAATTGATCGCTCCGAACTTGACAGGTGTGATCATACTAGCATAAATGTGCTGGATCTCATCAGAACTTCGCAGTTAAGCGTGCTTGGGTTATTGTTGTAGTAGGATG
Source organism: Castanospermum australe (assembly GCA_019955255.1). Lineage (NCBI taxonomy): Eukaryota > Viridiplantae > Streptophyta > Magnoliopsida > Fabales > Fabaceae > Castanospermum > Castanospermum australe. The sequence continues at coordinate 897,327 of NSJW01000743.1, forward strand.
GGTTACCTCTTGGGAAGTCCTTATGTTGCACTTTCTTTTTACTTTTTCCGGTTGGTTTTGCTGCTATTAAAACCAAACCTGACAGTGAATCAGCAAGGCTTTCGATTCAAGTTCAACCCTTTCAACCTGTTGGTCGAACCAGATCAAGCAATAATATAAAATATGTGAAAACATTCATAAGATGTTAAAAAAAGATACTACATTTTTTGAAAATATATTTATAACCTGCTATTTGAATCGGTTACACCAGCCGGTTCAAGCAGTTTAGATTGGTTTTGTATAATTTTAACTGGTCCAAAGTGGTTTGACTGTAAATCTAGTTATAAAGGCTGAATCATAACCATCTGAATGTCTGATTCGCTGTTGAACCGGTTGGACCGTCCAGTCTGGTTCTGATAACAGTGATCTCGTCCAACATGATTGGTACGATAATACTAGCACTAATGCATTAGATTCCATTAGAACTCTGCAGCTAAGCATGCTTGGGCGAGAGTATTATTAGGATGGTTGACCTCTTGGGAAGTCCTCGTATTATGCCTCTTTTTACACTTTTTGCCAGTAGGTTTTACCACTGTTAAAATAGGATTGGATAGTGAACCTATAAGGCTTCTGGTACAAGTTCAACCCTTTTAACTGGTTTGTCGAACCTGATCAAGCAATAATATAAAATCTGTGAAAAAATTCATAAGATGTTAAAAAAAGATACTGCATTTTTTTTAAAACACAATTAATAACCGGCCGATTGAACTAATTAAACAGGTCAGTTCAAGCAATTTAGATTGGTTTTGTACAGTTTTGACCAGTTCAAAGTGGTCTGACCGTAAATCCAGTGATAACGACTGAACCATAACTGGCGGAATGTTCGGTTTGCAGTTGAACTAGTCAGACCGTCTGGTTCAATTCCAATAACAGTGATCTGTATATAGAAATTGATCGTGCCCAACATGAAAAGATAATGCATTTTTTTAAAAACAAAATTAATTACCGGCCGGTTGAACCGGTTAAAGTGGCCCTTTCAATCAGTTTTGATTGGTTTCATGCAGTTTTGATTGGTACAAAGTGGTCTGTTTGAAAATTCAGTTATAAGGGCTAAACCATAACCGACTGAATGTCCGGTTCGCAGTTGAATCGATTAGACCGTCCAATTCGGTTCCGATAATAGTAATCTGTATGTAGGAATTGATTGCGTCGAACATTACATGTGTGATCATACTAGCACTAATACGCCGGATCCCATTAGAACTTTGCAGTTAAGCGTGCTTGGGCGAGAGTAGTAGTAGGATAGGTGGTCTTTTGGGAAGTCCTCGTGGTGCACCTCTTTTCACACTTTTTTTCAGTTAGTTTTACTGCTGTTAAAACCATACCGAACAGTGAACCGGCAAGACTTTCGGTTCAAGTTTAACCTTTTAAACTGGTTGGTCGGATCAGATCAAGCAATAATATAAAATCTACGAAAATGTTCATAAGGCTTTAAAAAAAGATACTTTTTTTTTAAAACACAATTAATAACCGGCCAGTTGAAGTGGTCGAACTGATCGGTTCAAGTAGTTGAGATTGGTTTTGTGCAGTTTTGACCGATCCAAAGTGGTCTGACCGTAAATCCGGTTATAAGGGTTGTACCATAACCGGCTGAATGTCCAGTTTGCAGTTGAACTGGTTGTACCATTTGGTCTGGTTCTAATAACAGTGATCTATATATAGGAAATGATTGCGCCCAAGATGAGAGAGGCGAATACACCAGCGCTAATGCACCGGATCCCATCAGAACTCCGTAATTAGGCGTGCTTGGGGGAGAGTAGTACTAGGATGGGTGACTCTTGGGAAGTCCTCGTGTTACGCCTCTTTTTTTACTTTTTTTGATTAGTTTTGTTGCTGTTAAAACCGGACTGGATAGTGAATCGATAAGCCTTTCAGTTCAGATTTAATTGCTTAAACCGGTTAGTCGAACCGGATTGAGCAAGAATATAAAATCTGTAAAAATATTCATAAAGCGTTAAAAAAAGATACTGCATTTTTTGAAAATACTATTTATAAATGGCTGTTTGAACTGGCTACACAGATCGGTTCAAGTAGTTTAGATTAGTTTTGTGCAATTTTGAGTGGTCCAAAGTGGTCTGATCGTAAAGCCAGTTATAAGGATTGAACCATAACCGGCTGAATATTCTATTCGCTGTTGAGCCAGTTGGACCGTCCGGTCCAGTTTCGATAACAGTGATCTGTATATATGAATTGATTGCGCCCAACATGACAGGTGTGATCATACCAGCACTAATGCACCAAATCCCATCAGAACTCCGCAGTTAAGTATGGAAGTCCTCGTGTTGCACCTCTTTTTATACTTTTTGCCAGTTGGTTTTGCTGCTGTTAAAACCAAACCAGACAGTGAACCGATAAGGCTTTTAGTTCATGTTCAGCTATTTAAACCGGTTGGTCAAATTGGATTTAGCAATAATATATAATCTGTGAAAATAATCATAAAACGTTAAAAAAAGATACTGTATTTTTTGAAAACACTATTTATAACTGGCTGGTGTAACCGATTACATTGGTCGGTTCAAGCAGTTTAGATTGGTTTTGTGCAGATTTGACCAGTTCAAAGTGATCTGATCGTAATTCCAGTTATAAGGACTGAACCATAATCGTTGAATGTCTGGTTCGAACTTGAAGCGGTTGGACCGTTTGTTCCAGTTTCGATAACAGTGATTTGTATATAGGAATTGATTACGCCCAATATGACTAGTGCAATCATACCAGCTCTAATACGTCGGCTTCCATTAGAACTTTGCAGTTATGCGTGATTGGGCAAGAGTAGTACTAGGATGGGTGACCTCCTAGGAAGTCCTTGTGTTGCACCTCTTTTTATACTTTTTTTCGGATGATTTGCTGTTGTTAAAACTAGACCGGACAGTGAACCGACAAAGCTTTTGGTTCAGGTTCAACTGTTTAAACCAGTTTGTCAAACTGGATCAGGCAATAATATAAAATTTGTGAAAATATTCATAAAGCGTTAAGAAAAGATAATGCATTATTTGAAAACTAAATTAATTACCAGCTGGTTGAACCTGTTAAACCGGCCCTTTCAATCAGTTTTGATTGGTTTCGTACAGTTTTGATTGGTACAAAGTGGTCCGTCCGTAAATTCGGCTATAAAGGCTGAACCATAATCGCCTGAATGTCCGATTCGCGGTTGAACCGGTTAGACCATCTGGTACAGTTCTGATAATAGTGATCTGTACATAGGAATTGATCTCACCTATCGGCAACCATACCAGCACTAATGCATCGGATCCCATCATAACTCTGCAGTTAAGCATGCTTCGGCGAGAGTAGTACTAGGATGGGTGACCTCTTAGGAAGTCCTTGTGTTATGCCTCTTTTTTCACTTTTTACCGGTTGGTTTTGCTGCTGTACCGGACAATGAACTGGTAAGGCTTTCGGTTCAGGTTCAATCGTTTAAACCAGTTAGTCAAACTAGATCAAGCAAAAATATAAAATCTATAAAAATATTCATAAAGCGTTAAGAAAAGATAATGCATTATTTGAAAACAAAATTAATTACCAGCCAGTTGAATCGGTTAAATGGCCCTTTCAACCAGTTTTAATTGGTTTTGTACAGTTTTGACCAGTCTAAAGTGATCTGACCGTAAATTCAGTTATGAAGGCTGAAACATAACCGGCTGAATGTTCAGTTCGTAGTTGAACCGGTCAGACCTTCCGGTCCAGTTTCGATAACAGGGATCGCATCTAACATGATAGGTACGATCATACCAGCACTAATGCATCAGATTCCATCAGAACTCCGTAATTAACCGTGGTTAGGCGAGAACAGTACTAGGATGGGCTACCTCCTGGGAAGTCCTGGTGTTACACCTTTTTTTACACTTTTTTTCGAATGGTTTTGCTGTTGTTAAAGCCGGATCGGACAGTGAACCGACAAGGCTTTCGATTCAGGTTCAACCGTTTAAACCAGTTTGTCAAAGCAGATCAAGTAATAATATAAAATCTATTAAAATATTCAAAAAGCGTTAAGAAAAGATAATACATTTTTTGAAAACAAAACATTACCAGCCAGTTGAATCGGTTAAACTGACCCTTTCAATCAGATTTGACTGGTTTTGTACAGTTTTGATCAGTCTAAAGTGCTCTAACCATAAATCTGGTTATAAGGGCTGAACCATAACTAGCTGAATGTCCAGTTAGCGGTTGAACCGGTTGGACCGTTCGGTCAGGTTTCAATAATAGTGATCTGTATATAGGAAATGATCGCGCCCAACATGACAAGTACGATCGTGCTAGCACCAATGCACCGGATCCCATCAGAACTCTGTAGCTAAGCGTGCTTGGGTGAGAGTAGCACTTTGATGGGTGACCTATAGGGAAGTCTTCTTGTTGCACCTTTTTTTACACTTTTTTCTGGATGGTTTTGCTGCTGTTAAAACTAGACGGGACAGTGAACCGGGCGGTTGTTGGTTTAGGTTCAACCATTTAAACAAGTTAGTCAAACCAGATCAAGCAATAATATAGAATTTGTGAAAATATTCATAAAGTGTTAAGAAAAGATAATGTATTTTTTGAGATAAAATTAATTACTGGCAAGTTGACCTTTTAATCAGTTTTGATTGGTTTTGTGCAGTTTTGACCGGTCCAAAGTGGTCTAATCGTAAATCAGGTTATAAGGTCTGAACCATAACCAGCTGAATGTCTAGTTCGCGGTTGAAGCGGTTGGACCGTCTAGTCCAGTTCCGATAACAGTGATCTGTATATAGGAATTGATCGCGCCTAACATGACAAGTGCGATCATACCAGCATTAATGTACTAGATCCCATTGGAACTCCACAGTTAAGCGTGGTTAGGCGAGAGTAGTACTAGGATGGGTGACCCCCTAGTAAGTTCTCGTGTTGCACCTCTTTTGACACTTTTTTTCGGATGGTTTTGCTATTGTTAAAACCGAACCGGACAGTGAACCAATAAGGCTTTTGGCTCAGGTTCAACCGTTTAAACCAGTTTGTCGAACTAGATCAAGCAATAATATAAAATCTATGAAAATAGTCATAAAGTGTTAAGAAAAGATAATGCATTATTTAAAAACAAAATTAATTACCGGCTTATTGAACCTGTTAAACCGGCCCTTTCAATCAATTTTTATTAGTTTTGTGCAGTTTTGATTAGTACAAAGTAGTCTTTCCTTAAATTCGGTTATAAGGGCTGAGCCATAATCAGTTGAATGTTCGATTTGCAGTTGAATTGGTTGGACCGTCTAGTACAGTTCCGATAACAGTGATATGTATATAGAAATTGATCGCACCTAACATGACAAGAATGATCATGCCAGCACTAATGCACCGAATCCCATCCGAACTTTGCAGTTAAGCGTGCTTGGGTGAGAGTAATAAGAGGACGGGTGATCGCTTGGGAAGTCCTCGTGTCGCACCTCTTTTTACGCTTTTTTCTGGTTAGTTTTGTTGCTGTTAAAACTGGACTGGACAGTGAACCGGACAGCTTTCGGTTCTGGTTCAATCTTTTAAACAAGTTGGTCGAATCAGATCAATCAATAATTTAAAATCTGTGAAATATTCTTGAAGTGTTAAGAAACGATAATGCATTTTTTGAAGACAAAATTAATTACAGGCCGGTTGACCTTTCAATTCGTTTTGATTGGTTTTGTGCAGTTTTGATCGGTCCAAAGTGGTCTGACTGTAAATCCAGTTATAAGGACTGAACCATAACTGGCTGAATGTCCTGTTCGTGGTTGAACCGGTTGGACTGTCGGGTCTGGTTCCGACAACAGTGATCTGTATATAGGAATTGATCGAGCATAACATTACAGGTGCAATTGTATCAACACTAATGCATCGGATCCCATCTGAACTTTGCAGTTAAGCGTGCTTGGTTGAGGGTAGTAGTAAGATTGGTGACCTCTTTAGAAGTCCCCATGTTGCACCTCTTTTTACACTTTTTTCTGGTTAGTTTTACTGCTGTTAAAATCGGATCGGACAGTGAACCAGCAAGACTTTCAGTTCATATTCAACCGTTTAAACCGATTAGTCGAATCGGACCAAGCAATAATATAAAATCTGTGAAAATATTCACAAAGTGTTAAGAAAAGATAATGTATTTTCTGAAAATAAAATTAATTATCAGCGGATTAAACCGGTTAAACCGGCCCATTGAAACAGTTTTGATTGGTTTTGTGTAGTTTTAACCAATCCAAAGTGGTATGACAATAAATCCAATTATAAGGGCTAATCCGTAACTGGTTGAATGTCCAATTCGCGGTTGAACCGGTTGGACTGTCTAGTCCGGTTCTGATAACAATGATTTGTATAAAGGAGTTGATCATGCCCAACATGATAGGTAGGATCATAACAACACTAATACATCGAATCCCATCAGACCTCCACAGTTAAGCGTACTTGGGCGAGAGTAGTACTTGGTTGGGTGACCTCTTGGGAAGTCCTCGTGTTACACCTATTTTTACACTTTTTTTCAGTTAGTTTTGCTGTTGTTGAACTGGACCGGACAGTGAACCAGCAAAGCTTTCGGATCAGGTTTAACCGTTTGAACCAGTTAGTCGAACTGGATCAAGCAATAATATAAAATCTGTGAAAAATATTCATAAAGCATTAAGCAAAGATAATGCTTTTTTTGAAAATAAAATTAATTTCTGGCCCGTTGAACCAGTTAAACCGACCCATTCAAAAAGTTTTGATTAGTTTTATGCTATTTTGATCGATCCAAAGTGGTCAGACTGTAAATTCAGTTATAAGGGCATAACCGTAACTGGCTAAACGTCTAGTTTGCTGTTGAACCAGTTGGACCATCTGGCCAGGTTTCGATAACAGCGATCTGTAAATAGGAATTGATTGCGCTCAACATTACAGGTGCGATCATACCAGCACTAATGCACTGGATCCCATCCAAACTTCACAGTTAAGCGTGGTTGGGTCAAAGTAGTAGTAGGACGGGTTACTTCTTGGGAAGTCTTCGTGTTGCACCTCTTTTTACACTTTTTTCTGGTTGGTCTTGTTGCTGTTAAAACCAGACAGGATAGTAAACCGGGTAGCTTTCGGTTTAGGTTCAACTATTTAAACAAGTTAGTCAAACCGGATCAAGCAATAATATAAAATCTATAAAAATATTTATAAAGCGTTAAGAAAAGATAATGCATTTTTTGATAACAAAATTAATTACCAGCCGGTTGACCTTTCAATCAGTTTTGTTTAGTTTTGTGCAGTTTTGATCGGTACAAAGTAGTCTGATCGTAAATCTGGTTATAAAGGCTGAACCATAGTCGGCTAAATTTCTAGTTTGTGGTTGAACCAGTTAGACCGTCCAATCTGGTTCTGATAATAGTGATTTGTATATAGGAATTGATCACGCCTAACAATACAAGTGCAATTGTACCAGCACTAATGCTCCGGATCCCATCCGAACTTCGCAGTTAAGCGTGCTTGGTTGAGAGTGGTAGTAAATGGTGACCTCCTGGGAAGTCCTCGTGCTACACCTCTTTTTACACTTTTTTTCGGTTAGTTTTGCTGCTGTTAAAACCGAACCAGATAGTAAACTAGTAAGGTTTTCGGTTTAGATTTAATCGTTTGAACCGGTTGGTCGAGCCGGATCAAGCAATAATATAAAATCTGTAAAAATATTCATAAAGCGTTAAGAAAAGATAATGTATTTTTTGAAAATAAAATTAATTACCGATGGATTGAACCTATTAAACCGACCTATTCAAGTAATTTTGATTGGTTTTGTGCAATTTTAACCGATCCAAAGCAGTCTGACCGTAAAGAGGTGAAAGACGAGGGCTTCCTAGAAGGTTACCCATCCTAGTACTGCTCTCGCCCAAGTACGCTTAACTGCAGAGTACTGTTGGGATGCAGTGCATTAATACTGGTATGATCGCACCTGTCATGATAGGCGCGATCAATTCCTTTATATAAATCACTGTTATTAGAACCGAACTTGACAGTTTGACTGGCTCAACTATGAACCGAACATTCAACCGATTATGGGTTAGCCCTTATAATTGAATTTACGGTCAGATCACTTTGGATCCATCAAAACTGCACAAAACCAATTAAAACTGCTTGAAAGGATCAATTTAATCGATTCAACAAGCTTGTGATTAATTTTATTTTCAAAAAATGTGTTATCTTTTTTTAACGCTTTATGAATATTTTTACAAATTTTATATTATTGCTTGATCCAATTCAACAAACCAGTTTAAACGACTGAGCCTGAATCGAAAGGACCGGTTAAACCAGTTTAAAAGTGTAAACAGAGGTGCAACACGAGGACTTCCCAGGAGATCACCCATCCTAGTACTACTCTCACCCAAGCACACTAAGCTATAAAATTCTGATGGGATCCGATGTATTAGTGCTGTTATGATTGCCCCTGTCATGTTGGGCACGATCAATTCCTATATACAGAACATCCAACCGATATGGTTCAATCCTTATAACCGAGTTTACGGTCAGACCACTTTAGACTTGTCAAAACTGCACAAAACCAATCAAAACTGCTTGAAAGGGCTGGTTTAACCGATTCAACCTACTAGTAATTAATTTTATTTTCAAAAAATGCATTATATTTTCTTAATGCTTTATGAATATTTTTACAGATTTTATATTATTGCTTAATCCAATTCGACTAACTAGTTTTAACGGTTGAACTTGAACCGAAAGCCTTGTTGGTTCACTGTTCGGTCTGATTTTAACAGCAGCAAAACCATCCGAAAAAAAAAGTGTAAAAAGAGGTGCAACATGAGGACTTCGAGGAGGTCACCCATCTTAGTACTACTCTCACCCAAGCATGCTTAACTACGGAGTTCTGATGGGATCTGGTGCATTAGTGCTGGTATGATCGCACCTATAATGTTTGGCATGATCAGTTCCTATATACAAATCATTGTTATCGGAACCAGAACGGACGTGCTGATCAGCACATCTGTGAAACAAACATTCAGTCGGGTATGGTTCAACCCTTATAACCGAGTTTATGTTCAGACCACTTTGGACTCTTCAAAACTGTACAAAACTGATCAAAACTTTAGATTTAGTCGTTTGAACCGGTTGGTCGAACCGAATCAAGCAATAATATAAAATCTATAAAAATATTCATAAAGCATTAAGAAAAGATAATTTTTTTAAAAAAAATAAAATTAATTACCGACGGATTGAACCTATTAAACCGACCTATTTAGTAGTTTTGATTGGTTTTGTGCAATTTTAATCGATCCAAAGCAGTCTGACCATAAAGAGGTGACCATAAAGAGGTGAAAGACGAGGGCTTCCCAGAAGGCTACCCATCCTAATACTGTTCTCGCCCAAGCACGCTTAACTGCAGAGTACTGATGGGATGCGGTGCATTAATACTGGTATGATCGTACTTGTCATGATAGGATCGATCAATTCCTTTATATAGATCACTGTTATTAGAACCGAACTGGACAGTCTGACTGGCTCAACTGTGAACCGAACATTCAGCCGATTATGAGTTAGCCCTTATAACTGAATTTACGGTCAGATCACTTTGGATCCATCAAAACTGCACAAAACCAATTAAAACTGCTTGAAAGGGTCAATTTAATCGATTCAACCGACTTGTAATTAATTTTATTTTCAAAAAATGTGTTATCTTTTTTTAACACTTTATGAATATTTTTACAAATTTTATATTTTTGCTTGATCCGGTTCAACAAACCAGTTTAAACGACTGAGCCTGAATCGAAAGGACCAGTTAAACTAGTTTAAAAGTGCAAACAGAGGTGCAACACGAGGACTTCCCAGGAGATCACCCATCCTAGTACTACTCTCACCCAAGCACGCTAAGCTGTAAAATTCTGATAGGATCCGGTGTATTAGTGCTGTTATGATTGCCCCTGTCATGTTGGGCACGATCAATTCCTATATACAGAACATCCAACCGGTATGGTTCAGTCCTTATAACCAAGTTTACAGTCAGACCACCTTGGACTTGTCAAAACTGCACAAAAACCAATCAAAACTGCTTAAAAGGGCCGGTTTAACCGATTCAACCTGTCGGTAATTAATTTTGTTTTCAAAAAATGCATTATATTTTCTTAATGCTTTATGAATATTTTTACAGATTTTATATTATTGCTTAATCCAATTCGACTAACTAGTTTTAAACGGTTGAACTTGAACCGAAAGCCTTGCCGGTTCATTGTCCGGTCTGATTTTAACAGCAGCAAAACCATCCGAAAAAAAAAGTGTAAAAAGAGGTGCAATATGAGGACTTCGAGGAGCTCACCCATCTTAGTACTACTCTCACCCAAGCATACTTAACTACGGAGTTCTTATGGGATCTGGTGCATTAGTGCTGGTATGATCGCACCTGTAATGTTTAGCATGATCAGTTCCTATATATAGATCATTGTTATCGGAACCAGAACGGACGTGCTGATCAGCGCAACTGTGCAATAAACATTCAGTTGGGTATGGTTCAACCCTTATAACCGAGTTTATGTTCAGACCACTTTTGGACTCTTCAAAACTGTACAAAACCAATCAAAACTGTTTGAAAGGACTGGCTTAACGGGTTTAACCAACCAGTAATTAATTTTGTTTTCAAAAAATGCAGTATCTTTTCTTAATACTTTATGAACATTTTTATAGATTTTATAATATTACTTGATATGGTTTGACTAACCTGTTTAAACGGCTGAACCTAAACCAAAAGCCTTGCTGGTTCACTGTTTAGTCCAGTTTTAACAGCAGCAAAACCAATCAAAAAAAAGTGTAAGAAGAGATGCAACTTGAGGACTTCCCAAGAGGCCACCCATCCTCGTACATATCTCGCCCAAGCACGCTTAACTGCGGAGTTTTGATAGGATCTGGTGCATTAGTGCTGGTATGATCACACTTGTCTTATTGGACGTGATCAATTCCTATATACGGATCACTATTATCAGAACTGGACAGGACGGCCTGACCGATTCAACTGTAAACCGAACATTCAACCAGTTATGGTTCATCCCATATAATCGAATTTACGCTCATACTACTTTGGGCCTGTCAAAAATGCACAAAACCATGGTCGGTTTAACTGGCTTAACTGGCCGGTAATTAATTTTCTTTTCAAAAAATGCATTGTCTTTTCTTAACGCTTTATGAATATTTTTTTAGATTTTATATTATTACTTTGTCCAGTTCGACTAACCAATTTAAATAGTTGAACCTGAATCGAATGGCTTGCTGGTTCACTATCCGGTTCTGTTTAACAGTAGCAAAACCAACCAAAAAAAAGTGTAAAAAAAGGTGCAACACGAAGACTTCCTACGAGGTCATCCATCATAGTACTAATCTCGCCTAAGCACGCTTAACTGCAGAGTTCTGATAGGATCTGGTACTTTATTGCTGGTATGATCACACCTATCATGTTAGGTGCGATCAATACCTATATACAGATCATTGTTATCGAAACCGGACGAGCGGTCTGGCCGGTTCAACTACAATATGAATATTTAGCTAGTTATTGTTCAGCCCGTATAACCAAATTTACGGTCAGACTACTTTGGACTCGTCAAAGTGGCACAAAACCAATCAAAACTGCTTGAAAGAGCCGATGTAACTGGTTCAACTGGCCAGTAATTAATTTTATTTTCAAAAAATACTTTATCTTTTCTTAATGCTTTATGAATATTTTTACAGATTTTATATTATTACTTGATTCGGTTCGACCAACCAGTTTAAACGGTTGGACCTGAACTAAAAGCCTTGCTGGTTTACTATCCGATTCGGTTTTAACAGCAGCAAAACCAATTGGAAAAGAAGTGTAAAAGGAGGTGCAACACGAGGATTTCCTAGAAAGTAACCCATTCTAGTACTACTCTTGCCCAAGCACGTTTAACTGTGGAGTTCTGATGGAATCCGGTGCATTAGTGCTGGTATGTTCGCTCCTGTCTTGTTAGGCACGATCAATTCCAATACACAGATCACTATTATCGAAAATGGACTAGATGGTCCAATCGGTTCAAATGTGAACCAAACGTTCAGCGGGTTATGGTTCAGCCTTTATAACTGAATTTACGGTCAGATCACTTTCGACTCGTCAAAACTGCACAAAACCAACTAAAATTGCTTGAAAGGGCCGGTTTAACCGGTTCAATCTGCCAGTAATTAATTTTGTTTTTAAAAAATGAATTATCTTTTCTTAACGCTTTATGAATATTTTTACATATTTTATGTTATTGCTTAATCCAGTTCGACTAACCGGTTTAAACGGTTGAATCTAAACCAAAAGCCTTGTTGGTTCACTATCTGGTCCGATTTTAACAGTAGCAAAACCAACCAAAAAAAAAAAAGTAAAAAGAGACGCAACACGAATACTTCCAAGAGGTCACCCATCCTAGTACTATTCTCGCCCATGCACACTTAACTGCGAAACTCTGATGAGATCCGGTGCATTAGTGTTAGTATGATCACACCTGTAATGTTGGCACGATCAGTTCCTATATACAAATCACTGTTATCAGAATCGGACCAGACATGCCAATTGGTTCAATTGTGAAACAAACATTCAGCCAATTATGAATCAGTCCTTATAACCGAATTTATGATCAGACCACTTTGGACCCGTCAAAACTGCACAAAACCAATCAAAATTTTAAAGGGCCAGTTAAACCAACTTAACTGGCTGGTAATTAATTTTATTTTCAAAAAATGCATTATCTTTTCTTAACGCTTTATGAATATTTTTACTAATTTTATATTATTGCTTAATTCGGTTCGACTAATAGATTTAAACGGTTTGACTTGAACTGAAAGCCTTGCCGGTTCACTGTCCGATTTGATTTTAACAGCAGCAAAACCAACCGGAAAAAATTGTAAAAAGAGGTGCAACATGAGGATTTCCTAGGATGTCACCCATCCTAGTACTACTCTCGCCTAAGCACGCTTAACTGTGGAGTTCTGATGGGATACGGTGCATTAGTACTGGTAACACCTGTCTTGTTGGACACGATCAATTTCTATATACAGATCACTTTTATCATAACTGGACCAGACGGTCCGACCGATTCAACTATAAACCAAACATTCAGCCAGTTATGGTTTAGCCCTTATAATCGAATTTACGATCAGACTACTTTGGGTAGGTCAAAATTGCACAAAACCAATCAAAACTGCTTGAAGGGGCCAGTTTACAGATTTTATGAATCGAATGCCTTGCCAGTTCACTATTCGGTCCGGTTTTAACAGCAGCAAAAATAATTAGAAAAAGATGAAAAAAGAGGTGCAACACGAGGACCTCCCAGGAGGTCACCCATACTAGCACTATTTCTCGCCCAAGCACGCTTAACTACGAAGATCTAATGGGATCCTGTGCATTAGTGCTAGTATGATCGTACCTGTCATGTTGGGTGCGATCAATTTCTATATACAGATCATTGTTATCGGAACTGGACCGGACGGTCTAACTGGTTCAATCGTGACCCGGACATTCAGCTGGCGATGGTTCGGCTCTTATAACTAGATTTACGGTTAGACCACTTTGGATCGGTCAACACTACCCAAAACCAATCAAAACTGCTTGAAAAGGCCGATTAAATCGGTTGAACTGGCTTATTTTTAATTTTGTTTTCAAAAAATGCATTATCTTTTCTTAACGCTTTATGAATATTTCATTAATTTTATATTATTTCTTAATCTGGTGTGGCCAACCGTTTTAAACGGTTAAACCTGAACAAAAAGCCTTGCCAGTTCACTGTCCGGTTTGGCTTTAACAGCAACAAAACTAACCGGAAAAAAGTGTAAAAAAAGGTGCAACACAAGGACTTCCTAGCAGGTCACCCATCCTAGTAATACTCTTGCCCAAGCAGGCTTAACAGTGGAGTTCTGATGGGATTCGGTGCATTAGTACTGGCATGATCGTACTTGTCATGTTGGGCGCGATCAATTCCTATATATATATCACTGTTATCGATACCCGACCAGACGGTCCAACTAGTTCAACCGCGAACCAGACATTCTGCCGGTTATGGTTATGCCCTTGTAATCGGATTTACAGTTAGACTATTTTGAACCAGCCAAAACTGCACAAAACCAATCTAAATTGCTTGAAAGGGCCTGTTTAACCGAGTCAACCGGCAGGTTATTGATTGTGCTTCCAAAAACTGCATTATCTTTTCTTAACATTTTATGAATATTTTCACAGATTTTGTATTATTGTTTGATCCTGTTCAACCAACTGATTTAAACAATTAAACTTGAAACGAAAGCCTTGCCGGTTCACTGCCCGGTCCTGTTTTAATAGCAGCAAATCTAAGAAAAAAGTGTAAAAAGAGGTGCAACACGAGGACTTCCCAAGAAGTCACCCATTCTAGTACTACCCTCGCCCGAGCACTCTTAACAGCGGAGTTCTGATGGGATCCGGTGCATTAGTGCTGGTATGATCGCACCTGTCATGTTGGGCGTTATCAATTCCTATATACAGATCACTATTATCAGAACTGAACCGGACGGTCCGACCGGTTCAGCTGCGAACCGGACATTCAGCCGGTTATGGTTTAGCCCTTATAATTAGATTTACGGTCAAATCGCATTAGACCGGTCAAAACTGCTCAAAACAATCAAAACGGCTTGAAAGGGTTGGTTCAACCTGTTCAACCGGCCAGTATTTAACTATGTTTTCAAAAAAAGCATTATCTTTTCTAAACATGTAATGAATATTTTCACAGATTTTATATTATTGCTTGATGCGGTTCGACCAACCAGTTTAAACAGTTGAACTTGAACCGAAAGCCTTGTAGGTTCACTGTCTGATCCAATTTTAACAGTAGCAAAATCAATTAGAAAAAAGTGTAAAAAGAAGTGCAACACGAGGACTTCCCTAGAGCTCACCCATCCTAGTACCACTCTCGCCTAAGCACACCTAACTGTAGAGTTCTGATAGGATCCGGTGCATTAGTGCGGCTGTGATCGCACCTGTAATGTTGGATGCGATCAATTCCTATATACACATCACTGTTATCAGAACTGGGCCAGACGGTCCAACCAGTTGAATCGCAAGCTGGACATTCAGTCGTTTGTGGTTCAGCCCTATAACCGGATTTATGTTCAGACTACTTTGGACCGATCAAAACTGCTTAAAACCAATCAAAACTGCTTGAAGGGCCGGTTTAACCAGTTCAACAGGCCAGTAATTAATTTTATTTTTAAAAAAATACATTATATTTTCTTAACACATTATGAATATTTTTACAAAATTTATATTATTGCTTGATCCGTTCAACTAACTAGTTTAAACAGTTGAACCTAAATTGAAAGCCTTGCCAGTTCACTGTCCAGTCCGGTTTTAACAGAGGCAAACCCAATAAAAGAAAAAATGTAAAAAGAGGTGCAACACAAGGAACATCGTTTCGACCCTTTAGGATTATTCCTACATCGCTTTCTTTCTGGTTTGAAGCTCTATATATGAATATGGTCCAAGAGTTTTTGGGGTCTTCATCCTTTGTTATTTTAAGGACAAAGTCAATGAGCACTTCTACATTGATAGCATTATGAGGTTTGAAGACTATGTCGAACTCAGATAACTCAATGGACCATGCTAGCATCCTGCCTGCCAACTCTGGTTTGTTTAGTACTTGCTTGACTGGATGATCAGTTCTGACCATGACTTGATGGCTTTGAAAATATTGCCAAAGTCTTCTGGCCAAGGTGAGCAAGGTGAATACAATCTTCTCAATTTTTTAATACTTATATTCTAGCCTTTGTAAGACTTTGCTTGTGAAGTATACCAGCTTTTGGTCATCCTCTGTTTCCTTAACAAGGACCGAGCTAACGGCTTCATCATTTACTGACAGGTATAAGTAAAGAGTTTCCCTTAGTTATGGCCATTGAAGGATAGGTGGTGAGGTTAGAAAAATCTTTAACTTTTGGAAGGCCTTTCCATATTCTTGAATCCATTAAAAATTCTTCCTTTTCTTCAATGTCTTAAAAAAGGGAGAGATTTGTATGCTGATTTGGCCATAAACCTTATCGAAGCAATGATTCGCCCTGTGAGTTGCTAGACTTCTTTTACTGAGGTGGGGCTTTTTATCTGGATGACTGTTCAGCATTTATTCGGTTGGCTTCAATTCCTAGATTAGTTAACAAGAATTTGAGAAATATCCCAACTTGGACTCCGAATGTGCATTTTTCTAGGTTCAATCACATATTATGCTTCCTTAACTACTGGAACATCTTGTATAGATCCTGGATATGGTTTCTTAAGGTGGGCATTTTGACCAACATGTCATCGACCTAGACCTCAGTGTTGCGGCCTATTTGACTTTCAAAAGCCTTGTTAATTAGTCTCTAGTATAGGTGGCACCAGCATTCTTAAGTCCAAATGGCATCATATAACAGTAAGTCACTTTCTCTCTGATGAAAGTGGTCTAAATCTTCATCTGGAGGGTACATGGGGATTTGATGTACCTTGAGTAAACATCCATAATGCTGATGCGTTGATAGCTTGATCCCCTATTAGCTAACTTATCAATGTTAGGTAGTGGCTAAGGGTCTTTTGGGCATGCCTTCTTCAGAATTGTATAGTTGACGCACATCTTTCATTTGCCATTGGATTTTTTCACCAAAATAACGTTGGAGAGTAAGTCATATAGGTGATTTCACGGATGAAACCAGCTACAAGCTTCTTTCTAACTTATTTTTCGATTTTGGCTTGTTTTTCGAGGCTAACTTTTCTTTTCTTTTGGGACATTAGCTTGGCATCCAGTCTGACGACCAACTTATGAGACATACAACTAGGATCTATGCCAGGCATATATGTTGTGGTCCAGGTGAACAGAACTCCATTATCTTGAAGGGAGGTAGAGAGATCTCGAATTTCATCTGAAGTAAGATGTGCCCCAATTTTAATGACTTTGGTAGGGTGATTCCCAACTTGAACTTCAAGCAAATGTCTATCGGGTTGTTGCCTTCTTTCATTGAGGTCCTATGACATCTAACCCAGTAAAAAAATTGAGTATGGATTCCTATCCTTAGTCTTTTTCTCCCCCTTGCATTGTGCGTGTTTGGTGATGGTGAGGCTATGATTGTAGCATTGCCTGGCAAAAACCTGGTCTCTCTTCACTGTGACAACTTTATTTTCACTTGTCATGAACTTGATTGCTAAATGAGCAGTAGAGATCACTGCTCCGAGTTGGTTGAGGAAAGGTCTCCTGAAAATAACATTGTAGACTGATGGACAATCCTTCAACTTTGACTTGGCTCTCATCGAAGTCAACAAGGGTCCCTGGAAAAGGGCATAGTTCATCATAAGGTAGTTGTAACTGTTTGAAAGCATGGGAGTAGAGCACGTTTGTAGAACTTTCTTGATCAACAAGGACTCCCTTCACATGCAAGTTGGCAATAAATACCAAGATGACTAATGGATCATTGTGTCTAGAGGTCATCCCGTCATAATCTTACTTCGAGAAGGTGATGGGAGGAACTTTATCATTAGGATAGTCTTTCTTTGCTTTAGCATGATGAGCAATATTCAATACTGCTTTCAAGTGCCTTTTCCTAAAGGTTTTGGGTTCACTACCTCCCACGAAACCTCCCAGGATGGTAGCAATGGTTCTCTAGACCTCGTCTTGCATAGCTCTTCATGGAGAACCACTGTACGAGTGGTGTCGTTTTAAGTCCTTCCTTAGGGATCTCAAGTGGGGGTTCTGCTTCTCCTTCTTATCTTAGATCTCAGCCAATTGTTGCCCTCCTAGCATAATGACCTCTGAATGTATTTCTATAGGTTTTCCTGTTGGATAAGGGTCTCATGGCATCTTAAAGATCGATATAATCTTCTATGTTGTGGTCGAAGTAATTGTGATAGTTGCATCTTTCCAACTTATTCACAAATTTTTGAGGTATCATGGGTCTCAGCTTTAGGAGTCTACTGAATTTAGTGTGGTATACCTCGTACAATATCTTTTCTCTAGGATCTTTAATGGAGTATACTCAATGAACATACCATTTGGAGTCGACTTTTTGGAGTTATCCCGAGGTGGTTTAAGTGGTCCTCCTTCTTTTTGGAGTTTCCCCCTGGGCGTTGAAGTCTTTTTTGGCCTTCAAGGTCTCTTCCATTTTGATATGTTTTTGAGATTGAGATTACATGGCATCAACATTGCTGGCTTGGCAAGAAGTACCTTATTGCTTAACTCACAAGTAATCTTAGAATAATAAGATTTGCATGAGAAATTTATGGAAAAAAATTCTATAATATAATATAATCTTAACATATATTATACCTCCGAATAACCTTAATAAATTAATAGAAATAAATAATTAAACTAATATAGCAATTAAAAGACTTTAAAGTAGCACACTTAAGCTACTAACACGTAGCTTCATACCCAGAACCCTCCTATTCTCCATTTCAATCTATTTATACTCATTCACAAAAAAAAAAAAAAACAACATACGAAGGAAGCAGAGAGAGAACGGGAGCTACTTCCTTACTATACGTGTAGGAGGAAACATGGGAGATCAGTACTACCTTAGAAGAAGAAATTGCAGGAAAGCTTAAGCTCTACCATCGGCACCTACTGCCTTCTTGAAAACAAGCCTCAAGAGGTAGAAATTCTAGCAAAATCTCATCTGTTTTCATCTCTAAAAACTGTGATTATAGTTCTGCACATGAGTATTTTCTAGCCTGCTTCAAGTTTCTTTTATTTACTATAGAAATATTCAGTTGGAGGCCAAGTTGTTGATACTATTGGACGGTTCATTTAGGTGCAGAAACCTTTAGTTAAAAATTTTTAAGTTCTATTTGATAAATTAGTGCTGGATTCTTGGTTGAATTTTTGAACTTATGTGTGGTGCTAACAATTGCAGTTCTATTTTCATTTCCTTCTTTCCTCAATCCATGAACTAAGGTAGGGAATTAGCTAGTCATTTCTCTATTTCTCCCCTAAAAACTGTGGCTATAGTGTGGTGTTAAGATTGTCGTTTTATTTTCATTTCTTTTTCCCTTAGCTGTGAGCTAAGATAGGAATTTAGTTACTCTTATATTTCCTTTTTCTTCTAAAACTGTGAATACAGAATTACAGTTGTGATATCACTTTAAATACCTTTATTTTTCTTCCTTCTCAATGGGTTATGGGTAATTCTACCCCAACTGTAAGCCATTATACGTGTAATTGAAAAATGAAACTGAAATTGAGATTAAAACTTCAATATGACACTATTTTAGTCAAAATATAAAAGGTAGGCATACTTGGGATATTTGCCGATATTCTTCTATATGCCTCCGAGATGAGGAGGGGGTATACCAGCAAAAGTATTCCAACGCTCAAGTTAGGAGAGGGCTTAACAGATTTAAGCGTTAGGATAGATTGATCATACTTAAGGGGAGCATCCCAATTATATAGAGCAGGATTAGGGGTAGTAACCCACTTTGAATAGAATTAGAATCCCTTAAGAATATAGATGAGGCTTATCATTAGACATAATTTGAATATTAATCCTATCATCTAAGGATTTTATCTTTTACTTGTCGATGAGCTAATCATCTTTATCAACTATGAGACCTAATAATATTTGTACCAAGCACTGACCCCAAGTTGGTATCTTGTCATCTTGGCAAGATTCTGAGTTCTCACCAATGTTAGGTCGAAGTATTAGTTACTAACCCTTCATCGATGGTGATGATATCCGAGATAATGCTAATATCTCAAGATAATGGTGATATCTCAAGATTTGAGATTTTTACTCCAAGGTAAGTGGGTAACGATTCTTTGTCCCCACATTATGCTGCGGCCACATGTCAGACAAAGGTCTCACCTTGGCCATTTATTGTGTTGCATCAACTTTTGGGTTATAATGATTACTTTTTGAAATTTTCTGGGGTGGCTGTGAGGTGATAAGTATTGTCACGCACCTTAATAGTTATCCACGTCACCTTGGTGGACCCTTTTAAAATTGCACCAAACATTGCCTTCAAGTCGGTGGCTTGTCCTTGTGGTAAGATACTAAGATCTTTTATCAAGGTCTCACCTTCCAAAGTGCGTGGTAGGTTGGTGATGAATTTTATCACGATGGAGTTGGAATCTATCTCCTTTCTTTCTTCACAAGGTAGATACTTAAGTAGTTATCATCTAGTCAACTACATGAGATGCTTGAATTGCCTTGTTTTGTCCCCAGCTTTAAAGAGTGGGAGATAACAGTTATATTTTTTATGCTCTCATTTGCATGCTCGACCTAAGTACGTAGTTTGTCTTAGTGAGCATACGAAATGTAGGGATTAAAGTCCTTTTTACCATTATAATTGTGTCGTAGTTAGGTACTAGGACCGAAGTTCTTTTTCCCTTAAGTAATGTCATGATAGGACCAAAATCTCTTCTTTTTATGATAAAATCGTTGGGATCAAAATCCTTTTACCCGAGATGTATTGACCTGAGATAGCATTTTCACTTTTTACTTCCAAAAGCAAATTCATTTTAGGTTAAGTGGTGAAATACGAGATGAGGACCTTAATAATAGTGGTGCTTTAAAAAAGCTAAGGTCCTTTGTTTAGTGTTTATTAGGATCGAAATTCTTTATCATTTCGATCCCGAGGTAAGGCAACACTTAGCAGCACCCATAATTTAAGCATTTTAGACCTTCGAAAGTGAATTTATACTGAGACTGAGGTCATTTATCATTCCTAGGTGGGCGTTTCTTGGCGGCCCCCTGGTTTTTAAGATCTTCATTGTTGCCTCGGGCAATAGTAAGCTACCCTCGAGGTTAATCTATACCAGCTCATGGTTGAGAAGGTTGAGTTCCGAGGTAAGCATTTGACTCGAATAATATTTATTAGAATCAAAGTCCCTAACTTTTATGAGGTAAAGATTTAAACTCAGATAATTAGTCGTGAGTTGATTTTAATATAGATGGCACTAAGCGACCATTTATTTCTAATATGGGTGACCCAAAGTGGCCCTAGGACTTAGAGCGATTAGTCCTTTTTTTTATTTGGGCGACTCTAAGCGGCCCTTTGTTTATTTTCGAGATGGGCGCCTTGAAGTGGCTCAGAGAGCGTTTACTAGAGCAACATTGAGCGGCCCGACACATGTAAGTAGCCGAGATGGCTTAAGCGATGAATAACTTGACTAAGTATATATATGAAAATCTTCATAAAGTACTACTAACCACAGTCAAATTGGCAAACAAGGTGCCCAGTGGATATAGTAGTTGCAACCATATTGGTTTGAAGGCAGCACTAAACAGTTTGGTGAGTTTTATTGTTGAAAACCCATTGTAGAGTTCCACATTGTAATCTTTTGGAAATTTTTATCCCGTTACCCAACTCAAGGCAGTACGAAGTGGCCCAGTGGGTTTTGTTGTTGAGAACCCAACTGTAGAAGATATCGTCGTTTCATAGAGAGATCTTCTAGTAAAATTCAAATTCATATTTGAGGATGATAACTTTTGGTAATTACAAGTTCTGACAAGGATAAATGTTGTTGGTGTCTTTCTAGATAATGAGCTACATAATTGGGTTAACTAATTAGGCCTAAAATATTTATGCAATACACTTGCCCCCCCAACTCTGTATTCAACAAGCCGAGATACTAGGCATGTTAAATGTTGAGATGCATATGTTGTAACTGTCATTTTCATTCTGATGTTGGGAAGGAATAACCGTCATCAGAGTCTTTGTTTAATTTGATGTTGAGACGAGATATAGTCAGTCGTTGTTGTAACATGAGCTTGGGTTTAACATCACCATGGTGGTAAAGTAAAACGAACTCACAGGATCAGAATCTCTGTGATGGTAAAATGAGTGAAACCGACTCATGAGATTAAAATCGTCATGTTGGTAAAATGAGTGAAACCGACTCACAAAACTAAAATCACTGTGGTGGTAAAATGAATAAGACCGACTCACGAAATAAGATCATCATGGTGGTAAAAGGAGATCAACGTTAGAATTGAAACCAACCACTCTCGCATCAGCAAGATAACAAGGTGTCAATTTGATGTAATTGTTGCAACCATATTGGTGTGGTGTCAGCACATAATAATATTATTCTGTTTTGACAAGATGAGACAAAAAATATGAATTAGTTAAATAACTGAAAATATAATGAAATAATTGTAAAGAGGCTGTTAATATGTTAGCTTAATAGTTTGATGGCTTTCAGCACATTGTATAAGTAGAGTCTTGATGCTTTTGGCAAGTCCTTGACTTGTGGTCACTAGCTTTAGCAAAGCCGTATTGCCTTGATCCTTATTAATCCTGAAAATGTGAGAGTATTAATAATAACATGTAATTTAAAAATTGAGTTTTAACAAGGTTGAATTGCCTTGATTACTGGGCTCTATGTTGTGCCTTTTTTTTTTCTTCTTGAATTGAGCCTGTCAAACCCACAGTTTTGACTATTGGAGATGGATGTCGATCTCTACCCTTATTTTTTTCTTTCTCTTCATTTGGGTTCAAGGCCCTTTAAAAACTGACAAGCAGGTGAATAGACTATGCGGCCAAAAATATGATCTAATTTGTGATAGCTTGGTTTGAACCTTAGTATAGAGAAGGCCACCACAGCTGTAATTGGATTTCAACAATTCATGCCGTGGATGATCTTCAAGGCCGAGGTAGATCACCTTGAATCCTATTTTCTTAAGCCTCATTGCGAACCCCAACGCACCCCACCTTGGCATTCATAATTGGACGTACAAACCCTTTTTTTTTTTTGAAGGAAACATGGTGGTGCATTGCAACTAGTCAAAAATTCCAACATTGATGTAATGAATGGAATTGAACATGGGTCACGTGGAGTGGAGACCAAGCATTGCACCGCTGAATCAAGTTGGTCAGCTTGACGAGGTATAGGATTTCCTTCTTATTTGAAAAAATCGTGATGGCAGGAGCCTACAACAACAAAATAGCACAAATACCACCATGGGGAATCAAACCTGAGTGTAGGAACACGAAGTCCAAGCGGCAAACCATTGTGCCACACAGGCCTGACAAATAACAAATTAAATTTGTGTATATTCATACGAAGAATGGCATGACAGGTGTGGAGGCTACCGAGAAGTTGCGAACACGGCTCCTTTGATTTGGATATCAAGCATTTGACCACTGAACTATATCAGCCTATTAGATAAGGTATTGCAAGCTATATTTGTTAAACGTTCTTAGCTGGGGTGATCTCTCTTCATCAATCACATTATGGTCTAGCCGATTGAAAGCCGTGCGCTGCTGGCGTGGTTTGTCGATCTGGTAGTCCATATTGCGGTTCCCTTGCAAGAAACCTTCTTCAATTTTTTTTACACAGATGTTTGGGTTTGGTTGCATGGCCCAATGCGGCATTGTCTTGGTCCACCATCATCATGTAGAGGTTTGCAAGCGATGGTTAAGACTGGATGTTTGATCTTGCAAGTGCGACACTGGATGCGGATTGCATGGCGCCAGTGGTTAACGATTCTAGCGATTGATATCTCGGAATCCTTTTTAGATAGCTTGAGAGTGTGGTGAGAAAAGTTTTAAATAGATAGTGTTACTGTTTCGGACAAAATATAAAGGGTAGGCATACCTAAGATATTTGCTGATATTCTTTTATATGTCTCCGAAATGAGAAGGGAGTGTACTTGCAAAAATACTCTGACACTCAAGTTAGAAGAGAGCTTAGCAGGCTTAAGCGTTAAGATAAATTGATCATACTTGATGGGAGCATCCCATTATATAGATCAGGATTATAGGTAGTAACTCACTTTGAATAGAATTAGTATTCTTTAAAGATATAGATGAGGCTTATCATTAAGCATAATTTGAATATTAATCCTATCATCTGAGAATTTTATTTTTTATTTGTCAATGAACTAATCATCTTCATTAACTATGAGGCTTATCAATATTTGTATCAAACAGACACTAGTGGACCGTTTTGGACATTTTCTGATGTGGACCCTGGTTTTTGGAATCTAGAATCTAACTTGGGAACTTCTAAAATTCCCTAAGCTTGAATCTTAAAATAAATGGATGAAGTGAACTTTTATGGACCTATACACCAATCATAAGAGCAAGATTAAACCATGAATTTGTGAACTATGACAATGGCTATGAATGTATGGAGGAGAAGTATGTAATTTAATCCTTAGCTGCAGAAGAAGGCTATGAATGTATGGAGGAGAAGTATGTAATTTAATCCTTAACTGCAGAAGAAGAAGGCTATGACTGTACTGCATGCATGATGTTTGTGACATCCTCATTTAAGCAAATATAAATTTTAAAATTTATAAAATAGTTTTTATTTTATTTTATTATTTGTCATAAGAAATATTTTATTTATTTTAATATTTTTATTTTAGCATTTAAATAGAAGAGAACAATGGGAATTATTTAAGGAAAACTAAAAATAGTTGAAATATCTGAATGAATAGTAAAAATTGTATAGTAGTAATTTAGTAATTTTTGGGTTTCAAATGAGGACATTTTTGTTCAGTGAAAAATTTAAACACATAAATTAATCAAATTTATTTTATAAATTATTAGTTAGTTTCAAAGCATTTATAAATTAAAATAGGTGAAATTAGCATACTCTAGCATAGTTAAAATGTGATATTTAGAAAGATTTACATAAGTAAAAATATAATTGCTCTAAAATGACCAATAACACTATGACAAGTGATGAATTTTAATCAGATAGGAAAAATAATCACTGTCTGACTAGAGTAATTAAATATGTTATTATTTATTTTTTCCCATTTAGTTCTTATCTAACTAACCTAGTTATAAACTAATTAAAAGCCATGATTAAATTGATTAACATGACTAAAAAGCAAGCTTTTCTATTGGTTGCCTAACAAAACAAAATAAGATTTAAAAATATTAAACAAACCCAATAATGACCTAACCCCACGACCAAGGAAGGAGAAAAAGAGAAAAAGAAAAAAAAAGAAAGAAGAGAGAGAGGCAGCCATAGTCACGGCCAAGGGGAGAAAAGGAAGAAGAGAAGGAGAAAAAGAAAAAGATAGAAGGAAACAAGCTCAAATCCTCACCAAGCTTCAACTTCAAGAGGTAGGGAACTCAAAACCTATATTTCTCCTTTTTAAAACCATAGTTTCATGGTGGTTGGTGAACTTGAATCTATGAAACTTTATCTCTCTAGAGTTTTCGGTGTGGTTATGGGTGATTTGGGAGCAAACCATTTATGTGAAGGTTACAAGCTTATCTTCAAGTGGGAGGTCAAGTTTCCCAAGTAGCCATACTTAGGGTTTTTGAGTTAGAATCCTTCTATGATGTGATTTTGAGGATTTTGTATGGTTATGAGTTTGATAAGTTAATTTAGAATCATTGTTGTTCATGAATGTTGTTGGAAATCACCTGAAACCATGAGATTTGGGGTGCATTTTTGATGATTTTTATTGTTTAATATGTAGTCTTGATAGAAATAGGTTATATTTGTATTTATGGATGATTCTTACTTAATTAAATGAAAATTCATACAAGTGCATTTGTTTCTAGCTCACAACCAAGCTAAGTAGTTTGGTTGAACAATTGCGATTTGTATTGTTATAATTTTAGTTTAGGTGTGTTATGATAATTTTAAGGTTTGTGAGAGGATTGGTTGTATAATTCCTCCTATGTTTTGAATTTAATGTTTATGTATGGCAACTATTTCTACACTCACAGCCATGGTGGTTTAAATAGATAGGTGGTTGATTCAATTATGTGCAAGTTAAAATTTTAGTGATGTAAGAGGTTTAGAGGTGAAACAAGAGGAATTAATCTCTAGAACACCTAGAAAACCTATATGTGGTATTATCTAAGTCATAGCCATATTGGGAGGAGAAGAGCATAATTTGTTTTCTTATGAACTATGGGTTCAAGGATGTGATAAAGATGTTAGATAGTGAAATTGAGGTGATTTAGAGATGTATTCTCTTGTATAATGTCTTTTTGAGATGTTATTGCCTTAAAAGTTCACTCTCAATATATTACATGCTCACTTTAGCTAAAGAGAAAGAAATGAGCTGAGCTTGGATGTGATCCTCAAGAGAAAAAAAATGAATTTGAGGTGATCCATAAAGATTAGAAAAGAATTTCTAATAAAATCAAGGTTCCGAAAATCGAACCGGTCATTGAACCGGTCGAGAGACTGATTCAAGGTTTAATGGTTCAACCGTGGTCGAACCGTGGTCGAACCGGATTATAATTAAATATATATTTATATTTATTACTTATATTTATATATATATATATATATAATTATTTATATACTAATAAAATAAATAAAAATTATAAAAATATAATATAAATCAATAATAAAATTATTAGAAACATAAAAAAAGTATCATAAAATAAAAAAATTTACATTCATATAAGTAACACAATATTAATTCACATAATAATATAGTATATAAATTAATTAAAATAAATATAATTTATATAATTCATAATTTATAATTTTATACAAACACAATGTTAATTTATCATTATAACCAATAAATATGTCACACAAACGTCTTTTTAATTAAATAATATTGCTACTTCCTGCATTAAATGCAAGGGCCTTATCTTTCATTTTACTATTTACCACTTTGTCTCCGTCAAGAGCCTTAGCTTTCATTTCACTTTTTGTCATTTCACTGTGCGTGGTAGGAATTGGATAAATAAAGGGGTCAAGAACTAGAAAACAAAGGAGCATCGATAGGTTCTCTTTCTTAGCCTGTGGCCTCTGCAACTACAAGAGAACTGAGGGTAGCTGCTAGTGCTAGAGTGCTAGGTCTGCAACGAAATAAATAATGCATTAACTTGGTTTGAATATTTATTATTTTCAAAGTTGGAAAACTCAGATTGTGAGTCTCAAGAAGACAGGGCCTCCATGGGGTTTCAATTCGTTGGCTGTGTTCTTTCACTTTCTCTCTCTCTCTCCCTTCCTCTCTCTCAGATTCTTCTTCTTCCTCGTCGTCTTTGTCGTCGGCTTCTTCTTCACCCAGCTGATCGTAACTCTCCACAATGTACAGAGTGTGGCCGTCGCTAAAGGTGCAGACATGGTCCTTGAGAGACCTCTTGTGCTTGAAATTGGAGCCACAGATACAGGACCAGAGCTTCCTGCAGTTCTTCTCATGCATCCTCCAAACTCCTCGCACAGCAAATGGCTTCCCACATTTCCTGCACCCGAATGGCGTCGCCTTGTGCTTCCTCTTGTAGTGCGTCTGAAGGGTCCTGAAGGCTGAAGTCCTTCAGTGGCTTTGATCTTGGATGAGAACCGGCAACCGTACGGACCGGTGCCGGTTCATCCGGTTCGGAACCGGTTCACTGGTTTTTAACCAGTTTTTGACTCCACCAGTTCTGGGAGATTGCCCGAACCGGTGAGGGGACCGGTTCCCGGTCCGACCGGTTAAAACCGGCCGGTCCGATCCGGTTTTCAGAACTCTGAATAAAATGTCATTGAAGAAGTCTATGAGAAGTTCTACATGTGTCTAGGTCTACTTTGTAGATAGGTCCACCAAAGGTGTGGATAGTGGAGTGGAATCCACCAGTGCACAAGTGGAATGGTAGGAGACGCATATGCTAAAGGAGAATTATCAAACAGGTAGGCAAAAGAAAAATTTAAAAGGGGTTAAGCCCTAGTTTAAGCTTAGTGAGTATGTAATAAAGAGTAAAGTTTTATGGAACTATGATTGTCATTTATTATCCATATTTGAGATTATTAACTAACTATGAAACTGTGTTTTCTATATTTAATACAGTTGAAAATACTATGAAATTTATTTTCTTAGTTCTACATACTTGAGTACTTATTAAGAATTTATTTCTCACCCCTATATACTGTGGTATTTCTAGAGCCTCCTACAGCTGACGGAAGTTGAGAATCTACATTTCCCTATATATTGATACAAGCTGGATGACTCCTCAGAGGAGAACCAGTTTGTTTTGGTTATTTAGGATATTGATTGTGAATAGTTTAGGGAGAATTTGTTTTGTATGTAGCATGTACTTGTAGGATGTTGACCTTTGATTTCTTTTCCTGCATGGTCGAGTGAAGCCAGTATTTTTTTTTTTATGTGCAAGGTACATAGGTTGTAGTGCAGGCAAAAAATTTCAGGTTAACAACCTTTTGGATGTACAATAATGTATAATGATATACAAGTTAGAAATCTCATTCATGTATAATGTTACATAGGGTATTCTGTTCGTGACCTTGTGAAATAATATTGTACAGTTCTTTATTCATGACGTGGACAGTTGATGTGAAATGTGGTTATGTGTGTAGAAAATTTAGAATTTCTTCAATGTGAATATTTTTGTTTAGGAGCTTAAGTGGAATAAATTTTTCTTATATTAAATTACACGTAATTAGATACATTAACACTTTTGAGCGATATTTTATTACGTGAGTAATATTTTATGATCCAGTATTAAATTCTGAATTTTTACATGTGACTAATATTTTTATTCTTAAAGAGAATTTAATGTAGACACGTGATTACCAAAATAATAATTTAAATAAATTAAATCAATTTTATTAACAAAATATATACATAATATTAACTTAAAATAAATTAAAATCGATTTACACATTACTTTAACTTGATTAAATTTACTAATTAATTTTTAACAAGTAAAACAAAATCTGTAGTAGGTAGGGTGTTACAATGTTGGTATTAACCTCATTGAGACTTTAATTTTAACCATATAAGCTTGCATTGAAGGGAACCCCTGGACCGAGATTGTGGATTTCTGACATTTGAACTATCTATTGGAACTATATTATAATGAAATATATGAATTATGGAATAATTTTCTGTGTGGCAGCACCCCAAAGCCTTGGATCCGAGTCCATCATTTAGGAAGAAAGAAGAATTTTATTTCTAAATTAGAGATACATCTACTGATTTCGTATGTTTTAAATTGCATTTTTGTTATATTTGAAGTATAGTTATTTAATGGTTCTAAATCTTATGTGTGTATGAACTATATGTATGATGTTTTTGAACTCAAATAATAGTGCAAAGAAAGTGGTTGAAAACATACAAAGGTTAGTGTTTCTGCAAAGCACTCAAAGGAAAGCGTTATTGTGACACTCGAAAGAAAGTGCTCTTATGACATACAAAAGAAGGTGTTTAATAAAGAACTCAAAGGAATGTGTCAAGCTATTTATTTAATATTTTTTTATCTAGTTCTGCCTTTGATCTTATGACATCCTTTTTATTTCTATTATGATACCATAGCCCGAATTTTTTTTTTAATTTATTGTAGCTTACACAGCTGAAATTCATTATGGTTGATTTTTATAAATTTCCTTACTTTAATTTTTACTGAGAATTTTATTCTTATTTTTGCTTGTACTCTATGGTGTTTTCATATACATTTTCACTATACTGATGAACACGACTATTGTTGCCAAGATAGAGTACATATGGGTTTATGTTTATAATTAGGAAATTTAGAATAAAAGAGGAAGAATCAAGTAATTAAAATAAATAGCAAAAAGTACTCTATTGCTTGACTCGCAAGTAATTTTAGGATAACACGATTTTTGCATGAGAAATTTATGGAAAATTTTTTATGATATAATATAATCTTAAGATAAGATAATAATTAATCCTATAATAGCAGTATAATTTAATATCTTCTATTGAAAAGAAAAGAATGTCACAATAAGAAAGGGAATGTGAAAATTTTACATGTAATTAAATTGGAAGAAAAATCCACTTTACTTAAATTCCATTAGCCAAATAAAAATGTCATTCAAAATAATTATGAGGAGAAACTAATCTAACTTAAATTAAAATTTATCTAAGTGCCTAAAACCCAACATTAAGCCTTATAACTCTACCACATAACACATGTAAAACCCTACCTTATATGTAAGGTGTCACAACTTATCCTAATTCAAATTTCAGAGTTAATCATATAGTTTAACTTTAAACTTGATAGCTATATCATAAAGTATAGTATATTTCATATTCAATGTAATCCAAATTGCATTAATTCACAAGTTTGACTTCTTTCTATGTAAGAAACAATTTGGTTTTTCGACCAATACACCGTCTGGGCGTTAGGATTTCATAGCCTGAGCGCCCAGGAATCAGAAAATTTACTACCTCTCAGTCTAGTCAACATTCAAGTGCTGCTTCTGGGCGCTTAGGCACCCAGTCTCGGCCAACTCACTGTGGGCGCCTAGGCTCCCAGTTGGCCAAGAAGACCAACCTAATTTTCTGAGTTTGATTCTTTTTGATGCACCTCTTGGGAATTTTTCCTGCATATAATAAATACATGATTAATCTTACTTGAATGGAAGTAAAGTCATTGTTAAATTTTAAATTTGGTGATTCTTAATTAAGTGCTTAGAGGATAATCATAGAGAACACCAAATTTATTTATTTGTAACCAAGGTTAGAGTTACATCATGGGTCACTTAGCAACTATTTTATGTGCAAAATAAAGGAGAATGTAGTCAAGTTATTTTACATATCTCCCCTTAAAAGTGACTTCTACATAGTTAAACTCATACACCCTAACACTTTATCCCTCGCCGAGATCTTAGTTGTCATTCTAGACAATCCTGATGCTATGGATTGTTTTGACTGCACCCACTAAGGGTATATCGACCTAGAAGTATTGAATCTCATTTATTAACTGAAGGAATGACATCTTGACCTAAATCTAAAAACATTAGCAAATAGGAGTGAGATAAAAATCTCAGCAGAAAGAAATAACATTTGATTTTTAAACTATAATATTCTCAATTGTATAATCATACAGAAAATGACTTTTCTTTAACATACACTCTCATTTAACGTGATCTCTTAATCTTGCTATGCCTTATTATAAATTATTTTTCATTAATATCATAACATGATTCTCAACATAGGAATAGAGCACTTTCCTCTTGCAATGCCATCTCCTCGATATTGCCAGCGAAGTGACCTTACCACAAAGTCGCATTCATCATGTGAGATCACCTCCTTGAGGATTATTTCCAAATTTTGGTAATATCACCCCCCATAAGATTACTTCTCAAAACTTTGTTGATAATAAGCATAGTCATATTATAAATTCATGGTTCATAGTATATCAATTAAAAATAGAGTTATCATAATAAGAAAACACATGAAATGAACTATAATTAAAGAATAAAACATTTCATCAATATAAGAACACATATTAAATAAGAATAGGGAAGTGAAGTGTTATCACTCCCTACTTGGTCTTAGGTGTGGTGATTTGCTTGCTCACGAGTTTGAGTTTCAAAGGGATAGTATTTTTGATTAGTTTCAAGTGTGTGTGTGTATGGGATACATGGAAGGGGATATTTATAGGGTGATGGTCGTGTGGAGGAAGTGTGTGCCGTGAGTGATTTCTAAGGCATGTGATTAAATTCACATGGTGTCTTGAATTCCATGAACTTAGCCGTGCATCTTTTTGCTTTAGGAATCTTATCTCTTTGAATTCAAAGCGTCTAATCATGCTAGATACTCCGAGGTTTTCAAGTTAGTCTACTTAACTAGCTTACAAGTGGCATAATGTTATGCACTTGGTTCACTCAAGGGGTGTCTTGGCCGTGCATGCATGCTTCCTTCTTCTATTGAAGTCATATGCTTAATTAAAGCTTGGGATAGGGAGGTTCCGCATGGCATCTTATCTCATCAATCATCATTACTTAGGGTTGCTTAAGAAACATTAGTCACCTAATGTTTCTTGATTGACTTAAGGTGACTAATTTTTTCTAAGTTTTCTTAGAGTTAACTTAGTCTTCTTCCAATCTTTTTCTTTAATTTTACACTAAATTTTATGTTTCCTATCTTCTTTTTCTTATCTTTAACTAGAGTAGCTTTGAAGACTAACCCATTCCCACGTGATTTTAGTAAGAAGGACTTTTCTTAATCTTAACTTATCTCCTAAGTATTTGTCTACTTAAAAGTCACTTTCCAAGAATCTTCCCTTCTACCTTTGTCTCTTATGGTAATGTGTTTCCGTTTTCTTTTAACCAAAAATCCTTGCTTTGGTCATTCATGACTTGCTTGGATAAATCTTCTCCTTTTCAATTCTTGTCACATGCTTTTTAAGTGAATCACTTTATTGACTAAACAAGAATTTTTTAAAAACTTCATGTCCCCCTTTTTACTTATGGTCACGTGAGTTTCTTTCTTTTTACTAATACTTTATTAAATTTCTTTTACATGTATCTTCCTAGAAGTTTCCTTACTTGTTTCTTCTATTTTTCTCTCTTTCAGGTGGGACTTAGTGGAATCTTAGTCTTTTCTCTTGTAGACTAAGTTTTTAGTTTCTTAAGTTATCTTTTAATTTCGTAAGAACTTACCTTGCTTTTTTCCCTTTTTTCCTTATTCTCACGTGAACATGTTTTTTTAGAAGACAAGTTATTTATATTTTTCCTTTCTTATATCATTTGGGTCATGCATTTGGCTTTTGAGCTTAATTTTCTAAACTTAGGGTCTTGAATTCTAAGTCACACATAATCTAGGATGTTTTAATAGACTTAAAAGCCTTTTCTAGTTAAGTTTTTATTCTAACTTTCTTTATATGACTTGAACTCTTTTTAAAAATTTAATAAGTTTCATAACAAATACTATTATAATCTCGCACATAATCAAGGCATAAAATATATTTTAAATATTTGGTTTCAGAGAACTCAAAACAAACAAATTCTCAAATATTAAATTTAGTTTTTGTTGAGAAAATATTTGAATATCGCCCCATGATATTCAAAATATTTAGTTTCCAAAAACTTAAAATAGACAAATATTTGAATACCATATTGAGATTTTTAAGGGAATGAAGGCAAACTAATATACGAATTTCACTTTCAAATATTTAAATATTAACTGCCTAATTATATAAATAATGGTTAGTTATTTTTTTTTAATTTTGTGTGAGAAAGAAAAAAAATAATGGTTAATTTCAACATTAAGTGCTTCCCAACTGGCTATTTTATCATCATGGCATTGATAAGAGTAAAAGCAAACACATGAGCTTCTGATAACATTCGTTTAGTGCATTTACTACTCTTCATTGCTATTCAACTACTTTATATATATATATATATATATATATAATATATATATATATATATATGTATGTATGTATGTATGTATGTATAACACTAGCATCAAACCTTGATGTCATTTTCATCTAATGGTGAAAATTTACCAAATTGATTAGAGAAACATTATGAAAGAATCTTAAATTAAATGAAAAAAGAATAACGATATGTGTATTTAATGAAGATAAAAAATTGATTTTATTCATTAAATTTACTTTACATAAAATAATAAAAATTAATATTTGATACAAAATTATGGAATATTTTCATAAAATATTAATAATTCACTAAATATATTACAAAATTTGTATGCTCTAAATATCTTATATTCAAATAATAATATTTTTTTCTGTTTAATAGGATCAAGGATCCAAAAGAAAACAAAGAAAACAACAACTAACCACCCTCGTAAACTGGGTGTCGGAAAAGTTTGAATAATAATATTAGTATTAAAAATTAGGGGAATGTTTGTTTTAATGAAATAAGATTTGTGAAACGACTTGCGAAAATTACACTATATTGTTCTATGTTTGCGTTTTATCATTTCTTCCTCTTAGCGATTTCTTTATTCATTATTCGTAACCACCTTTATCTTATATTATTAAGTTGCCACATTATTCGTGAATGGTTTCATAGAAACCATTGTTCTATATAGCATTTCTATAAAAATTAATATAATAATTTATCATAATTTATAATAATAAATAACTAAATTACAAAAAAAAAATGAATCTGCATTATAATATTTTGAGATTAATTTTGATTCATTATATATGTAAAACGTTTTACAGTATCATCAAATAATAGATTATCAAATCTTTAAAAAAATTAACTAAAATAATATTTATATACAAAGTCAAATATTAGGTAATATATAATTAGATGATAGTATAAAATTTTTTTACAGTGATGGTGAATCAAAATTAAATCCTAATATGAGTTTTTCTACATACATTAAAATTTGATAGAAATCCAAATTACAAAATAAATTTCTAATTCTATATTAATACATATTATTAATTTTATGAAAATATTATATAAATTTTTTATTAAAAAATAAATATTGTTATGTAAAAATTACCAAATTAATATTTTAATAAAATATTTATACAACGTTTTTTGTAATCTAATTATTTATTATTATAAAATATAATAAAATAGAATATTAATTTTAATTATTAGAATATTGATATTTACAATATACGAAATTATATAATATTAATAAATTATTAATATTTTATGGAAAGATTCCATAATTCAATAAGTAAAATCAATTTTATATCTTTATTAAATACATATATAATTATTCTATTTGTTCATTTAATCTAAGATTCTTTTATTTTATTTTTTTCATTAACTTAGTCAATTTATCACCGTTAGATGAAAATAAGATCAAGGGCAAGATGCCAGTGTAAGAATAAAATGTTACTCTTACATTAGTGTAAATTGATCTTCTCATAATATGAAAAAAAAAATTATGTGAAACAATACATTTATTAAATGAAGATTTATTAGATCAACATGTAAAAGATGAATTTGAGTATATTCATATTGGATTAATTCAAATAGCTACAAAAACCCATAACAGATTAGGAGTTAATATCCCTATAATTATTCTATTAAGATATACAAGACTACTAAGGCCCAATGATTTAATAATTGGTATATTAGAATTAAACTTACACGATGGATCAATATTCTTCAATTGTTATCCAAATTTCTCAATGGTATTAAGAAATTCATTTACCCTAAAATTCTTAGTATTAATGTCAAAATTCCTGAAGGAATATTTGACGGAGTAATAGAAAATATCTCAATTATTTATAAAATTCATTACAAGATCATTACCACTGATTATAACTTTAAAGTCTTAAGATCATCATTAAAAAATGAAACCATTATAATTGAAGCCAACTTAAGAAAATCATCAATAACAACTCCCAAAGATTGAGTCATCAAGAAGTCATTTCTAGGATGCTTGCAAATTGGCTATTATAAGAAGTTATTACTATTCCCAAAATTCAAAATCCCAAAATCAGATCAATAGCCCAAGAGAGAGAGAATCTTAGAATTAGAATGCTAATAGCAACACCTACTAGGCAAGAAGAACCTTTGCCTACAAACTCTATTAGGCAAACTTCAAGACATTCAGTAGATGGATCTATTATCAATATAGATCTAACTGAAGTAAATTTTCAGCCAAATGTTCCACAACCCCTCTATCAAAAAACTTAACAATCAGACTCTTCTTAATATTCTCCAACTAGATCTCAAGTAATTAAAATGATTTGGCAGCTACTGTCTTCAAAACTAAAGGAAATTCAAATAGAAAACCGTAACCCTAATTGTCATAGGATTTACAGAACAATTAAAAGTATGGTGGGACAATATCCTCATTCCTAGTGAAAGAGATGCAATATTAAATGCACAAAAATAAGAAGTCAATGGTCAAATAGAACAAGATGCGGTAACTGCACTACTATACACCATAATCAAATATTTTATAGGAGAACCTTTAAAACTTCAACTAAGAGTAGGAGATCAATTAGCAAATCTTTGTTACTTATCTATGTTTGATTACATATGGTACAAATATTTGTTTTTATCAAAACTTTGTTTAAGACCTGATCGTATAGCAAATTATTGGAAAGAAAGGTTTTCTAGCCAGACTTCCCAAACTATTCACTGAAAAGATCAAGACCCATATAGCCCAACAATTTAATGGATCAATACCTTATAATTTATTAACTTTAGGTCAACTTTCTAGTTTTGTTATTGAAACTGGATTTCAAATTTGTACAGACTTTCAAATACAAAATTAGCTTAAAAATGAATCAAGAAAAAGTAGAAAAGAATTAGTAACATTTTGTCAACAGTTTGGGATAGAAAGAATTAAGGCTCCTAGTAGAAGATCAAAAGTAAAAACTCAAAGATACCCTAAAACCTTTATAAAGAAAAAGAAAAATACTACCTTCCAGAAGAAAGAATAACCTTCGTTCTCAAAACATAAATCCACTAAAAAATCAAAAAGATCCAAATATAATGTAGTATGTTACAAGTGTGGGTAGTTCGAACATTATTCAAGAAATTGTAAAATGAAGCAAAAAATTAAGGGCTTAAACCTTGGAAAAACTCTTGAAAATGGATTAGTTAACATTCTTATTAACGAACAGTACTATTCAGAAAGATAAGAAAGCTCTGATGAAGAAGAAGAAGTAATTTATCAAATTCAAGAAGGATTTGAAAATAAGCCAAATTCACTAGCAGAAGAAAAAGAATGTTTAGGACTAGAATCATGTGACTGTTCAAAATGTGTCAATAGCAAAACAATTAATGTTATAACTAGAGATCAAGTGTCAACCCTAATTTCAATAATAGACAAAATGCAAGACTCTAAAATAAAATAAGAATTTTTGCAATAATTAAAAAATTTATTAGATGATGAAGAACAAAGAAGATCTAGTAGAAAAAATTGACATAAAAACTGTATTGGCTAGGTTCAAAATTCCAAAAAAAGAAGTCATTACCTTGTATGATTTACAGCAAGATAAAAACTCTAAAACAAGGAATTCATCAATTAAAACAAAAAGATACTGAATTAGAATGAAAATTCTTAACTCTACAAGGTAATCAAATAATAACCTAATAAGAAGAAACTTCTAAACAAATAGAGGTTTCCTCTTCAAAATAAGACTCTTATATAAATTTGTTAAATCAAATTATAATTCATAAATGGTGGTGTCAAGTAGAAATAGTTGTTTAAAATGAAAGATTTCAACTAATAGCCTTAGTTGATTCAGGAGCTGACATGAATTGTATTCAAGAAGGTTTAATTTTCACGAAATATTATAAAAAAACTAAAGAATCATTAAGTAGTGCTAATAGTTCAAAGCTTATTATTTCATATAAGTTACCAAATGCCAAGATA
The DNA here is from genome assembly GCA_019955255.1 of Castanospermum australe. Taxonomy (NCBI): domain Eukaryota; kingdom Viridiplantae; phylum Streptophyta; class Magnoliopsida; order Fabales; family Fabaceae; genus Castanospermum; species Castanospermum australe. Next base: position 934,260 of record NSJW01000743.1, read on the forward strand.
TGTAAAAAAAACTTCCTTCTTAATGGTAAAAAACATATCATAACAAGTCATATTAGGAACATCTTTTTTAGCATTACTCTATCCCTTTTCGGTCAATAACAAAGGTTTAATTTCAAATGCCTTAGGGACAGAAGTCTGTTTTGAATTCATAAAGTCACCTCAAATAAAAGAATTAAATATGATTCAAGAATCATTAATTTCAAAAGTAAACATGATTCAAAGAAAACAAAAACAAATAAATATGTTAAATAAAGAAATTCAATATAAAAGAATAGAAGAACAATTAAAGAATCAAAAAATTAAAGAAATAATAAAAATAATGCAGGATAAGTTTGAATAAGAAATTTGTAGTGATCACCCGAGTGCTTTTTGGGAAAGAAAAAGGCACATAATATCATTACCATATGAAGATAATTTTAGCAAAAAGAATATTCTAACAAAAGCAAGGCCTATTCAAATGAATCAAGGATATTTAAAATATTGTAAGAAAGAAATTCAAGAATATTTAGAGAAAAAGTTAATTAGACCAAGTAAGTCTTCCTAGAGTTGTGTAGGATTCTATGTCGTGAATTCCTCAGAATTAGAAAGAGGAGACCCCAGATTAGTAATAAACTATAAACCTCTCAATAAAGCTCTAAAATGGATAAGATATCCTATTCCCAATAAGAAGGATTTAATTAATAGGGTTCATAACGCTTTAGTATTCTCAAAATTTGATATGAAATCTGGATATTATCAAATTCAAGTTGAAGAAAAAGATCAATACAAAACTGCTTTTGTAGTACCTTTTAGACATTATGAGTGGAATGTTACTCCTCAAGGCCTCAAGAGAACCCCAAGTGAGTTTCAAAAATCATGAATGATATATTTAATCCTTATACTAAATTTACTTTAGTCTATTTAGATGATGGCTTAGTATTCTCAAATTCAATAACTCAACATATTAGCCATTTAGAACAATTTTTTCATATCATTAAAGAAAACGGTCTAGTTGTCTCAACAAGAAAGATGAAACCTTTCTAGCCAAAAGTTAGATTCTTACGATTCGAGATATATCAAGGAACAATAACTTCTATTAGTAGATTAATAGAATTTGTCAACAAATTTCCTAATGAAATGAAAGATAAAAAACAATTATAGACATTCTTAGAATCTATCAATTATGTTTAAGATTTTATACTAAACATCTGACTCATTTGTGCCTCACTATTCAAAAGACTGAAGACAAATCCTCCCCTTTGGTATTTATCTATGACAGAAGCAATAGTTACCATCAAAAAACTTGTCAAAAAACTTCCTTGCTTAGGGATTCCAGATCCTAGTGTGTCTTTAATTGTAGAAACTGATGCCTTACAGTTAGGATACAGAGGAATTCTTAAACAGGTTATCTTAGGGTCTAATAAAGAATAAGTTGTATGATATTACTCTGGAACCTAGCAACAAGCTCAAATTAAATATAGTACTGTCAAAAAAGAAATTTTATTAATAGTTTTATGTATTTTAAAATTTCAAGATGATTTATTTAACAAATCAAACTAATTGCAAAGCTGTTTCAAGTGTTTTACAAAAGGATGTCAAAATTTTGGTTTCAAAGCAAATTTTTGTTAGATGGCAAGCTTTACTATCCAGTTTTGATTTTGAAATCAAACATATAAAAGGAGAACAAAATCATCTTCTTGATTTTCTTACAAGAGAATTTTTGCAAAAAAAAAAAGTAAATCCCCTACTAGGATTCAATGAGTAACAAAGGCAAAATGATATCTAAAGATCAATACGGGCCCCCTTTGAGTGCTAGTTCAACAACAAGTTCATGACAAATAACGGTTAAAAGCCCCTCTCAAAATATTCAAAGGCCATTGACTAGTTCAATACGACCTCAAACCAGCCCAATATCTACCAATAACAAGTTTGCTCCTCTATCTTATCAACAATCATTGGTTAGAGCTTCATTACCTTCAACCCAAAGTCCTTCAAAAACTCCTGAATCTCAATTATATCAAGAAAAACCCGATTGCCTTCCTATTATCATTATTGAACATGAATGGCTCAAAATAAACACTGCTCCTAGACAAATTGCTCAACAAAATTTTCCCCTTTCTTGGCAATATCCTCCTCTGGATCTTCATAAAAACCGACTATTTCATGAATTCATCCTTGTAGACACCAATTCTATGGAATTAGTACATACTTTAGAAAATAATGATCCTTTAAAAATTACATTTTCAAAAGTCAAAATTCTTAAGGTCTATTCTCCTTCAAAATGGCCTACTAACATGTACACTCCTCGTTCTTTCTCTAAATAGTTCACTTCCCAACATTACACTTATCAAGATTAAATACATGCCATGTATAATATGTTTTATTATCAGCCCTATACCCATTCATATTTCATTTGGTTCAAAAAGGGGATTTCTTTAAATTTTTCGAAATGGTTCATTAAATGTTTCTATGATTTTAGACCCACTGTTCAAATTCTCCCTAACTTTGCTTTATCAACCTATTTCAAATTTAAAGATCAAACATCATTTGTTCAAGGTTATAGATTAATTTCCTTCTGCGCAAGTATGGGTGTAAACTGGATTATGTCTTGAGACTATGCAACTGCAAATCAAGATCAAGAGATAGATATTCAGTGGTTAGTAAGAAGCATTTGTGTCAAATGGTGGAATAAGTTCAACCTTGACCTATTATCTGATCAAAAGATAAAGGAATGGTTTCAAAAGAATCCCCAATATCTAAAAAATCAATAAAGGACAATGATGGAGAAGCCTTATTTTTGGTAGAAAAATAAAAAATAATGGCTGAATTAGCCTAATCCATCTTAAAAGAAGAGTTTTTTTTAAAAAAAGCTTCAAAAAATTTTATCTCAGACATCATCAGAAGATCAAGACTGAGAAGAAGTGGAATCCAGCCATAGTCATACCCTATTAAATGAGGACCACGGTTACGAAATTGACCTCAATAAGTTGTCCCAGTATGATTGACGAAAGAAAAGTTGTCTCAAGAATCTCACTATCCACGATGCTCGAGTACAGTTATTCAAGATAGTACCTTCTAATCATAATGATGTTATCCTTAGAATTTCATTATTTAAAATGCTCGAGTACAATTATTTATGATGCTGTCATTTAATTACTATCAATAATGAAGTAATGTCTATAAAAGGGTCCTTTCTTTAGTCAGGGGGGATCCGAAAAATTTTCTAAGTTTTCTTTTTATCCTTTAAGTGTTTTCTCTCTTCTTGATCATTGTCATTTTCTCCAAGATCTTCATATCTTTATGTAAGTTTTCATTTCAAGATCTATATATCTTGTTGTAAGTTTTCGTTCCTAAATTCAATAAATATATTTCAATATGTTTTATATTATCTTTAAATTGCTTAATATATTTTCTACTATTATGAGCTACCTATATATATACATATATATATAGGGAGCATATATAGTGAGATGAGTGTTTATTGTGAGAGGAAAGAACAGTGAGTTTTGATCATTAGATTTTATATGGGTAATTAAGATTAGAATATAAAATCATGTGACTTTTTTAAGTGATCATGTGAACTTTGAATAAGATCTAATCCTAACCATCCATATATAATTTAATGGTTACGATTTATTCCTCTCACCTCTTATAATAAAAATTCCTCTCACTTGATACATCTCTTATATATATATATATATATATATATATATATATATATATATATATATATATATATATATCCTAATAAAATTTTCAAAATATAATATCATAATAAATTAATTTAGTATTTATTTTAAAAAAAAAACATGTGTTAGATCTTAAATTTAACTAATAAATTAATTTAATATCATTTTAAATGAAAAAAAAAAACTAAAGAAAGCTTATCAATTTAATTTGAAACGTCCTCTTGTTGTAGATTTAATTGCTTCCTTTCATTACTGCTTATAATTCAGTTGTTGATAGACCAATTGTGCAAGAATAGCCCGTTGTGACAGAGCCCAATGATAACAATAGGCCAGTCAAGGTGAAAAAGAGGCCAAGCTATTAGAATGACTACTCACATGCTGGATTGAGAGGCAATACTGATGCTTGAACGACTAGATGAGGTGTTAGGGACACACGGTACTATTAGTTACAGAGTCTGACATAGAAAGGCTAATATGATTGGTTATCTGTGAGCATAGACACTAACATTCTGTACATGGATCTATATTTGTATTTTGGCACGAATGTGCATGAATAATGGATAGTATTTCCTCAATTCTCTTTCTTAATTCTCAAGAGGTTCCCTTGCCTCGAACAAGGTCCTTACCCGATGCATTAACATTTGGTGCTGTCATTTTTGATGTTGTAGTTGCCTCGGATAAGCTAGAGGATGCCACCTCCAAATTAGCTAATTCTCAAGCTTCACTTCATCCTAGGTAGGATAAGGTTGTTTCTAAGTTGAATGCCCTCGAATCCAAAACTTCTTCCCAAGAAGTCAAGGTTGAATCGTCCCCTATTGGTACTAGTACTCCTTCTCCACCACTCCTAAAATCTACTTTCAAGTTAGATGTACCACGTTTTGATGGTACTGACCCGTTAGGGTGGGTTTTCAAGATTACCCAGTTTTTTGACTTCCACCAGACTCCAATGGACCAACGTCTTACCATTGCCTCCTTTTACATGGATGGAGATGCACGGACATGGTTCCAGTGGATGCATGCTAATCAACGATTAAGTTATTAGCTGGCTTTTATTCAAGCATTAGAAAGTCGTTTCGCTCCTTCATACTATCAAGACCCAGGGGATGCATTATTCAAATTAGTACAGACGGGCTCTGTTTGCAGCTACCAATCCCAATTTGAGGCATTAGCAAAGCGCGTGGTGGGACTTTCCCCCTCATTTTTCCTCAGCTGTTTTATCTTCGGCTTGAAACTGAATATTTATCGCGAACTTTAGGCGTTATTACCCACCACACTTGCTCAGGCAATTGGTTTGGCCAAACTACAAGAGGACAAGGTCCTGGACTATGCCTTTCTTACCCGTCAAATGCAGTCCATGTCCCAACCCAAGCAACTTTCTCCCACGACCTCCACACTGTAGAGCCTACCCTTGCTGCTTACGCCTCCATCGTTACCAGTTAAACGACTTACTCGTGCCTAAATGCAAGCTTGGCAGGAAAAGGCCTATGCTATAATTGTGACGAAAAATTCCATCCTGGGCATCGTTGTAAGCCTCGCTTTTTCTTTTTCTTACTGTTGACTGACAATGATAGTGCGCGCACCAGCCAAAGCACCATATTGATTCCCTTGCTTTAAACACTCTCCCAGGCTCGTTTTGCTTAGGCGAACTACGCCAAAGACCCTGCGCGTTAAAGGCCAGATCAATAACATTGAAGTGCAGGAGCTTGTTGATGGTGGAAGCACCCATAACTTCATCCAGGAAAGGGTTGCTCACTTCTTGGGATTGCCTATTTCATCAACTCCCTCCTTCAGGTCATGGTTGGAAGCAGTGAGGAGTTACAGTGTCAGACTGTGTGTCAAAAGATACCCCTTATCTTACAGAATCATAATTTTTCTATTGATCTCTTTTTATTGCCCATCAGTGGTGCTAAGGTTGTGTTGGGTGTCCAATGGCTGAAACAACTTGGACTAGCATTAACTTATTATGATACTCTAACTATGAAGTTTTTGTAGGAAGGAAAAATAGTGCAGTTGACAGCCGAGCCACGCATTGCTAATTTCATTCCAACAACTGTGAATGATGACTACTACATAGAGTGTTGCTAAACTTTTTCATCTGTGTTTTAGAGTCCTCATCAGAGTCCCAATCGGCTTAACCTGAGCCATATCCTTCGGAGTTGGCCTTCCTACTCCAGTTTACCACCATTTATTCCTTCCACCACAATCATTGCCACACAAGCGTGCCACGAACCATCATATCCACCTACAACCAACCTCTACGCCAATCAACGTCCACCCTTATCGTTATCCTCATTTTCAGAAGCAGGAAATTGAGTTGCAGGTGTAGGAACTGTTACAGACAGGAATGATTCAGCCCAGTGTTAGCGCCTACTCATCCCCTGTACTATTAGTAAGGAAGAAAGACGACACTTGGCATTTCTGTGTCGATTACAGGACACTCAAAGTGATCACAGTCAAAGATCGCTTTCCTATTCCTACCATTGATGAGTTACTCTGACGCGCTTGCTAAAGCAACTTGGTTTTTGAAATTGGATTTGCCGGCGGGATACTACCAAATTCGCATGTCACTTGCCGGTGTGCATAAGACAGCTTTTCGCACACATGAGGGCCACTATGAGCTCCTTATGATGCCCTTCGGACTGTGTAATGGTCTAGCGACCTTTCAGACAACTATGAATGCTCTATTCAAGCCATTTCTGCATCACTTTATTATTGGTTTTTTTTTATGATATTCTCATATATAGCAAATCATATGCAGAGCATATTAACCACTTGGATCATGTGTTTCAGTGCTTATCACAGGCATCTTTTCATTTGAAGCAGAGCAAATGTTCCTTTTGTTAGAGGCAAATGGATTACTTGGGTTATATCATATCTGCTTCAGGGGTGGCACTGTAAGAAATAACTTACATATGACTCATATTTAAAGGATAAATGTGTAAATGTGTGTGATTTAATGAAGGGCTAATCGGTAATTTTGGTTGACTTTGAGAAGGCTTTGTTAACCACTTGATGAGAGTGATTTTTTGATGGTTGTGGGAAATTATCCTGGTGATAACTAATAGTTTTGAAATTTGAAAAGAAACCGATAACTGATGGTTTTGAAATTCGAATGAAACCCCCATATTCAGTCTCTACCCATAAGGATACGCTAATATATATATATCTATCAAGAAGAGAAAAGCGTAAGCAAGAAAGAGAAAGGGACCGATAAAGATTCAACAATCAAGAAAGTTTTGTAGATCTAAAGTTTATTCCGCATCATGTACAAAGGTTACTACTCATATATTGATTTAACTCTAATATATGTGAAAACCATGAATTCTCAAAATTCTAATTGTGTTCTTATGACACAAAATTTATGTTTACAGGCACTTGACCCTTCAAAGTTGCAAGCGATGGCTGCTTGGTCAACACCGTAGACTACTAAGGAGCTATGAGAATTTTTGGGACTCAATGGATTCCACTACAAATTCATTCGGAAGTATGCTTCTATTGCCAGTCCATTGATTGAGCTACTTAAAAAAGATGCTTTCTCTTGGTCTTTGCAGGAACAAACTGCATTTGATACACTTGAGGCTGCCATAATGCAAGCTTCCGTGTTAGCACTCCCTAACTTTGATAAGCCAGTTTGCATTCACACTGAAGCTTCCGAATCTAGAATAGGGGCAATGTTGATGCAAGATAATAACCCTATTGCATTCTTTAGCAAGAAGTTATGTCCACGACTTCAGAATGCTTCCGCTTATGTTTGTGAACTTCATGCCACTAATGCAGCTATCTAGAAATGGAGACAATATTTACTTGGCCAAAAGTTCAAGGCATTCACGGATCAAAAAAGCATTAAGGAGCTTATGAATCAGATTATTCAGACCCCTGATCAGCATTTTATTTGGCAAAACTTTTGGGGTACGACTGCACCATCACTTACAAGCCTTGGAATTAGAATGTTGTGGTAGATTCACTATCACGATGTCCTGCTGCAAAACATACAAGATCTCAGGCCTCAGCCATTCAACAAATTCTAGCTGGTCCAGGTTGGACCCTTCTCTAAGAAACCACTCGAATTGGAGCGCAACTACCTCAAGAAATGAAGCAACAGGTCAGGGATTTCTTGAAGAGCAACACCGACCTCTTTGCTTGGATAGCCGCGGATATGCCAGGCATGATCCCGACTTCCACTATCACCGATTAACAATTAAGCCGAGAGCAAAGCTAGTATCCCAAAAGAAGAGAAAGATGGGTCAAGAGAGAAAAAAGGCAGTGTAAAAGTAAGTGAAAGAAATGTTAGAAGTCGGGTTCATCCAGGAAATCAAATACACTACGTGGTTATCCAATGTGGTCATGGTGAAAAAGCCCAACGGCAAACGGAGAATGTTTGTCAATTTCACCGATCTCAACAAGGTCTGCCCCAAAAATGCATATCCGTTCCCTAACATCCACCACCTTGTTGATGGGGCTTCCGGGTATGGGTGCTTGAGCTTTATGGACGCCTACTTCGGATATAACCAAATCCGGATGAATCCAATAGATGAAGACAAGACAACTTTTATCACTAAACAGGCCATTACTGCTACCGTGTTATGCCTTTTGGCCTAAAGAACACAAGAACCACCTCCAGAGGTTAATGGGCAAGGTATTTTCGGAGCAAATCGGGAGGAACATCGAATTCTATGTGGATGACATGGTCTTTAAGTCAATGACCCTCGAATATCACTGCTCCGACCTAGCCGAGATCTTCACTCAGCTCCACAAGCATACGTCTCAACCCGGACAAGTGTGTCTTCAAGTTCCAAGCCGAAAAATTCCTCGATTTCCTCCTAACAGAAAGAGGCATGGAAGCAAATCTAGAGAAGATATGGGCTATAATCGAGATGAAGACACCGACCTCGATAAAGGATGTACAACAGCTGGCTAGTCGAGTCACAGTGTTGTCCCGATTCCTATCCAAATCAACTCCCAAATTAGCTCCCTTCTTTAAGTGCCTCAAGAAGACAGATAGTTCGAGTGGTCTCTCAAATGCAACAAGGCGTTCCAACAACTAAAGATCTTCCTCATGACCTTGCCTATTTTGACCAGACCAGAGGTCGGCGACACTCTACTCCTGTACTTGTTGTTAAGCCACGAGGCCGTTAGTTCGATTCTTGTCAAAGAAGAAGATGGGGCACAAAGGCCTATATACTTCGTCAGCAAGATGTTACAAGGAGCAGAGCTTGGATACTAACAGCTAGAAAAAGTAGCATTTGCACTTCTCACCTTGGCTTGATGGCTCCAACCATACTTCGAGAGCCACCTAATAGTCATCAAAACTGATCAACCAATCCGACAAGTGTTGAGGAAGCCATAATTGGCAGGACGAATGTAGCATGGTCCATCGAGCTTAGTGAGTTCGGCCTGTAATATGAGCCATGGGGACCCATCAAGTCACAAGTCCTCGCCAACTTTGTACTAGAGCTAACCAAAGAAGCCCTTGGAGAAAGCCGAGAAAGTATATGGAAGCTTTATGTTGATGGAGCATTCAACTTCTAAGGAAGCGGAGTAGGAATGATTCTAGAAGGCCCCGATAACCTAGTTATTGAACAAACCTTGAGATTTAATTTTAAAGCCTCAAACAACAAGGTCGAATACGAAGCCCTCATCGCTGGCCTCAAGCTGGCCAAAGAAATGGGAGCCACGAAAGTGAAGGTACTTAGTGACTCCCAGCTAGTAACAACCAAATCATAGGAGACTATTAGGCCAAGGACCCGATGTTGGCCCAATACTTACAAAAGGTTAAAATTCCATAGCCTTCAGCAAGTTCGAAGGTGAACATATCTCCCATAATCAAAATTCCAAGGCCAATCTTCTCTTCAAGCTAGACAGTATAAAGAATCCTGGCAACAACAGGTCGGTGATACAAGAAACTCTCATGAAGCCAAGCATCGTGCAACAAGCTGCAATGATGATAAAGGAGCAAGATTCGTGGATCCAATCGATTATAGACTTCCTCAAGCACGGTGCTCTCTCGTCTACTGAGTCAGAGGCTAAGAAAGTGCAAAAATTAGCAAGCTAGTACGTCCTGATCAATGACCAACTCTACAAAAGGGGATTTTTAACACCCCTACTAAAGTGCATCACCCGAGAACAGTCTGAGTACGTCATGACTATGGTCTATGAAGGAGTTTGTGGGAATTACCTCATTAGAAGATCACTAGTCGTGAAGATTTTAAAAGCAAGCTATTATTGGCCAACTATGAAAATAGACTACTCTGAGCACGTCAAAAGGTGTGGCAAGTGCCAGAAGTTCTCTAACCTCCATCTAGCCCCTCCCATAAAGCTCTACACCACGGAAACACTCTGGCCATTCTGCAAATGGGGAATGGACCTCCTCGGATCCTTTCCCCCAGCCACAGGCCAGCGAAAGTTTCTAATTGTCGCCATCAACTACTTCACCAAGTGGATCAAAGCCGAGCCCCCTAGCTTGCATCACTGTGGAAAAGGTCAAGAAATTCTTTTGAAAAAAATATTGTGTGCAGATTTGGGCTCCACTATGCTTTGGTCACCGACAATAGAACCCAAATTGCAGTCAAACGATTCAAGGAATTATGCAATGAGCTGCAAGTCAAGCATAGCTTCACCTTGATCGAACATCTTCAATTATACGGGCAAGCTAAAGCGACAAACAAAGTTGTTCTAAACGGTTTGAAGAAAAGACTTGATCGCACTAAAGGAACATGGGCTGAAAAGCTCCCCAGCGTCCTATGGGCCTATCACACGACCCCTTAATCCTTCACTCAAGTTACACCTTTCAAACTGACATTTGGGGCAGAAGCGATGATCCTTGTTGAAGTCGGAGAAACAAGCTGGAGGAGAGCCCAGTTTCGAGAAGGCCACAATGATCAAGATCGAGAAGCCAAGCTAGATCTCCTCGAAGAAGAAAGAGAAATGGCCTATATATGTGAACTCGCAGCCAAGCAAAGAGCGACCCGGTGCTATAACTCCAAGGTCATCATGCGACACTTCCATGCAGGGGACTTGGTACTCAAAAGGGGCAATATAAGTGGGAGGTGCAATCAAGACAGAAAGCTCACAGCGAATTGGGAAGGTCCTTACCAGATCAACGCCAAGGTCTGAAAAGGAGCGTAAAGCTAGATCAGCTCAGTATAAAGCCTATTCTGAGAAGGTGGAATACGACCAACCTACGCAAATATTACAGCAAAAGCTTCAAGAGGTCTTAATACTTGTTCAAAATGTTTTTGTTCTTTTCCATTATTGTTTCATATAACCAGCATGTACAAATCACTCTTTTTCCCTTATTAAGGTTTTTCCCTTGAGGTTTTTCTTGAGTAAAGTTTTAAACGAGGCATAGCTCAACAATAAAAGAGAAACTTTCACTCACGAGTTATCTCTTTTTCTTGTTAACCGAACAAGCTTGTTGGATAGATAAAGCATAACAAGGTCAAATTACCTCCCTTGCAGCTTAAAAAATCTTTACAAGTTATTATCAAGTTCCCGAGGTCGAGTTACCTCCCTCACGGTTTAACAAATTATCATCGGTTTCCCAAGGTCGAGTTACCTCCCTTATGGCTTAACAAATCTTTACAAGTTATCATCGGGTTCCCGAGGTCGAGTTACCTCCCTCTCGGATTAACAAATTTTTACAAGTTACCATCGGTCCCCCAAGGTCGAGTTACTGCCCTCGCAATTTAACAAAATTTTGCAAATTATCAGATTCTTCAAGGTCGAGTAAACCCCCTCTCCGATTTAACAATTTCTTGTAAAACATCAATTTCCTGAGGTCGAGCCACCTCCCTTGCGAACTAAATAAAGATTCAACACATAAACATCGAAACAACAGTAAAAATTTCAACCATAAAATGAGAAACCACCACTACTTGGTGCATCAACCGAGACTTGTCCAACGAACGCAATGAAAAAGCAAAATTGATACAAATGACAAGACGAAAAGGTACTGTTGAAACATAAATGGCAAATAATCTTATAACTACTAGGCATCATTTCCCGGCTTGGCCTCCTCAGCATCCTCCACAAAGGGATTCACCAGCTGCCCATCCACCACTTCCTTGAAGGGGTCCATGTCTGCCAAGTGGTTGTGGTCGACGTCGGGGTAGAAGAGAACAAACTGGGCTTTTCGTTTTCGAAGGATGCCTCCACCTACTCCTCGGCCATGGCCTTCATCTTGTTCATCTGCTTCTCCTAAGCCAGCTTCGAGGATTCCAGTGTCTCCCTCTCAGCGGCTAGTGATTCCTACAACGATCTGACCTCGATCTTCAAACTGGCAACCTCATCCTTAGAGGGCCATAACTTTCTTCCAAACCAGCACGTTCCCGTTGAGACTCCTTCTGAGCTTTGATCTCGTTCTCTATACGAGCTCTCAACTCCTCCAACTCAGCCTTCAGTTAGTTGGCCTCTTCCATCCCGGCCCGCAGGGATTCAACCTGGGCAGTGGTAGAGTTGGCCTACTCCCTCAAAGCCACAAACTCCAGCTCTAGGAAACGGGTGATGCTTAGAGACTTGCCACAAATAGCCAGTCAGAAAATGTACCAACAAACAAGAGGAAAATAAAACAGTGTAAAACCATACCTCAATTGATGTAGTTCCAGCCAACAAAAGAGGCTTCGGTTGCCGCATCAAGCAAACTTTTCCAAGTCGACTCGGCAAGACACGTAGCTATCCACAAAGCAATCACTCAAAAATTGCTTGTCCCACAATGAAGCAATCGACCTCTCAGAAGGCGAATTGAAGTCTCGCAAAAGATTCAATGCACTCTCTGAGGTAACGACATCCAATCTCACGGGGCGATCACTGGGCCCAGACACCCCCTGAGTTAAGTCGTTAAGTGGCTGCTCCTGAGTTAGGCCTTGGCTACTGGATTTTCATTGACCTTGGCCTCAGGATTCCCCGCCTTAGTATGCCTCCTCTTCTGGTTGTCCAGATGAATCTTATCCTCCGCATCAACTGCACTCTCTAACCTGGCCACCTCGATAGCACCTCTTGACGTTCTGCTTGCGTTGGCGCCCTTAGTCGCCTTCTTCGCCTGGATATGCTTCTCCAGCTCGAACAGGGGAACATTGGGTGCCATTTTATCTGCAAAACAAAGAAATAATTAACATCAGGCCAACTACAGTCCAAAGAGAGAAGCCAAAATTGGACATACTTAGATATCTTTCCAACTTGGTGCCATCCCGATTTAGTAGCTCGTCACGCGTAATAGGGGGATTACTCTCCAACGCGTCAATCTTGATATACCGTTCCTCTGAAATTCCCTCATAGCTTATCGACTGAAACCCATTCGGTGACCTAGTCTAGTAAAGGAGAAATAGTTTATCTTTCCTTTTGTCCTTCTAGAAAGGATCTTGGCCGGCAAGAGAGCGCGCTCGGAAGAAGTTCGCCTTGAAGTCCTTATATGATTGCTCAAAGGCAATTAGTATATTCCTATCTGGCTTGCCAAAAAGAGAGACCTAGCCAATGCTCCCCGGCTTGATGCCCTTGGGGTTGAAAAAATAAATGAAGAGTAAAGTAGTGGGCTGGATACCCTGATGTCAGCACAAAATCTCGAAACACCAAATAAAGGCCCAACTATTGGGATGCAACTGGGTGGGAGCCACCTCCAGTAATTTTAGTACAGCGGCCTCAAACTCGGTGAATGGAAGTCTGATCCCGAGACGCGTAAAAAATGTCTCATGCATATAAAAGAAATCTGGGCCACTACCAGACTTGGCCATACATACCCGTTCCTCCTTGAAGCAAGGCAAGCAGATGACACCATCAACATCATACCCATCCCGGCTTATGAGGACATTGTTCCAAAGTACGACAATGTCCACACCGTCAGAATAAATAGATTCTATGCTCAACACTTTTTCGTCAATCCATGAATAATCCTCAACTTCGGGTTTAGCGTCTCCTGCAGAGCTTTTTCCCGAAACTGCGAAACTCTGATTCTTGGTATGGACATCAATCATCGAGGTCGATGCCGATTGTCGAGCTTCCTCTCCTACCACCCGCCAAGTAGGAATGGGAATAGAGACCAAGATGGGGAATGCGGAGACACCACCAAGAGCCAAGAAGGAACTCTCCCCCATAGAACTTGACTCCTCTACTTCCATCCTTCTTAGCGTTGTAGGGTTCAAAGGTAGCCGAGATGCCATGGCGTAGTAAAACCGCAACTAGGACCTAATCTCCTCTAAAGAAACCTCGGGTTGGCTCTTTGGCTCGCTAACCGCTTTCATGAACTCCACGAAAGCAGTCCTCTCGCTACTAACATTGCTAGTCCCCTTTCTGTTGCTATCACTCTCTCCAAACTCATTGCTCATATCAATCCTAACAAACAAACAAATAATGGTTAGAAAAGAAAAGGGCAAGAAGCACTTAAATACCTAAAATACGGTGCGGGGATGAAATTAAGAAAAGGACGACCTCACGACTAGACTGAACGAATCTCAATATCCTCACTAAACCCGCAGGTGACAAGCACAAGGAAGAAGAGAAACTTGGGAAAGAGGAAAAGGCAAGCGTGAGGAAAAAATAGAGCTAGAACCCCTTATATAAACATTTCAAATGAACAGTCAGGATCGAAGGGGCAAATCCAACGGACAACATTGAAAAGCAATCATGATGCCCGTTCATTTCCTCACGGTTACCAAGATTGGTAACTGACATGATAAACCTGGAGCCACTACGTGGACGGGCCATGCGGAGGGAGTATAGTCCAGATCGGATAAACTGAGGTTGACTTTTTCAATCCCATTCTATTCGGAAAGCCCGTCAACTCAATTCAGAACCCACCTACTTTGAAAAACCGCGTGAAGGTACCCCAAGAAGCATCCTAACCCAAAAAATTGCTTACCAACACACAACTCTTTAGCCCGCAACTCGGCCACTCCATGACCGACTTTCGAGCTAGGGGCAGTGTTATGTACAGTTCCCTGGACCCTGGTGGGCCTCCCCTCTCAGACCCGATTTTTGGGCCCAACATGGGTGGCTCATCCCTTAGCATGTTCCAGTTCATCCTGCCAAGACCTGGTCAATTCATGCTTAACGTGCACGCCCCACAACCAATCGCTACGATTTCTAATGGGAGACACAACTCTGATCCTCGCTTCCCTCACTCCCTCCATGATCAAAAGGGAGAATGATCATCGGAGCCATTTATTTAAAGAAAGAACTTTGCTCGTGAAAAGTATGCAATCTAACTCCTTTACACATTTACCACTCTACTCTGTCACTTACTCATTTCGGCATCGGAGTGTTTTTGCAAGTTTACCCACCTTAGATCAACTCGAAACGGTCTCAGAAGCCCCCCAGAATAGCAACAACTTCGTCACCACTGGTTTATTTTCTGTGTTCGCATAGATAGCCTTTTTCCACTGACGTGAACAAGAAATAAACACAACATAAGCAAATGGAAAACAACATAATGACATTGGGAAAGAAACAAAGCAGAAACAAATGGATAATGCAATATAGATGTGGAAGAGGAAGAGATGGCAAGGACTTGTGTTTCGCACCACCAAGCTTAAGTCGATGAGGACCAGTGTGTCCATACTCACGGAGAGAAAACACAGCACAGTTTTCTCCACATTTTCTCTCCACTTTGGAGAAGAAAAGTTTTTGAGTAGGTCCCACGGTCCTTTTTTTCTTTTTGCCCAATTTTCTTCTCTGTCCAAACGGGGGAAAATTCCCTTTTCTACCCATTTCTCCTCACCCCATTTTTTTTTCCTCCTATTTTCTCTCAAACCAAACAATGGGCAAATGTGCACGTTTTTTTTTTTTTTTTTTCTTGTGACGTAAATGTGCACGTTGTGCTGTGCCCATCACTATTTTACTACCCAACCCCACTCCGAGTTCAGCCACCGCACTCGACGGAGCAATGGCGGAAACCACCCATGCACTCGTCCTCACGGCGTTTCCCGTCACCACTCCCTCCTTCCATCACCGGAACCCTCGTTTTCTCCCAAATTGCAACAAACCCGCCACCACCGTTTCTCTCGCTTTTCACCGTCGCCCCTCCGCCGTTAAGCCCTCGACTTCTCTCTCCGCCGTTTGCAAGGCTCGCCGTCCAAAATTGTTAACCGTTAAAGCCTGTGACCGCTCCCAACAGGTTCGGTCTCTGCTTCATCACCGACATTATTTTGGCCAAAAGTTCCTACATTGTGATTCTCCATGAAAAAAAGAGTTGAAGTTTAAAGTGTTATATGAACTTGAGAGATTGAGTTTTATTCTTTTCGTTTTGAAAAATTCAGATGGGTGGTAATGGGAGCAAACAGACGAAGGGATTGGGTTGGGTGCAACCCATTTTGAGATTTGCTGGGAACAACGTTTTACCCTTGGGTAGCTGTCCTTCTGTGTTTTCCGAGTTTTTTTTTTATGATTTTATTTTGTAGTTTTATTTATGGTTTTGCTGAATTTTATGTTTTGCGATGATTTTCTGTTTTAATGGTTAACAATTTTGTTCATGTGTTTGAGGCAATGTGTAGTTCTGGTCATTGGAGTGGTGTTAGGACTAGCATATCCTAGTCTTGGTTGTGCTGCTGATAAATATTATGTGTCAAAAATTGGTCCATTTGGAATTTTTGTCATTTCAGGTTAGTATTGGAGGCTAATCTGTTGCTTCTACCTTTTCTCACTTCTATAATTTCCATCTCAAATTATTCCTGGCTTTTTTACCCGTGGTTTATCATGTAGGATTGATGTTGCGTAGTGAAGAAATTGGTGCAGCTGCAGAAGCATGGCCTGTTGGCCTCTTTGGGCTAGTATGACCTTGAATTTCTTATGTATGCATTTTATAGGCTGGTTCACCACAGTTTTCTTTATTATTTGCTTAATCTCTTATCCTTGATTTGGGTGGTGAGGCTGTGTTTGGATTCTCATTGTTTAGCTGAAATGTTACAGGTAGTTGCTGCAAATTCATGATCAATTTTTATGTTCCTATGATTTTAGGATAAAAATAAAATTTCTTATAGAAGCCAAAGATAAAATTTAAAATCAGGATTAAAAAAATTTTCCCCGGTTGAACATTGTCAGCAACCTTGTATTCTGTCTCTGAGTAAGAAATTAAAAGAATTCATATTTTATAATTGTGGCTAGGAGTGGGTGCCTTTTGACTCTTAGACTAGCAAAAGTAAAATAGAAAAGAAAGAGTGAATGAAAAAAACTTATTCACTGGTAATTGGCAATGCCTTGGCCAACAATCAGTGAATGACAAAATTACCTTTGTAGTCAAGAATAAAAATTAACTTGTAAGACTCAATTGCTGTCTCTCTTGTCATATTGTGTATATAGGAACAACAACCAAGCCTTATCCCACTAGGTAGGTTGGGTACCTGGATCAATTGGGCTCTATCAAATATGAAACATCTCAAAACTTGTTCTTGTATATTTGCATATGTTTTAAAAACAAAATTCAAAAGATTTTTTTATGTATGTCTCTGAATGTGTAAAGTGTTCTTTGGTTCTTTATGCAGGTGTCTATTTTATTTCTTACACCATACTTTTCTAGGATAATATTGCAAATTCGGCTTCAACCCCAAGAATTTATTACAGGTTTAGCCTTTGATTTTTGTTCTAGTTAAAGCATCAGTTTTGCAATTGTTATTTGTGATTGTTAGTGGTTCCAAACACGATGGTATTTCAGAAGGCTCTTAGCTATTTTGGACATTTGAACAACACTTTTAAATCCAGTAATTGGTTCCTTGTTCTTGGGTTTGAGTGCTCCTTAATCATTAGTTATATTTTGAAAGGGAACAAAATTTGATGTTTGTTGAAGTTTTCATTATTACTTTTGTCATTCACCTTGATGTTATCATTGTAGATAACAGGATACTAAGTTCTCATTTTGTTTTTTTGAATTGTTTATAGCTTGTGTACCCTCATTGGCATATTGCTGACACTAAATCTTATTGAACATTGAATACCTGCTACTTAAAATTTTGACAGCATTGCAATTTCTTGTAGAGTAACTGCCCAGATTTAAGAAACTTGGCTTTACATGTTGAAGAACTAGTTCATGTTTGCAAGCATAAAATATTAGTTGGAAACTCAACCAATTCTGCATTATTGGAAATATCACCTGTTAGATATATAAAAATCAGTCTGTGCTCTAAGCTAATAGTTTAAGTTTTTAGGTTTATTTCTTTCACATGGTGTCTCTTTGACCATGTGTTCAATGCCAGCCGTATTCTTATATTTAAATGAGTTTATTAAGAGAGAATATCATAGAGAGCTGGAGTATAAAAATTCCTCCTAGTACAAGAAGAAAAGCATAAAAAAAGGGAGGAAAGAACAAAATACCAGCTCAATAATTTGAGATCTTCTGCTAGGAAAGAAAATAAAGAATTAGCTTCGTAGGGGAGCTAAGCACTTAACACATAGATATTAGTTCAAGTAACTCTGTTGCACACAATTATAATAATTTATCAGTCATTATTTGATTAGGTTTCAGTTAAACTATTACCCAAAGAATAATGAGCTCATAATTATTTCTTCACATTGTTCCATGTCCCCTTTTGTGTTTGATCTTTGAATAATAAAGGTTGGATAATCTAAATGGCCAATCATGGAATGAAGGACAGTTTGGAATTTTAAAAGTTTAGGTTGTGAATACTGAATGGGAATGAGGACTCATTTGTAAAAGAATTTTGGATCTTTCTGTAGGACAAGCTGTCTTTGGGGGATGGACTCTAATATGCTTATTCCTAACAAGATTTTCTCATTTCATTGTTGTCGCTAATTTATTTTAAAAATTCTTTTCCATTACACACTTTGCAAAATGAGATCCAAACGCTACCTTGTCACTTTTTATGCATCAACACCTTTAGCAATTTCTCTCTCCCCAATTTAATCTTATATATTGCAGATTTCCACTGACTGATGGTCTGTAATTCATGTACTTGTCATTCACAGTTGGCTTTCATAGTGATAAACTTGCTTGCAAATTGAGCTATAATTTGCTGTGCTTCTACAGGACTGGCAATATTTAGCTGTATGCCAACTACGTTATCAAGTGGTGTTGCACTTACCCAGGTAATGATTATGTCCCTCTCCTTTCTTCTGTTTTTCTTTTACCTTTCTATTCCTATAAATTTTATTTACCTCGTTTCTACTACATACAATGGAGTTGGATTTAATCTGAGTTTTTCTACTTTGCTTCTGCAGCTTGCTGGGGGAAATTCTGCCCTAGCTCTTGCAATGACAGTAATATCTAACATGTTAGGAATATTGATTGTGAGTCATCAAAGAGTTGCATATCTAACATTTCCTCAATTTTATTTTGGTGTTTACATATAGTTTTGAAGTTTGCATGGAATAATTATATGGCTGTGTTGAAGTTTTAGGGTATGGATGGCAGGGAAAAAGATAGAACATACTTCACTAATGGGACTCTGAATAATTGTGATGTTGTGATGATACACAACCCAGATCTAATGCTCTGATATATACCAATATCTTGGTCAAGTACAAGTGTAGTACAACTAGTACAAGCCCAGACCAATAGCACTCCTAACATAATAACATTTCTAACACAATAATAATCCTACTATTTAAACACTCGCCTCAAGCCGAAGTTCACTAAGCGCTCAGCTTGTTAAAAATTAACACATTTAACAAAACAACTTAAAAAATATAATGGGCTCCAGAAAGGAAGAAAGCACAGCTTGTAATGGGTTTTGTAAAATAGTAGGAGAAAACGAGCTCTAGAGACCACAAAGTGACTAGGTGGCTGGAACGACACACAGCCAAAGAACACAGACTGGACTGCTGAAAGGAAATGAGCACGGCCAATGTAAGAGAGACACTGTTGGAAAAGGGGAGAACGGGGATTCAAAGTCACCACTAGAAATATGCATAGCGAGCAAGAAATTTCCTAGCCACATATATAGCAAATCTAAAGTGCAAAGTCTACCAAGTAACTTATCCAAATTCATCAAAAGCAAGATTTGGAAGCCTCAAACAGCAAAAAGAACCTCAAATTTGAACTTAGGAGACCCAAAAATCTTGAAAAATGTCTTGAATTTGAGTAAGTATGTTTGGACTTTGGACCCAAATGGGCAGGATGCCACCTTTGCCGTCACTACTACTCACATGAGTCCTGGGAAAGGGTTATTTCCTTCTGCTTGGATGATGGTTTTCATATCAGATTTCTGGAAGATGTCTGAGTAAGGAATATAATTTTTTCAAAGGCCTTTCCCTGCCTATGTTAGTTGTCTTATTTACATAATTCATCCATACAAAGATTTTAGTCTATTCTGGATTCTAATATTTCTTGGGATTTTCACTTTAGATAGGACCTCAACGGTATAGAGAATAATGAGATTCAGTTCTGTTAGGAACCTCCTTCAAGTCTCAGAATCTGGAATTTGAGCCCAGAAATACAGAGTGCCAAACTAGAAAACTGAAAGAAAATACACAGAAAAGAAACAGCCCAAGCTTTCGAGAGGCTTGGTCTCTCCCTAGCCAACACCGACTCCAGCAAAAATCCCCACTTCCCGTACTCAATTCCCCCCCCTTCTCTCTTCTTTCTTCTCCTCTTATTCCCTTCCCACTCCCCCAGTGCAGTAGGTGCAAAACCTGTCCGCCCCACTCCTGCTCTGTTCTGCCCATCCCCCTGTGCAGTAGGTGCAGCAGGTACCTTTCCACTCATCCCCCTGCTATCTGCTCTCATTCTGCACGGTACTTTAGCCATTCCTTTTCCCACCTGCCCACACCTTAGCCATGGGACTGTGTCTATCAATACTCCCCCCCTAACTTTCACCTTGTCCTCAAGGTGAAGGTGTCCACCGGGGTCCCATTGTTTCAGGCATAAAGGCCAAGTTATGCTTATCGCATAGGAACTTCCACTATTGACCTCCTCCTCCAGTTACCACAGAACGAATATCAAAGAGGTCAACCCATTTCTTGTCCTAATATTATACTCCACATAGGTTGGTTGGATGCAAACAACATGAAACTTGTTTGGGAGTGATGAAAACCCAAGAGCAGTTATACTTAATTGGTTCTTGTCAATATCCACCACAATCTGTAGTACAAACTCCTCTAAACCTCCATTTGCAATTACCCATGGTCGCAACTGGCAAGAACAGCGCTCGAAAAGCTGAACTGTAGTTTTAGAAGACCATGGAAGCAAGAATGTGATAACCTGAATCACAGTCTCATCATACCAGCACACTTGAACATTTGAAAACTTTGCAACCTTCAGAATCAGTATAAGCTCTTCAATTTCTCCAGGCTTATCAACCTTTGCATATGCATAGATGAACTCAATATCCATCTGGGGTGCTTCAATCTTCTGCCTAACTGTGAGAATATATTTTACCAAGTCATGGTATGCAATTGCTGCTATCAGAACGGCAACAAAGTTCAAGAACCAATAACCACCTAACCAGCCCCAATAGACATCTGACCTTCCAAGTGCATCAAAATCTGTTGGCTGTCTAGCTCCCATCAACATATTCTTCACACCATCACTGAAACCATTAGTCTTGACCTCTCCTAGTGAGAAACCACAATCAGGCTTGCTCAATTTAGTCCCATCATGTTTCCCTTGCCTAGAAGAAGGAACTTCATCCTGACCATCATTTGAACTGATACTTTTACGCACTGCAAGAGCCACCTCTTCACTGGGAACATCCGATGTTTCCCCATCACATATCTCTCCATTAGATGATGGCAGAACCAATGTTACAGTATCCTCCCCACAACGATCACAAGATTCACGACTAAAATTTTCACATCTTTCACCTTCATCTGCCATGCTTGTGGTTCCATCACAATTCTGTTCTCTGGAATGTGAAGAGATTATATTTCCTTGACTGTCATATTCATTTTCAGCTATATTATGGCCTTCGTTTCTAGATACTGATCTGTCTTCAGAAGCCACAATGTCCATTTCATTAGCACCAGCATGCTTCGCCACAGGAGTTTGCAGTTCAACTGGGCTACTGCATAGTACAACTACAGTGGAGTTGGTGTCAGGAGCTTCAGATAATCGAACCCCATTCCCAGTCTTTGTCATGGCTTCAACTATATTGTCAAAATTCTTCCCTTCAGCTACATGATCAGACACAAGGGCCGCATATTTTGGATCCATAATGAGGCTGTGCTTGACCACAAGTCTGCAAGTATTCAACCCCAGTCTCAGGTTCTTTCAAAGCAACTATGTTCAACAATTCATCTCGTGCCCAAGACTTCACTTCTTTAATCCAAGTGGCCTCCCTATCTTGGAACTTCAGTCTTGCTGCTAATTGATTGGCTTCAAGATCCTTTAAACGTATTTCATGTTGCCATTTCAGTTCTTCAATTCTTTTATCATATTCATTATTGAAAACCTTGAGCTTTTCTGTTCTCATCACATCATTGGGAGAACAGGATCGAATAACTGCAGAATCTATTTTTGTACCTTCTCTCAAAATCAGCTTTTTCATCCTCAATAGCTGATTTCAACTTTTGCTTCTCTTCCAATTGCATCAGAAGTAGCTTCCTCAGCTGCTTTTGGCACTTCTTCTGAATTTCTTTAATCCTTTTGTAAATATCTCTGTTGACCAATTCAACCTCTGATGCCTCTCCTGTATAGGAATAAACCCTGTTTGATGATTCAGAAGCTTTTGGAGAGCCAGTGACATTAGAATTTCCTGTACGGTGAAAAAATATTTTCTTCAAACACCGTAACATTGAGTAAATATAGTCCGCCTCTTCTTTCTTACAGTCAAAATTCAAATGCTGTCTTGCAAGCATGACGGAAGCTTTGGGGTCAAGTTTGTGCTTTAGCAAAGCAGCTGCAGTCCAACACTTGTCTGCCCCCCATTCTTCAAAGGCTTTGTGAAGAACCTGACCAAATACTTCTAGTGACTCCATTTCCTCGTCTCTCTCTATAGGGTGGTGTTCTTCCTTTTGGTCTGAGCCTATATCTCCTTTATTAGTCAATTGGGCGTGGCCCATAAGGTCAGAAAAGAGCTCAAAACACCAAAATTCCCATTTTATCCCTTCTCCCTCCTCCCACTTCACACAGCCACAAAATAAGGGCTTCTCAACGGCACAGCAAAGGGGATCAGCGTCCGTTGGCTCTGGCGACTCCGCTGACTTCGTCGGCGGCCGGTGACCCTCGTCCGGCGGCTCAGGTGGTGGCGGGTGGATGGCCGGATCACTCGAGATCCATAGTTCATCCCTCCCTGCCCGTGGTTCAGCCAGCTTCTCAGTCACAAATGACGCATCTACCTCGCAGGATCCATCCATAACTGATTGCTCATCTTCTTCCTCCTGTTTCCATCCAACTCGACCCCCACTCGCACCAAGGAGCGAATCTGGTGGCTCAGGTGGTTCCGGTGGTGGGGGATCCGTCGGTTTGAGGGAGACCCAGAACTCCCTGGCTACTGCGAGCTCCTCTCCCTTCTGCTTCCCCGTCGCACAACCCCTTCTGCTAGGACGTAAGTCCCGTTTCTCCCATTCCGGTACTTCCGGCGGTGGCCGGGGAGTGGCCGGACCAGTCATGACGCGCCGTTCTACGGGCGCCCCGACCCAGTTCTCCTGCATCTGCTTCACTCCTTTCCCTCCTTCATCCCAACTCAGCCGTTTGACCTCCTCTGTGCCACCGCAACCTGTACCTTCCTTCCCGATCTCATCCACGACCTCCGTTTCCTCTTCTTTCGTCTCTGGTTTCACCGTCTCTGGTTCCTCCGCCTCTGACGTAGCCTCCTCCGACCCACTGTGTGATTCCGTTTCCTCCTCAACTACCTTTGGCGTAACCTTGATCGGATCAGCAGTTCTGCTTCGGGTGAGATGCAAAATCTTCTTCTTCCTTCAACACCGCATCCTCAGTCACATTCTCCTCCTTCGACCCCTCGAGCAGTCCCATTTCTTTCCCTGAAATCTCCTCAGCCACTTCTGGTTCGAAAACATTAGGTTCCTCCTCCCCTTCAACTACCGGCAGATATGGCTCGAACACCGGCTAGAAGCGTTTGATAAATGCAATCTGGAAGGCTAACCAAGTAGCCTTTGGATGGCGGAAATTCCACCATTGATACCAGTGGAGAGCTCGACCGCTCAGAGCCCTCGTTGCCGCTAGAAGTTTCTCCTCATCAGGTGTCCCCATCTCCTCAAGGTACTGGGCAATGTTGATCAACCACCAGTAACCTTCCTCTCCTTCAAATACTGGAATCATCTTCAAGTTAGTACCCACAGCTCCTGGATAGGAGCTCTGATACCAATTTGTTAGGAACCTCCTTCAAGTCTCAGAATCTGGAATTTGAGCCCAGAATACAGAGTGCCAAAACTAGAAAACTGAAAGAAAATACATAGAAAAGAAACAGCCCAAGCTTTCGAGAGGCTTGGTCTCTCCCTAGCCAACACCGACTCCAGCAAAAATCCCCACTTCCCGTACTCAATTCCCCCCCTTCTCTCTTCTTTCTTCTCCTCTTATTCCCTTCCCACTCCCCAGTGCAGTAGGTGCAAAACCTGTCCGCCCCACTCCCTGCTCTGTTCTGCCCATCCCCCTGTGCAGTAGGTGCAGCAGGTACCTTTCCACTCATCCCCCTGCTATCCGCTCTCCATTCTGCACGGTACCTTTAGCCATTCCTTTTCCCACCTGCCCACACCTTAGCCATGGGACTGTGTCTATCAAGTTCCTTTTGCTTTTACCTGATTCTTCTTACTTTATTCCAATCAAGATAGGAGAATTTGGAGTATTGATTCTTCTGTTGGGTTTTCTTGAAAGTCCTAATTTCAGCTTCTTATTCTCCGAATAGGGAAGGGTTATTCTTAATGAGCCCATTTTGAAATTGAAATCCTCCTCTAAGTTCAGGTCTTTGGTCTGGACAGCATTACTCAATAAGATTAATACAAATCAAATGTTTTTAGATTCGGTAGGCTGTAGGCCCTATACAGCCCTTTCCCCCCTATATTTGTGTTATGTGTAGCTTGAGTTCGGAAACAGTAGCCCATTTAATTTTACATTGTAAGGCAGCTACTTTCCTTTGGAATAAGTTGTTCAATGTCCTGGATGAAACTTCGTGTGCCCCTTCACTCTGTAGCTGTTTCTCTTTGTTCACTTTAAAGGTATAGGAAGAAACAAGAAAGCCAAAATTTATGGCAGTGTCTGATTTCTACATTTCCATGGTACTTGGATGGAGCAAAATGCCTGCCCTTTTAGGGCCTCTATTTGCCCCTATTTTTGCTTTGGGATAGGTTTGTGTTTATGGCTTCTCTCTAGTGCTGTTCTCATAGCTATTTCTAGGGAGTTCCCAATTTTTTATAGAATAAAATTTTTTTTTAGTCTTTGAAAGATACTTCATTTATCAATTTAGTTCATCAGTCATTAATTTTATCAATTTAAACTCTCAAACTTCAAATCACTAACTAATCTCATCCCTCCATAAATGAAATTAAGAGGGATAAAAGGATGGAATTTGTTAGTGACTTGAAGTTGAGGGATCAAATTGATAAAATAATCGAGGAGGACAAAATTGATAAATGAGATATCTTTTAGAGACTAAAAAAGAGTTTTACTCATTTTTATATGCCGAGAGTTATGTAATAATGTTATCAGATTCACCTTGAAATATTTGCTTACCCATTTGTTGTTTTCTAATTATATTTTGGCTATTTATGGGACCTGGGTGTGCATTCAAAAGATCAATATTATTGGAAATCTTTGAAGACAATCAACAAAAAGAAAAGAAAAAACAGTGTACTAAAATAACTTGACACTAAAAGACTCTCCTTGGTCATTTAATTAAGCACCTACACTTCAGAGCATTTTCTACTGCAAACTAACAACCAAACGAACATTAATGATGCTTTTGGGGTAATATATTTACAATCAGCCAAAAGAAGGCTTACAACTGCAATGTCACAATTCATTCAAAAAAGAGTGGTTTCCTCTCAAACCCCAGATAAAATGAAGATATCACAAACTTGATAGAATTTCTAACTCTACAATATTCAATGAGAACCTAAAGTCCAAAATAATTCAACTAAATTTGTGGCTGTATCTCCAATTACATCAATGGCATTCCTTATAGAGAAACTTGTGACTGGGCTTCTTTATGTTCATTTCCAGATCTTTTCCTTTTGAGTTTGTCAGAAACAATTGGGGGTTCATTTTTGTGTACGGGTTGTGTGTAGTATCAACGGGGGGCTGAAGCCTCTTTTTAAGTGCGTGTTTTGGCAGATTCCTTGCTTTGGGCTGGGATGTGGTATTTAATTGAGAATATAAATAATAGAGTATCCATTTCTTAACGGAAATTAGGGTCTGAGAGTCCTTGAGAGGTCCTAGAGGAGTTCTCTCCATCTGTGGTGAGAGAACAGCTAAGTGTTTTCTCAGTCATGTTGTCAACTGGCAGGGCTTAAAATCTACAACATTTGCAGGAAGTGTCGCAAATCTTGCCTTCCACCCTTCACATGCTGATAGGAACTTGGATTCCTTTAAGAAAATATGGATATTAAATCCTTACAGCAGGGAAGGACTTCTGTAATTTCTCTAAAGCAGAAGCAAAACCAGAACATAAATGAAAAGAAAAGATGTAAATGGTACAGACACTGCAGACACTCAAAGGAGTCTGCTTCTTCCCTGCCCAAAGGCCCCAAAATTCCCACTTGATTTTCTGCCTGCCCTTTCCTTCCCCCCTTCACCCTCCTTTTTTTCTTATTTCCCACGCAGCCCTCAGTAGGGGTAACCCATTTCTCTTTTGCCTCTTCCCATCTTTCTAGCATGCACCCAAGTGAGGGGGTCTAACACATGCTTCCAGGGAAGAAGTAACATTGACAGAGAAATTAACTAGGTGTCTGCGGAAAAGAACCACTTGCAGATGTAGCTACGCTAGTCGTAGAGACATTCCAGAGAGTGAGATAGAGAATAGTCTAAAACTGGCGGGATGGGGCTTTGGCGGGATAGGGCATGGGTATGTCTAGGATTTGAGTTTTTGTTTTTGTCGGCTCAATTCTTATCAGGTCTTTCTCAAAGCACCTCCCATGGAATAGATCACCTGAAATGGCTTGATTAGGTAGAGTTCTGCCATCTTTCTTGTTAACCAAGCATCTGCTATAACCTGATAGTATTAACTTAAACAATTTGGTCTGTATTTGTCATGCCAGATGCAGCCTACGTATTTATATTTTAACTTTGTTTGAGGATAGCCTCAATATGTTGCTGCCAATCAAAACCCAAAAATGTGATTATTTCTTCTTTTGGGACTGATTCGTAGAAGCCCATTGGTATGAGGCTGATCAAAATTTGTTTCCATAATTGTTTTTGATGTTTATTGATGTAGCATATCTAGAATTAGATTTTGAAACCTCAATGCCAATGGACTACTAGATTTAAATTCATAAGTTGCTTAACAAAGGTCCACAAATGATGTTTGTAAGTGTAACATGCTCTCTCACGCCAAAGCTTTTTGTGCTTGAAACTTGGTAAATCACTGTCATGCTAAAATTAAGATACAAACACTTTAAAAGATATATTTAAAATGTTGAGGGCAGCAATTATTAAACCCTAGACTGCTTAGTCTCGTAGGCTTTGGAACCATATCTATGAACCACTGGATTTAAAAGCATCAACTATTAAGCGGAAGATAAAAATGGAATTTATAATTGTATTGACCTAATAATCAGTTTCGTCTAATTATTATTATTATAAAGTTATAAACCTTGACCTGATTGTAGAACACTGAAACTAGTTTCCTTATTGATCCTTCATCTTCAGTTGTATTGAAATATGAGTATGATATATAAATGTATGTTTCATATACATGAAATAGTCGAATGCATTGAAGGAAATTGTATATTAGGCAAGAATAATGAAATGTAATTTACCTGATAATTTTACTTCAAAAGCATCAATTTGATGTGGCATCCAGCCTCCTATCCTTATGCTCTATTTTTCTGACATTTATATATGTTTTGTTAGAATATTGGGATTCTTATTATGTAAGGAGTCTTATTATGTTAGTGTTATTGGGTTGTGCTTGTACTAGTTATACTCTATTACTACTTGACCTAGATTATTAGTGTAAATAGGAGTATTAGGTTAGTGTTTTGTATCAATCTCATTATATATCACATCTCATATCTTCACATTAATAGTATTTTATCTCTTCTCTCCTTGTCCATCAAACCCCTATCATTTCAACATGTTTGATTGAGATTTTATTCCTCCTTCCTTTTTTTTCCTGTTCTTTTAAAGAATGTGCAATCTTTTAGCCTTCATATATCTTTTCTCCATCTAATCTAATTATTTTTTTTCATGTTATATTTTATGACAACATTTCATCTTCTTAGATTCCACTTTCCATAACAAAATTTGTAGCTGATGGAGTTGGAGTGACTTTACCTACAAAGCAGTTGTTTAAAAGTCTTGTTCTGACCATATTAATCCCCCTTATTTTGGGAAAGGTAATTGAGTTTTCTCCTTGACATAGCTTTGATACTGAAGATTGCTATTGTTTGAATATTTCCAAAGTGATGTGGTTTTGGACAGTAAAATATATCTTCTCTCCATGGGCTTACTGCTGGGTTTCTTTACTTTTATCAGGTTGTTTCACTTTCAAAAGCTGTAATGGTGATAGTTGCTACTATCATATAATGAAGTTAACTTTTTGTTACCTGGATTACTAATTTTAGTCATTATGTCTTTTTGATATGCGATCCTTCTAAAATTACCTATAAATTCTCTGAGGAAACATGTCTCCTTGCTTATAATAGGTGGCTGATTATGAATGTTCAATTGTACTGGTTGCTAATTTGAAGTTGTTCCCTAAGTTGATATGAGTGAGCAAATATTTAGGCTATCTTTTTCAAATGACACTTGAAATACCCCATCATGTCACTTATTATTCTTTCTTGATTGCTGATCCAGTTTTCAGTTTTTTCTTCTTTTACCAGTTTATCATATTAATTTTGCAGCAAAATTTAATTTCTCCAGAAGTATGTAAACCCTAGTGTCAGTATGCATTTGTTTTATGCCTTATCTATTATTCCTTTATGTTGAATTTGATCTGCAGAGCTGAATACTCACATTCTTGTGTTACACTCAGTTTCTTAAAAGCATTTTAATTGTTCTTCATTCCTTTGAATGGGCAGGTTCTACGAGAATCTTTTAAAGGTTTGTCCTATTGTCTATGTTTGTCTGAGCAGTTTGTTTGTCACATGTTTTGACAGATGAAATAAAGCAAAATGATCCTCATTATTGCATGAAAAAAATAGCTGATCATTTGAATGAAATATTAATTCAGAGTTTCCTTAAAATATTAGTTGCAAAGCATTACCCAATAGTTTTGGGGCAAGTAATTTTCTATTAGAGTATCTGCTTGCATGTCATATGTAATCATCTCCACACATTTATCCATTAATTTATGTCAAGTAAAAGCAGGTCAACATAAAAAATGTCTTTCTTGCATCTATATAATGATTGTAGCATGCTGACTCCTTTACCATTCTCTATATACATACAGTTGTATGCCTTCATGTAACTTCCTCCTGTCATAGGAGGCAAAAAGGATAAAAAATATATGCTTAAAGGGCAAAGAGATGTTGAAATATGATATACTCTTGAAATAAGTCTTACTATAAATTTATGACATGTCTATATAAGCTATATTGGTGCTTCCTTGATCTGATTAATTTGCTGTTTGAGTCTAGGAATTGGTGGGTCAGATTTAGTTTTCTTTATTTTAGTTTAGTTTAATATGGGTAAGTTTCATACCATTTGAAGGAATTAGAGGATGTGATTATATGTTTTAAATCGTCCACTGTGTATATCTGTAAATTTACCACTAAGGAGGAAAAAATTATAATTGTTTGTCATTAGGGAGAAGTTTGCCTTTTCGCTTGTAATGGGGAACTCTTTTTTTGTTTGTCTTTCATTTGGTGTTCAGCTGATGGGTATTTTCTGTAGTATATTTGCTAGATATGCAGAGGTATTGGAGGGCTCTAATTTATTTGTTCTTTTCCTGAGGATATCTTATTCTCTGTTTGCGTACTTTCTCTTTTTTTTCTCAGTAATAATAATATCATCTTTTATCAAGAAACTATTTGTCCTGATAGAATCTGTATCACAGGTGTGGCTGACTTTGTTGACAGAAACCGTAAGCTTTTTTCAGGGATGAGTGCAGTTTTTCTTAGCCTAGTAAGACCAATTCCTTTGCAGTGTTTCCCTATGTCTTTGCTCCAAGTTGGTGGATTTCATTGCACCAAGTTGATGAAAAAATTGCTTTTGTTTTGTTTTTTAATTTGTTCAGAATATTAATTGTAAGAAATGGATGAAATGCCTTTCGTGGTTTCTTTTAATTGATTATATCATTGCACCAGTGGCACATTCCGTCTAGCTAAATTGCTCCATTATATTTTTGTTCATAAGTGAGCCATTAAAAAGAAATTGATCCATTATATGCTTACTCCATTGTGGCTAAAGTCACTTGACCTTTAGAATTTTATTATTGCTTAATGTTATACCTTAAGTTGTATAAAGACAAGATCAATGTAGTTTTCTTGACTGTTAAGCCTTTAACAATATGTTTAGATTTGTTGTGATGCATACACTTCCCTCCTTTCTTGATTCTAGTTTTCTTTGGCCACTTTGTTCGTAAAAGATCTACAATCTCTTGTTTGAGGAAAATTTTAATTTTTTTTCTTTTCGTATTATATTCAGATTGATTAAGTCATATTTGAGTTAACAACAACTTAGTGTTTGTTTATGTACGACCTACAAGTCCTCTTGTCACCCCACCCCCTTGTCTTTTCATGTCTTAAAATAACATTGTTTTACAGGGAAATACTCTGCTTTTGTGCTTGCCATAAGATCCATAAAGGCAAGAACTGTTTTATTGCATTTGGGGCCAGAAAAATCAAAATGCTAATCAATCATGAATTATATGTTCTTTGTTTCCGTATGTTTGCAAAAACCAATTTCAGAAAGTGAGCCCCTTTATTAAAAACTAAAATCTTTCCAATTCAACATCCATATGCATATGTTTGTCTGCATTCATTAAATGCTAAATTTTAATTTGATTCACCAATGCTCCACATGGGCACATCACAAATTATTTGCAAAGCTTATAATCTTACAGGTTGTTTAGGAACTGGTTTCCCGCTCCTGTTTGAGTTATTACATTTGGCTCATCAGTTTATTTTCGAAGTGTTACTGGCAAATTAATGTCTAATCAAATATTGTTATGCAGGTGCCTTGGACACAAGTGAGCAGGTCAAGGTCACTGCTGTTAATGGTGAAACCCACAGTTTTTCTTGTAGCCATTGGACTGGGAACGTATGTTCAGCCCACTTGATTACTCTTTTTTTTTTGTTGCCATCATGCCATAATACTGGGAATGGGCTATTATTAGTTTTCACCTTACTAGTTGTTTGTTTGCAATATTAATTTATAGTAAGTTTTAACAACTATTATGCATTTCATTCTACAATGAATGGTTAACAAACATATGATTCCAACATTAATAATTTTTGTAACTCTTGGATGGTATGTGTTAGGTACTGTTAATTTTTACATGCAGTACGTTGTTCTGGTTGCCCGTATATGTTTGCTTTTGTTTTCATGTGGGTACTTCATGGATTACGTGATATTCAGAATTTGTTTGAATTGGAATATCGGAATTTATGGTAATTGAAATTTTTGTGATCGGTGTCATCTTTGATTTTAAACAGCTTTGATATAGTACGGCAACCACAAATTATATTGGCAGTTTTATATTAGGGTCTGCATAGTTTTCTGACTCATGAAGTTTTGTTTATCATAATCGAGATCTTTTCTGTCACTTTCTTTGTAGGAGTAATTGTTCAAAGGTGACAATTAGCCACTATTAATTCACTGCTGTAAAGGACTTCCAGTGATGGAATGGTAACTAATATTGACCTTCATGATGCATTGCAGACTTCTTCATCTGACCTTACTAGTATTCAACGGCATTGCTGTCCGGAGCCTTGCAGCCATCTCTGGTGGTAGCAAATCAATTTTTTCCCGTGAAGAAAATGCCAGTGCTCTCATACTTGTAGCAAGCCAGGTGAAAACTAAATCATTTATTTATGAGCAAACACCCATTTTAGTTCCCCAAAATATAGGTGACATCAATTTGATCCTTCAAAGAAAATTGACATCAATTTAGTTCCTAAATGATTTAAAGTGACATTAATTTGATCATCCAAAGAAAGTTGATATTATTTTAGTCCCGCAATCAAAGAAAAAGACATCAATTTAGTACTTCAATAATAGAAAGTTATATCAATTTGGTTATACAATCAAAGGCTCCATTTAACGGTGTTTTTATAGTTCATAATATATGAATTATTTTGATGTCATTTTTCATAATTAGGGAACTAAATTGATATCAAATTTTTTTGAAAGACGAAATTGATGTCGTCTATATATTTAAAGAACTAAAATGAGTGTTTACTCTTTATTTATCACTTTGTCAGACCACTTATGAAATGAGTATCAAGTATCAACTCATGAGATAAGAGGCACTTTCTTCCTAAGACTCTTGTCAATTAGTTATCCTTCTTTCGATCTTCTTGGCAACAACCTCTGAAGGTTAATAATATATTCTCTTGCCTTTCAGAAAACATTACCAGTAATGGTAGCAGTGATAGAGCCACTTCGTGGTGCATTTGGAGAATCTGGGTTACTGCTCCTTCCTTGTGTTGCAGCACATCTAAACCAGGTTATTGATGTTTTTCTACCAGTTGTTGTTCCTAATATTTCATCTCTCGTGCTGACCCCAAAACCCAAAACTCCTTGTAGATTATTTTGGACTCTTTTCTCGTTAACTTCTTGCGTCCCAAAGAGAACTCCAATAATGTTAAGGTGGCCTGAGTAGAGAAAATGCTGGTTATTGTCGATGGTCATCCTCCGTCTGGGCAACGTCTTCAATAAACCTGAACAGATATGGTTGCATCTATGCACCATGCTTTCCCAGCCGTTGATCATGTACAAATTGAAATCAGTGGTTGAAATTTATTACCTGTAAGCTAGTTAACAGGTTAGCAACAAATTATTTGCAAAGGAACGTTCTCAATTTACATTTACAGTTTCAGAGCACTGAAAGAGAGAGATATGGGGGAGGACAGACAAATGTTTCTTCTGAGAACAGAGCCTTTGATATTTGAATTATTGGTTTTAAATACGTAAACTCAGATTCAAGTTGAATTATTGGTTTTAAATACGTAAACTCAGATTCAAGTCAGGTGAGTTCAAATAAATGCCAATTTTCTAACAATTAGATTCAATAGTTAGAATAAAACGTAATGGCTGTTTGAAATGGCAACCAGAAGAAAATTCGATAGCAAATGTGGATAAGCCCTTCTCAAAAGTTGAAAGTTGAAACCATGGTCCATCAATTAAAATAATCTTTCTCTATCTTTCTCTCCTCTGTGTTTTGGTATAACATCTTTCAATTCAAACGTTCGAGAATGGAGACTCCTGTTTGGCCCTTTTTGGTATCTTATCCCCTACTGCTACCTCTATCGCCCTATGTCCCTGCAAACAGTGAAAACTTGCAACTGTGGAAAATTCCCAGGCTGGAGTTGATGTACGCCAAGCGAGCCGGAGCCGGTGCCAGTGCTGTCGATGTGAAGACTGTCGGGGAGATGAGGAGGCCAGTGGACTTGAAGGAGATGAAAGGGGATGAAGGGCTGAAGAGTTTTGCTCTCTTCAGGCAGCCTTGGTTCTCTGCTGTCCCCGTTCTGGTCCGAACAAAATCTGTTATTTGGGGTAAAATAGAAACAACCATAATGACGGGTAAAAATTTAATTACATATAAAACGGGCGACCTGTAATAGGAGGTAATCTAAGGGAGTATATAAGCACCAAAACTATTCTGGTGCCAGTTAGAAGCCTCCGGTTGTCTGTGGATCCATGCACTGGCATATGATGGAGCAGATCAAGCTGCATCCTGGGAAAGGTTGAGACGAAGGGTGTTTAAAAATTTTGCTTGGTGTCTCATTTCCCTCTCTATAAGTTCTAGAAATATAATATGCTTTGGTACATTGTTTAGTTTGGCAATTTGTTCCTGGATGTAGTTACAGATCTTTAAATTGTTGTTTGGTGACTAATGTTTTTTGTTTCTTATTTTGGTAGATGAGATTGTGGTTTTTGTTATTTATATTCTAATATAATTATTATATTCTTTCTTTGAATTATTTTCTTTATTCATTTTTATCTGCCGTTTAAGGTAACTGCACAAAGATTAAGAAAATTATTAAAGAATAATTCTATAACCTTCTAACTCGTATTCTTAATAATTTTTTTAATTACTAAATGAAATAAGTATTAAATGTCTTTTATGTTTTCAAGATATTAAATATTTTATTTTTTTCATTTAATACATACTTTATTAAGTATTAAGAAAATTATTAAAAACATGTTTTAGGAAGATATAACATTACTTGTTATTAAATAGTTTTAATTATAGAAAAATATAGTTTAATATGACTGAATTATCTTTTTTTTTACTTTACTAATATTTTCTCTTCTGCATTTTCATTTGATTCACTAATTCTCTATTGATAAAAAGATAAATATAAAGTTGAAAAAAATTTAATATTTTCTTAATATTCTCAAATGACAAATATTTTGGGATAAACAATTTTTTTAAAATGAGAGATAAAAACAAATGTAGGGAGTAAGTAGTTTTATTTGTACAATGGAAATGGTAAGCATATCATATTCACCTAGGTGATATTTGGTATGTAAGAATGATTATTTTATTCCATGTTCATTTTACGGAAAGAGAAATTTTCATGTTTGTTGGAAAAAAAAGTGATGGAATGGTGATTATATTTGATGTCTCATTCTACATAATAAAAAATCTATAATATAAATTAAAAATTCTTCCACTATAGATAGTGGAATTTGACATGGATCACTTTCTCCTAATTGTAGACTTCTATAAAAGTTGTTCCACTACAGGTAGTGAAATGGGTCACCTCTTCTTCTTGTGACTTTTCATTTCTCAACTTTTTATTTGCGACAACTTTCCATTTTTCCCAACCCTTCAAAATTTTTCCCTTTCAACTTTTTTTTTTTTTAAACCAATGAATGAAGAGCTTGAGAATCTCAAATTCTTTGAAAATTTCAGATTTTTTCAAAAATTGAAATTTGAGTCAACAGAAGTTCAAGTGATGAAGGCATAGAAAATATAGATGTCACTTTTAGGTTGCTTGCTGAATCATTTGCCAAGCCAATCCTGTTGCCATTTGATTATGTTTGTGTGTTTAGGTTCTTGGTGAAGTAGTTTTTGAATGAGAGAAGGATTCTAATGCTACTCCTAGCCACACCTGTTGGTTTTGCAGAGAATTGGTGGAAGATGGTGAAGAACAAGTGCAATTAGTGAGGACTTAGGAGGGTTTGTTTTGGAAAGATGGGGGTAAAGTGAGGCTGATGCACGGGATTATGATCGCCGTGGTGAGGTGAGACTGACATTAGGATTAAAACTAACTGCGGTTGCATCGGCAAGACAACAAGGTGTGAGCCTGATGTGGTGGTTGTAACCATATTGGTATAGTGTGAATCTCGATGTAATCACATTATAATATTCCCCTATTTTGAAAAGATGAGACAAAAAGTATGGATTAGTTTAAATAACTGAAAACATAATTAAATAATTATAATGAGTCTGTTAACATGTCAGTTTGATAGTTGGATGGCCATCAGCAGATCATGTAGGTTAGAGTCTTGATGCTTTAGCAAGTCCTAGACATGTAGCCATGAGCTTTAGCAAAGTTGGATTGCTTTGATTCTTATTGATCTTGAAAATTGTAATGGCATTAATAATAAAATGCAATAAATTAAAATAATCTTTGAAAATTACTGGACCAATTATTTTGGAGTTGCTGGTAACTTCTTTGGGCCATTCCAATTGTATGATAGGCCTTGCAATATCTAGTCATTTGCAGATTTGAGCTCTTAGGTAGGTGCTGTGTGAGCTTCATTTTGGGCTCCTGGAGCGTTGGTTATGCTCCCAGACTTTGTCATGTTCAGGTCGAGTCAGAGGCCCTCTCCTCCCACAAGTTGGTAAGCTTGCCCAGGAACCAAGTCTTGCTTCCTATTTCATTGTTTACCCTCTCCATGTACGCACGATTGAAGCTTGAGCCTAAAAAGAGAGGGCCACGCAGTGTAGGCCTGGTGTCATTTTTCTTGAACAAAAGTCATATGGTGCTTTTGTCGCAGCGGTTAGCCAAGCAATTTGTCTTGCATGGGAGACTATTGTACAACTCTATAGGCAATCTCCACCCAATGGGATCTTTTGAGAGTATGGTGGGAAAAGTTTTATCGGCTTATCACGGACGGCATCAATATTGTGAACCAAAACTAGCCATGATATCCTTGAAGTGAATGACTTGCAAAATAGAGGAAAAAAACTTCAATGCTCAAGTCATAATATGACTAACTCAAAACAAAGTATTAAAAATAATACAATTGATTGTAAATTAGTTGATTATACTAGGGGGAGAAAAGCCTCTTAATTGTAGTTGATAACTTTTTTTTGCTCAAATAAATTTTCTAGTAGAATTCAAACTCATATTTGATGAGAATAATATTTGTTAGTTATTAGTTTTAATAAGGGTAGATATTGTTGCAATCTTTCTAGATATTGAGCTGCATAATTGGTATAATCAATTGGGCTTAAAATATTCGTATGGTATACTTTTGATACAAAATTACCTTTTAAGTTAGATTGTACTTGTCTCACTCGACTTTAGTCATGGTACATATTGCTGTTTATATAGAAAATAGCATATTTATGTTATATACATAATTATTTATAATCAAATTATTTAATATAATATGTGAAAACTCATACAACAGTGCAGAGGCACGGGTAAAGGAGTAGTTGAGCATAAAATTCATTTTTTCTTAGAAAGTTGAGTTTGGGATTCCAAACTTTGTGTAATGAGATTTAATTTTTATTTTCTTAATATATCTTCATTAGTTTTCCATAATGACAATTTTAATCCACATTGTAGTATAATTTTCAGCCTTTGGATGCCTATTAACCTTGTCCATGATTAATTCTGAATTAGCCGGTTCAATATATACTTTTAGTTGAATATTTTTTGTCTATTGTACAATCACACAATCTTATATAAAAGTAAAGAATGGCCATCTAAACTTTTGTAAGCACATTTCATGAATATAACATCTTTCTTTTCGTTGACATTTCATGAATATAACTAAGAATAAAGAGGAAGGTTAGGATTAGTTTATCAGTATACTGTGATGTTAGTTTTTTCTATCATTGCATTTATGATGTATCCTGGGGTTTCGGGAGGGTTAGGGTTTATTAGGATTGTTGTAGTTTTTAGCAAAGCTTTAAATTATTTGCAAGTACACTAATCATATAATAGTATATTCTAGAAACCATGAGGTCGATCCTACAAAGATTTTGAGTTTAGTTTTAGGTATACATAAAGTTTTTGTAGTATAGGTGGACAAAAAACTAATTTAAACTATATAATTAAAAGTGCAAAAATTAAATGACTCAAAATAAGAATAAAGATTCCTAGACAAAAAAAATTAAATTATAGACTTAATCAAAAGCAATTTGATTAAGTCAACTAACAGGAGAGAGTCTTGTTAAAAAGAGAAATACACAATAAATTTTAAATTATAACTAATAGACCCTACAACCCATTAAGGTAGGTTATTACATAATAAATTTTATAATTTTGTTATTCCTATACCTACTTTCTACACCAAAGTTCATACACTTGCCTCATTGGGAGAAAAATAAGAGAGAGAGTAAGCATTGAAAAGTGCGTTTAAATTTTGGGAAGTATGTTTCTTTCTTAACGAGAAAGGTGTAGGGATTTGGTGTAAAAAGTAGGTTAGGAATAACAAAATTATAAATTTTGTGTTTATTGCTCTTTAATAAGATGATCGTGTGAAAGGAGAGGATTTAAATCTCTAAACTGATAAGCCTTTTGAAGAGGTGAAGTGATGTTATCATCTGTTCTAGTCACAACTCCTCTGTGCTCACAAAGGAACATCCAGTTATAGCTCCTTTCCAAGTCAAGCCCCTTCATTTCCTTCAATCACACAAAGCAGAACAGAAACCAAAGAGCATAGCTCCAGTCAGTTCTGCAAAGTTCCGTTCGAATGCTTCTTCAAGCACCAGTCATGCAGAGATGAGAGCAGCAATTGAAAAAACTTCTAAGTCCAATCACTCAGTTCATCCAGACTCAGAAATTTTCACAATTTGATTATGCTTTGGGTTTGGTTTTCTTTCTATTTGGACGGTTGGTCTTTTCCTTTATAAACAGAGCACTGGCCATACACAAAGTATCAACCGATACTGATATATCAGTGACAAAGTGGTGATATTCCTTCTTCCTATGATTACGCCACCGATAGTCGCAGCATGTAAAATTTCCCTGTAACTCCTACCCTACCACGCTGGCAATTTGTTAGCCAAGTAAAAGTCTTTGCATTTGAACTCTGTAATGAGTTTAAATATTATTAGTATTGAGTCTTTCATTGCCTCGTTACCTGAACTACTTCTTGAGGAAAACAATGGATGTTCCTTTGTGAGCACAGAGGAGTTGTGACTAGAACAGATGATACCATCACTTCACCTCTTCAAAAGGCTTATTAGTTTAGAGATTTGGATCCTCCTGTTACAAGATTATCTTATTGGAGAACGATAAATACAAAATTTATAATTTTATTATTCCTAACCTACTTTACACCTTCTTCGTTAAGAAAAAAACATACTTCCTAAAATTTAAACGCACTTTTCAATAGTATTGATTGCAAGTTTTGTCATTTGCAAAATGAGTATTAAAATCAATACATCTACAGGATAGTTCAATAGACAGGCATACATATATCGATCTTGAAGTTTAAAAAAAAATTGCATTAGGTTTACATGCAATTAAGGGTCAATTTCTAAAGATATTGCACACTGAGGTAAAATATTGAAGAAAACCTGGTAGAATCCAATCGAATTGAAGCCAAGTCTCAAGTTGAGAAATCCAATGGAGACACCAGATTTTAGAAGGCCAAAAAGCATGACAGTCTTCATGTCAGCAGACTTGACCTTGAACAGGTTAAAGCGTGGAGCCACATGAAGGGTGGAAAAAGTGACCATCGGATGCTAACTTGAAAGCATTGTGGCGGCCCCGACCCGAAATGGGAAACAAACAAACAGTTAATAGATTGATTTTAAATCAGCGTGAGCGTATATAGTTTTTGTTTAAGAGGAGAATGATAATCACCGAAAGTGAAGCCGAGATTGCTCATCAAGGCTTTGTTGCAATTGACAATGGAGATGGAGGAAGCCATATAAAGAATGAGTGCATCAATAATACCAATAACATCAAGCAATAAGCAGTTTAGTGTGTGTGAGAAAAAGATTAGCTGTATCTATAATAGAGAGAGCAAAATAACTTTGGTTTGGTGAGGAAAAGAAATGTTAAGAAGGTGAATGAGCATGGGAGTCATTAATTAGAAATTGAAATAATAAAGAGTTGAATTATGAAACATGTCAAACTAAGAGTTATTGTGGGGAAATGTGAAGATCAGAAGACATTGAAGAGTTGAAATGGAGACATGTGGGAGTGGGAGACGTGCTGCAAAAGGAAGTTGAGAAGACACTCAACTAGAAGATGTGTATATACAACATATGCCGATGTGGCTCATACAAAATTACAATGATCTGTCTTAATAGCACAAATACAGATAACTGATGTGGCAGACCTATAAGAAAGTTGAAAGGTCAATGAAGGAGAAGCTAAGGTTTTAGTGATTTTGCTTATGTGACTTGAAAAGAAAGAAAGAAAGAAAGAAGCTGACAAGGCAATTAATTAGAGATTAACAATGTTGAAATGGCACCATTATAGGCTTTGCTTTAGAATTTATATATTATAAATAGATATTAAGTTTAATTCCCACAATTATCACAATATCTAATTAATTATTTTTCATAATAAAATAATCAATAATGCCACAAAATTATTCAACTTTGCTTGCATTAAGATACAGTAAAACTTACTTTCATATGAAAAATATATAATATTTAGGTTATTATCAATGACTGTCGGGTGGGTTTAAGAGCAATTCACCTCACCATCTATTATGAGATATTTTTTTGCTCATTTAGATAAGTTATTTGTTATTTTTTGATTGTTTTGGTTATTTGCAAGCTTTTGAGGGATTTTTAAAATGTAAATTTGTATAGTTTTGGTTATTTGCAAGCTTTATGGGTTTTTAAGATTTTCATATGGATGGGTATAAAATTTAAACCCCAAAACTTGTAGGATGTGTAACATCCACCCTTAACTTAGAATAAAATACATAACACTAATTACCTTAACAATTATTATAATAATTTTTGCTATTTTTTTACCTTGTTAAATTTTATTATTATTATATAGTTACTCAAATTGCAAAGAGCACTAAAACTATCCAAGAATAACAAGAACCAGTTAAAATATTTAAATGAACAGTGAAAACCAAACAATGACAATTTGATAATTTTGGATCTGTGAACAGAGATATTTTTATCTAGTGAAAATGTAAAAATCAATGATTAGCTAAATTAGTCCCTTAATCTTTTAGTTAACTCCTAATCAATTTTTAATTAGATTAGGTGATAACAGTAAAAATAAATTATTAAGAAAGTAACAAATACAATTGTCACATTTGTAAACTCTTAATTAGTTCAAGAAAGGACCAATAAAAGTATAACGCTTATAAACTCTTTATAATATTTTCTTGAATTTTATTCTAATTAATTTTCTCAATGTTTGATATTTGCTATTGGAAATTATTTATTGACTTTAATGCTTTGTTATATATATTTTTTTAATGAAATTTATAATGACAGATTTATAACTCTTATATTTTAGAAAGAATTATATATTTTTGTTATATTTTTCTTAGGTATTTTTATTTAGTTTTAATTGCTAATCTCATTTTATAAATTATTTTGTTATTACTCATGAAAAACTCGTTCCCCCGCTTGTTTCGTTTGTTTAGTAGGTAGGGGTGTTCAAAACCAAACTAACCCGAACAAAACTGAAAAACCAAAAAACCGATTAAAATGGATTTTTTTGGTTTTTTTTTTTCAAAAATTGATCAGTTCGATTCGGTTTTCGCTTCTAATTTTGAAAATTGAACTGAACCAAACCGAATCGATAATTAAAATACATATAAAAATTATTTTTTTTATGTGATATTATACTTTTATTCTAATTTTACTAAGCATATTTATGCTTATAGCCCTCATATTTGAATCTAAATTTTCATTCCCTTTTCCCATTTTCCCCTAATCCCTTTCCCAGTTTTCCATCCATGCAGTTGTGAGATGTCTCTCTTGACTCTCAGTCTCTCACTCCAGTCATAGAGCTTTACCATTGACCACACAGCCCACTCTCTCGGCTATCATCAGTGACCACCACTCTAGTGTGTCGTCGCTTGTGTTGTCAATGTCGAGTCTCTGAGCTCTTTCTCATTGCTGTTAGCTACTCAACTCATAGATCTCTCTCTCGTCACTGTCGACGACTCAACTCACAGCGCTCTCTCTTAACTCTCAGTCTTAGACTCTCAGTCTCTCACTCATTGCATTCTCTCACTTCATTTCTGGCAATCAATGTCTAAATCTGAGGTATTTCTCCTCTGTGAATCTGTGTAGCCGACCCAACCCCAACCCTGTGTGTTTTTTTTTCTTATTTGGTAAAATTTACAATTGCCTAAAATTTTTCCTTAGGGCTTGGATTCCTATTTGGTTCTTAGATTTTTCTTCAAATTTTTCAATTTGAAACATGAACTTTGCTGCACAGTTTCCCAACATTTTTCAGACAATAACTGATCAACCGAACAAAACCAAACTGATTTTGCATTCTCTCACTCCATTTGGGTTCGGTTCTTCAGTAGAAACCAAACCGATTGGTTGATGTAATGTGTGAACCGATTGGTTTGGTTCAATTGAGATTTCTCTCAAAACTGAACCAAACTGGACCATGAACACCCTTAAGGTAGGTATTACCTACTCACTAAGTTGTAAACTCACCAAAATCGTTGTTATGCATTTTCAAATAAGGGAAAAGAGGTTGTTTTTTGTTCAACTCTTCAAGTGTGATCGAATGAGTTTTCAATTGTTTATGGTGAGCCCTTCACGTATGGGCAAGTCTAAACATCAATTTTACTTTATTTATATTTGGATTTAAAAGCCATGTAGACTGACAATCTTAAAAATGTTTCATTATTTCTACAAATAGGATCCGTGTTAGTTTGTTATGTTAGTGGTAATTTATTTGTAATAAATTGTTGGTGATTGAAATTCACCTCTCAAATATTACAAGTCTAAATATGTATTGGAATAAAAGTATTTTCTAAGGCCTTATGGTGGCTATTTTGGATAGTTTGTTCTAAATTATAAGTTTGAGGTTTGTATGATTTAGGTGATACTATGGTAACCCTTGTCATACGCCAGTCATAAACTCCAGTTTGGGTTGTGACAAATAATGTAAAATTTTTTACTAAAACAATGGATCAAAATTAATATCTTTTAAAATATGTAAAAATTCATGTACAATTAATAGAAAATATAATTACTTGATGCACTAAAATTTTGGAAAATATAGATTCAATTTTTCATAAAATCATTAATAATTAATTAAATGTAAATAGAAAAAGAGATAAAACATTCATCTTTTGGTCTTAAATTTTCAATTTTTCAAAAAACCATTAATAATTAATTGAATACAAATAGAAAAAGGAAAAAAATTGTAAATACAAATATTTTTTTAAATAATTATATTATACAATTACAACTATTTTAAAATACAAAAAGTTATTTTCTTTCTACATACACTATTATAATTGTCTTCAAATATATATTCTACATTTTAAAAAAAATATTTTTATTTTAATTAATTTATAATTATAATAAAAATAGAATTCATTAATTTATAAAATAATTATATAAATAAAAATATAAAAATAAATATGTTTAGATTCGAATACATATAATAAAACTTAACTTGAGTTATTATTATCAAATGCCACTCATTTAAGTTCAATTTTAAAATGGATACAATTTAATAATAAAATAAAATTGATCTAAAATAATTCTGTAATTACTTTATGCACCGTAATTGTAGACTTCTAGTTATCTGAATTTTTTTTTTTTTGAAGTGGAAATCAAATTCATTAGATAGAAACTGGAAATACATCCAACATAGCCAGAGTACAAATTTCTCTTGGAGCATCCTCCAAAGAGATCATGTCAGGGGTTGTACATGCAAGTTTCACCAAAGCATGGGCTACCTTATTGCCTTCTCTTCTAGTGTGCAGGAATATACAGTTAAGAAAAGATCTACAAATTTGAAGACAATCATCAACAATCAAACCAAAATAACTAGATTGATGCTGAGGTTCCATCAAAGATTAGAGAAGTTCCAAGCAATCCGTTTCTACTTCCAACTGTTGGAGACAAAGGTCCCTAGATAGGAGAAGTGCTTTCCGAAGAGCCA
Organism: Castanospermum australe; assembly: GCA_019955255.1. NCBI lineage: Eukaryota > Viridiplantae > Streptophyta > Magnoliopsida > Fabales > Fabaceae > Castanospermum > Castanospermum australe. The sequence goes on from NSJW01000743.1 coordinate 977,402, forward strand.
GTGTTTCTGCAAGATGAACTTCCTCACCATATGACAGTACAGACATTGCTGAAGCTATGATGTTTCCGTCATGGTCACAGAAAATAGCTCTTGCACCCCAACTGTGGCTATTTATCTTTGCAGCATTCGTATTAAGTTTTCACCAGCTTTCTTGTGGCACAGTCCATCCCATGGCATGACTGGTTGGCATCATATTAGTATGCGGTTTTGGGTTTGTGGTTGCAGTCTTTGTATGGTAGTCATGCAAGCATGATACAGCCTCTGATATTGTGACTTCCACTGTATAATTTTATCATCATTAAAGCATAGTTTATTCCTTGAGTACTAGATGCTATACGCTAGAGAGGCTATACCTTCAGCAATCTTCTTTTGGGGAGTCAAGAAGTAAGTTGGAGAGCCATGCAGTAACATGCTTCGTAGCATTAACTGAAGTGTGGATACCAAGAGTTGATGCGAACCAAATGTTTCATACCCAATCACAATCCCTCAGTGCATGAGAGATTGCTTCTTCATGCTCTTGGCATCTTGGACAAAGTGGTGATACCTGGACTCCTCTTTTGGCAAGTCTGATACGCACTGGTAATGCTTCCTGTAAACAACGCCATAAGAAGTTAGAAATTCTTGGAGGGATATTCAGCTGCCATACCTTCTTCCAAAGATGGGGATTTTCTAAAATTATTTTCTGAGCTGCTTTCTGCATGTGGCCGAGCAAATTTGAGAATAAAATGATTGGTCGAGTTAACTTTATACAACCCATTCTTATTTCTTTCCCTTGATGAAATCATCAGAACAATTTGCACTAGATAGAGGGATTGCCAGAATTTGCGACACTTCAAAAGAATAGAAAATACTTTCAATCAATAGGCAATTCCAACATCTGGTATCTTCATCAATCAAGTCTGTCATAGTTGCATTTTTAGGAAGTATTGAGCAAGGACTCCATACGTGGTGACCATTTTGAAATGGAAGACATCCATCTCCCTATACACTAATCATCTAAACATCCCCCAACCTCCAAAAACCACCCCTTTAAGTACTCAAGTTGCATAATGGATACTCCTCTAAGTGTAACTAGGTGAGAAACCCAGCTTTGCCTTTAAATAGTCATGCCTTTAAACTATCTTGAAAAACCCACCTCTTTTCTAATTATCTGATTTTGATCTCATATTTACAAATGTCTTTAGTTTGTGTTGCAGTATAGTCTGAAGAATTTGTTCAGCCCTCCGTCCCTTTCTCACAAGGTTTTGTTTTGTGTAGGTTTTCTTCTCCTAAAAAAAATTCATATATTTTTTTAATCTTTTGATTTAGTCCTAGAAATAAATTTGGATTCATTTTGTCTAAAAACATGAGAGAGTTAGATTATAAAAAAAAAAACACACAAATTTTATATTTGAAAGGCCATCCACAATTGGTTATGAAATTGTGATTCACTAATTTTAGTCAAAATTATTTTATATTTTTATCCTTACCAACATTTTGAGAGGCATAACATTTGCATTTTTTTAATTTTTTCTCGTATAGTTATTTTATAAATTAATTTATTATAATTATTAATTAATTACTTAAATAAAAATAATTTTATAAAAAACTAAAATATTATTTCAAGTCAATTATAATTTTTTTATGTAAAAAGATGATAACATCTTCTTTCAAAATATTATTATTTATATTTAAACATATTTTTGAAAAATAAAATTGAAAAATAGTTATATTTATTTTTAAAATTTAAATATATCTTAATTTATAAAAAATAAATTAATAAAATATAATATACAAATTGAAAGGCATGTTTGTTAGTTTTAATAAATACTATTAAATATGATACATTAAACAATAACTTAATCAAAATGAAATTTTTATTATCATATCTCACTCTCTAAAATTTTAATTTTTTTTCATAATTTTTAGGTAAGTATACTAAGTTCTAATGTAAATTAAATAAAACAACCATTCTCATATATCATTTTTCTAAATTTAGATAAAATTATCTATCCATCTATCTATCTATTCATGAGAGAAACACATAAATTTTATATTTGAGGGACCTACTAAAATTATTTATGAGATCTATTATTTTTATTTAAAATTACCTTATATATAACGGTACCATAACTCTTTAATGAAATGCTTTTTAAATTTATAGAAAAATTCCCAACAGTACCCAATGCCCAAACAGAGCGTTGAGAAGTCAATTTTTTAAATTTATAAAGAAATTCCCAACCCTTTTACTGTGTTTTCTTTCATTTGCCCAAAGAGGAGAGGAGAGGAGAGGAGAGGGAGGGGAGGACTCGTTTATGGAAGATCAAGGAGAAGGAGAAGAAACACAGCTCGGACAACATCTTCTTCCAAATCGATACCCACAACAAGGAGAATATTCCCTCTCTCATATGCTTACTGTTTCATCTATTTTCTTTCTTCACTGTGAATCTTCAACTCAATGCATAAGTGACCCTTCTCTTTCCGCCACTCAAGCTCCAGCCGCCGCACTCTCGGTTGCCATCGCCACTGCTGACGGCCGGAGGAGCCGGGTTGCAGAGTGACAACGTCAATAATGCCTTTATTGGCAGTGGCGCGGTGACCAAGGCCAAGAAGAAGACTGGTGGATCCAGGTTGTGGATGAGGTTTGATCGGTAGGGTCGGCTAGGGATTTGAGGATTCTGGGCCATGTCTTCTCCCACTCCTCTAATATCCTTGGTAATGGATTTTTGTTATGTTTTGTTCTTTTGGGTTTTAGGTTTTCCGCCTCAATTCTTAGGAACTATAACTTTCTGGGTATTGATTGTGCCGTGTTTTAATCTACATGTTCGATAGTACTGTCCATTTGGCTTTTTGTGTGCATTTGGATCGAAAGATGGGATTATGGATATTGCAATTTGAATTTCACTGTGCACCTTGTTTAATTGACTTGTGCTAAAGAAGAATGGTGAATGTTGGATTTTTATAATTTTGACGTGGGTTTATCAAATGGCGAAAATGTAGACTATCGTTGCAGTGCATGATCAGTCTAGCATTATAATAACTATTTGTTGTTTCTCTGCTTCCTGAGATTTGTCATTGATTTTGCTGCCCCATGTTTCCCTTGCTTCAAAATTCTACTCTAAATTGATGCATGTCCGATACACATGGTACTATAACTTATCATCCACCATACGTTTAGATATACGATTTTCATAAAACCTAGGATGCTAAGTGTGTATGCTAAATGCTAAATTTCATGCTTTACTGGCACACATGCAAATGGTATGCTGCATAACTACTATATTCTTCTTCCTCTTGTTCCTCCTGTTACTAGCCCTTTGTTTCTTTTTCTGTGTTTTTCTACCTTGGTTACTATTTGATTTTGTTAATCTTTGCATTTTCCGAGGTTGCTATAAGTGACTGAAAATAGTTCTTTTGTTACCTATAGATTGTTATGCAAGTTACCTAAAAATAGGACTGATGCTAAGCTCTTGTGGCAACTCTAGTAAGTAAGCACTGTTTCCAAGGTGTTTCAGCACCTTGTATGGTCCTGCTTTCCTTGAATGGAACTTTTGATATGCACCTTTCAGAAAATGTTCAGGCCTCACCCTTATCATAAGTTGTTCTTGCTCTGCCCTTAAGGATTGTAGCTATCTAGTCTAGTCATGTATACATATAATTCAGTTTTGCCATTAGAATTTCAATTATATACTATTACAGCACAACTTGACCAATTGGATCTTTTTTAGTTGTATATAGAATTTGCAAAAAGAAAATCCCTCCCTTTTTTAAATGGTCTCTTGTTTCTCTTTTCAATATTATGTTCTCTTTTTTTTGTCTTTTTCTTTTTTGGTTTCTCATTTAACTGTGTTCTTTTGTTTTATAGACAACTATAATTGAGGAGTGGGGTATAATTTGTGGTTAGCATTGTCCAGAAAAAGCTAACTATACATTTTAATAGGCTATGTACATCGATCTTATATTAAGCCTCACATGCTAAATCTTAGTTTATCTGCCATGTTAGTAGTTTAACATGATTGTATAAATATTTCTGTGTAACTCCTTTATTTACTTTTTGGGGAGGAGAGTGGAAAGGCTTGTTTTGTTATTTTTAGAAATGGAGCATGCATATTTGGTTGCCCCAGTTTGTGGTAAATTTTTTGGTCCTCATTTCACCAAAATTTGGAACTTTATGCTTTTTTATCGCAGCATTCACTTGGATCATGCTGCATCATTGCCTTATTTACTGGAGAAGGTATGAAGCATCTTTGATAAACTATAAAATAGTGATTCTAGGTTATCTTTTACTAGTAAGTGGTAATGGTACTCAAAGTATCTCCAGACCACATTTAGAGGCCAAGTATTTATGACCTGTGCAACAAAGGCCATACACTATTAGATGAAATAGAACTATCAACCTTGGAGAAAAAGGATGGATGATGAGGCCAATGCTTCTTAATACGCAATGGTTCAGAATCTACATGAAATTCTTTAGGTCCTACCCGATTTAGTTGCTGTGGACCCATCTCCGCTTCTACAGGAAACCATCCCCCATGTGATGGGACACGCCGAACAGAAACTTGTATGGGATGTCTAACAGAAAATGGAGGCTCACTTGATGTGTGCTCCCTGGTATCTTGCCCATGTTGCAATATGAGAAGCCTGCGCCTTGTCTTTGGGTCTAATTCTGATTCAGGTACTTCACCTGCTTCTCTGGCAGGAGAACTATGCAAGCTTGGTTCAGGAGGCGCAACTTGGCCAATTGGCCTAACTAGAGTAGCAGATTGAGGGAACTGTACATTAGCAAATTGCATCACAGATGCTTGTGTTGTTAGGGGTGGAACTAAACCAGAAGAAGACACCGTTGTGTATTGACGTGAAGAAGCGAGCCTGGGATCTAGATTAGCAGTCATTGCAGGGATAGTTGAAGCAGCTGATATTGCTTCCTAAAAGCAAGTCCAGTCACAACAAAGATAAACTTCATGTTTAATGATATGAAAATTAGAGGTCTCATATATTCATTTAGACTCAGGTTGTTACCTTTAATCTTCTTTCTACCTCAGCATCTGCCATGCCATCAAATAAAAGTGAATCTTTATTTCCACTGGAAACAGATGCATCATCCTGAACAATAGTAAAACACACACATGCATAAATAGATGGCAGAAAATTACATGAAATACATTCTGCATAAATTTTAACATAGTATATGCCATCAGATTATAATCAATAAGATGTGTATACTTATACATAGACATACTAACCTCTGAAACTAGATAATTGCTCACATCAGGAGGAGAAGGTATATCTTTGATATCATCTTCATAGGCAATTTGAGGAATCTTTTGCAAAAGGCTATCATCGAATTCTCTGTCAGCAAATCAGAGGTCATAAGGTCCAAGAATCCTGTTTACCTTTCATATTGATCAAAGAAAAGTAAACTACTCAAAAATCAAGTTCTAACTATCAAATAAAGTTTTGTCCTAATTTGGCAAGGAAAATGAGTGATTCTTTCAGGTGTTCAGAAAGCCTATTCAAGATAAATTTTGAAAGGTTCAGTCTTAGTTCTTACTTGAAGGAAGCCACCCCTCACATTGCAAGCAACATTTCTTGCAAACACACAAAATAGGGACAGCATTGCTTGCCTACAAGACATAATAGGTTTGATCAGTTTCATAACACTAAAAGAAAGAATGAAATTCTATATATGCAACTGAAGATATTAAGTTCCCAACTATTTAGGCAAGTGAATTTACTTCAGTTTGAGGAGCATAGTATGGAGCAAATGCAGGGACAACATGCACCCGAGTTTGATCTTTCTCATCCCACACTTTCAAGCGATCATCAATTACCAATGCCATCTTAGGATGGCATAGGCCATATTGGAAGACATTGAACAATGACTTCTTTAAACCTATTATAATATATTGAAACAAACAAGAAGTGTCATAAGTAAATGAAACAGCAGCGGCAGAAAAACAGGCATACATTATATAATCAAGCATAGACAATTCACATCTCCACATCAAACAGAGATGGTATGGATTTTAAATTTCAAATACAAGCTGTCTTCATCCTCTTAATTTGCTTCTTTTAGCTGCCCCATTACATACATAAAGCTTCTAATTTGAAAACAAAATCAATAGAATAGAATAGAAAAACAAGCATGCCACTTACCAGAACTTGACACAGACAATACGATCTAATAGTTCTTTCGAATTTATCAGATTCGAATCTGGATCAAGAAGCCTCCACATTTCTAGTGCATAATCCCTTTCAGCCATTGTGCAAACATAAACCTCAAAACGCTTGCGCCCTCTTGCAGTCAGGTAACTCCGGAGATCTTCCCATGCAGGTCTCAACCTCACAAGAACACTTGTATCACGAATCTTTCCAAAACACACAAGTTTTTGTTAGACAAATGATTCTAACAAGTCCTATCTGCTTATATATGTTAAGATAATAGATAAAACACAGCATATCTGTTTCATGTTTAAATCATCAAATCAAACATCAAAAGTCCTCTGCTACATGAAACCTAAACAGGTGCTTCGAGCATAGGGTACTGTAAAACATTATAATGTAAAAATCATATTACTCTCTGGTCTGAACAATAGGAAAGGTAGATTTCACACTAATGGCAATAAAAAAGTGTTGAGTGTTTACTTGATCCAATAGAGAAATAACTAGCTAGGAATATCATTTGAAAACAGAATCAACATAGAATAATAACTCTAGAAGAAGATGCACAATCCCAATATGTGGTGTGAAAATAGAATTAAATGATTGGATAAAGAAAAATTATATACCTATGGATTGATGCGAGTCAAAATAATGTTCTTTTCCTGTAACCGTATCAGTGGTCGGACTATAGGCTGATGACTATCAGACAATGCTGGAACAATCTCAGATTGAATTTTTATCACTTTCCCATTATCAACAACTTGATCATTTTCAGCATATTGTTTCAATATACTCTTGTCATCTAGGTAGCGCTTGACCTCCGCCTTGCATACCAGCAATCCGTTGTGGATCTACCTCAGAGTTTATTTTTCTCTTGGAGCGCCTCAATTCTATCCTCAAACGAGCGCATTGTATTTGCTACTATAAGTGTTTCATCCAGATCAAACACTATACCCAAACATCTAAGATTTAACATCCCAAGGCATGAATTGTAAAGTCCAGAGGCAACAATAAATCCCCAGAAACAAGGTCTATCATTACTCCGCAAATACATTGCAACCAAAATGTATTTCTTCCCCACATAGTGGCATTACAGCAGTCTTGCAGGAGCCAATGTTGTGATCATGGTTAAAGTCTAGCAAGAGAATTGTGAAAAAGGGCAACTTATAACCACATAATTTATGTGATAAACATGAATGCCCAATGCAAAAGGAAACAACACTTGACTAGGCTATAAGCCCATGGCCATTGGGAGAATGTTAAAGATGTATACAGTGCTAAAACAATAAGATATGTCAGGGCTTCTCTCAAAGCCATCATGAAATATCAGGAATAGCTCCCATGGCTAATCTGTCTTACCATTGTGTCATAAACAACCCTACACATCTTTTTGTGTAGTGATACATGATTGACAGATTTGCTATTTCTCTTTCAAGTTTGAAAAAAATATATTAGTACATTTAGACTGCAATTGAAATTTTTTATAAATTTTAAGATTCCTTCATCTGCAAAAAACCAGAACCTGGACCATAGGTACTACTATTGACTATCATCACATGCTACCCAGCATAACAAGCAACCCTTGGTAACAATTTTATAATATTAAAAATAAAACAAGAGACTTCATAAAAATTGTCACACTGAACATCATGACACCCAATTTAGTTAAAGAGTAAGGTTGAATAAAGGGTATCTGTTAACAAAAAGTATACAGTGAAGTACTAAAGTCATTCAATTGGGGTGACCAATTGGCCAATTCCCACACATTTGGGTTCAAAATAGAGAAATTACAAGTTCAAACAATTTATTATAAAATTTTGGCAAGATTAATACATAAGTGGGTTCGCTATAGTGGCCAAAGATTTCAGTGTAATTTCAAGATAAGTCATCTCAGATTCTGTCTAGAGTCCTCTGAAAGATTAATAGGCTTGTTTTGGAATATGGGTTTTCTTTCTTGAGAAAGTTTAAAAGTTGAGGACTTTAGTGGGGTTTCACTTTTACAAGTTCTGATATACCTTGTTCTCCTTGATACATGAGGAGTGCTGATGCAAATGAAGTTACGACATTAAAGGATCCGGTCCAAGTCCCAGTTGGCCCAGGTACGGGAGGTCGAGCAAAGAAATTCAAGGAAGCACTCAACAGACTGATTCAAGAAATCTAGTCTCAATCAAATTTATGGCCCATTGAGCATAGCCCATGTTTTCAACAAAGAAGCATCAATGTGATTCAAACCCAACCTAATTGCAGTAGTAAATCTACATGATTTGGGGCTAGTTGTAGCAGCAAATCTGCGTGTTTGGAGGCTGATTGATTTAATTAGATACTTTCCTTTATTTGTTAGAACTGATTGATTCAATCAGATATTTTTCTTTATTTGTTAGGGCTGATTAATTCAATTAGATACTTTCCTTTATTTGTAGGGCTGATTGATTTAATCATATACTTTTCTTTATTTGCTAGGGCTGATTGATTCAATCAGATACTTTCCTTTATTGTAATCAGCCTATTTAAAGGCGTATATGAAATGAAAGAAAAAATACAGTTTTATTCACAAAAAAAATTGAGAGTTTCTCTTTGGTTCTTTGAAGAACTATTTGAACTCATCGGAATCATTCCGTAGGCGTTCACAATTTCACTTATGAAACGGAAATTTTCCACCACCGTTTGTGGCGTCTTCAACATACCAAGGTTCTTACCTCTGTATAGGTAACGGGTCGAGATTTTCCATCAAAAAATCTGATTGTAGACGGTCGTGGTACCTTAGTTGTTAACGAGTCTCGTTATTCTTAGCGAGGTTCGCATCATTTGGTAATCAGAGCTTTGGTTATAAATCAGGTTTGCCTATCCTTTTTTTTCGTCTTTCCATTGATTTTCGCCTAGGATTTAAAAAAAGAAACAGAGAAAGGGATCAAAAAAAAAAATTGGTCCAAAAAAAAAAGAAAAAAAAATTCGTTCAAAAAAAATCAAAAAAAAATTTTTGTCCAAAAAATAAAAAATTCATCCAAAAAAAAAATTTGTCAAAAAAAAAATTCATATTTCCAAAAATCTTCATCAGTTGTTGTTTCTTCGTATTTATACTGTTCTTGGTGTTTTTTACTTTTGAATTACTACAAGTGATTCGATATTGTCTGATTAGTTTTAAAAAAAACTGAAAGAGAAATATCGAGTGGAAAGAGACAAAAGTGGTGAGCATATTAGAGGGTAAAAGCCAAATTGTTTTGAGTGAAACACGTGTGAAATCGAGTGAATTATTCTTTGAGTGAAACACGTGAGGGAGTGTCGTGAGGTCAATTGCATTTTTGTTCCTAACCTTATTTTGCAGATCAACAATGTCACATAACAGTGGTGATAGTACTCAAGGAGTGGCTGATCCGAAGTTATTCATGAAGGTTATGGTGGAAGAGATGAGAATAATGATGAGGAGTGAATTGGAGCAGGTGCATGAACAGTTGGATAGGGTAGAGAATGAACGTATGGCGCAGCTGCAAAACGTTCATAATGTGCTTAGGAGGAAAAGAGTTCAACCGAGGAAAGTAAGGAATGAGGACGACGAGTATTATAGGGCTGGTTTTGATGGAGAAGAAGATCAAAATTTAGTGGGTAGTCCTAGGAGATATGGGCAGTTTAGGGAAGCTAGGAATCAGGAAGATAACAATCTGGGCAATATTAAGATGACAATTCCTTCATTTCAAGGAAAGAATGACCCGAAGTCTTATTTTGAATGGGAGAAGAAGGTGGAGTTGGTGTCGATTTGCCACAACTACTCTGAGATAAAGAAGGTAAACTTGCTGCTATTGAATTTTCTGATTATGCTATTATTTGGTGGGAAACAGTTAGTGTTGAACAGGCGGCGGAATAGAGAGCGTCCAGTTGAGACGTGGGAAGAGATGAAAACAGTGATGAGAAGATGGTTTGTACCCAGCCAATACTACCGGGGGTTGTACCAAAAACTGCAAAGCCTTAGACAAGGTAACTGGAGTGTGGAGGATTATTATCAGGAGATGGAGATTGCTATGATTCGAGCTAATGGAGAAGAAGACCGAGAGGCTACTATGGCAAGGTTTTTGCATGGGCTTAAATCAAGAAATTTATGATAAGGTGGAGATGCAGCATTATGTGGAGTTGGAAGACATGGTACACATGGCCATCAAAGTATAGCAACAGCTCAAGAGGAGGGGTGGTACACGTGCAGTACATAGTTCGGGTTTCTTCCCCTTGGAAACCGAGTTATGTAAAGAAAGAAGAAAGGCCAGCTGTAAAACCCAAAATTGAGCCAAAACAAGAAAGAACCAGCCATGGTTCTCAAGGTAAATCTGACCCTTTCACATCTCGAAATCGTGACATTAAGTGTTTCAAATGTCAAGGCAGGGGGTCACATAGCAAGCCAATGCCCGAACAAAAGAGTCATGGTGATGCGAGGATAATTGTGAGATTGAAACCGACGATGAATCAGAGCCCGAACTCTATGCCACCAATTGGAGGATGCGAATGAAGGAACAATATGCAGTTGAAGGAAGAATTGTTGGTTGCAAGAAGAGCTTTAAGCGTGCAGGTCAAAGAAGATAAAGAGGTGCAGCGAGAAAACATCTTTCATACTAGATGCCACGTGCAAAATAAGGTATGTAGTCTGATTATTGATGGAGTTAGTTGTACTAATGTTGCTAACACTACTTTGGTGGAAAATTTGGGGCTGTCAACAATTAAACATCCCCGATCTTATAAATTACAATGGCTCAATGATAAAGGGAGAGTTAAGGGTGACTAAACAGGTGTTAGTGTCATTCCGCATTGGAAAATATGAAGATGAAGTTTTGTGCGATGTAGTTCCGATACAAGCTGGACACTTGTTATTCGGCCGACCTTGGCAATTTGATCGGCAAGTTAAGCATGACAGCTTTTACTAACAAATACTCTTTTGTGCTCAATCAGAGAACCATCACTCTTGTTCCGATGACACCGAAGCAAGTTTATGAAGATTAAGTGAGATTACAGAGAGAGAGTGATCAAAAGAAAGAGAGTGATCAAAAGAAAAAGAGTGAAAGTAAACAAAAGAAAAAGAGTGAAAATCAGATAGAGGCCGAGAAAAATGAAAGAGTAAAAAAAAATCAAAATTCGGCCATTGAGAGAAAATCAGAGAGAGAACAAAAGAATTCTTATGCAAAAGCAAGTGAAATTAAGCGAGCAATATTTGCAAATCAGCCAATGGTTGTACTTTGTATAAACAGGTATTTTTGAACACTAATGAAGGAGATGAATGGAAAACTGCTTTTAAAACAAAACATGGTTTATATGAGTGGCTAGTGATGCCATTTGGATTAACTAATGCACCAAGTACTTTTATGTGATTAATGAACCATGTGTTGCATGTTTTCATAGGCAGATTTGTTGTTGTCTATTTTTGATAATATACTCATTTATAGCAAAAACTTAGATGACCATGTTAAGCACTTAAGATCTGTTTTAGAAGTGTTAAGAAAGGAAAAGTTGTTTGCTACCTTAAGAAGTGCACCTTTTGCACCAATAAGCTTGTGTTTCTTGGTTTTATTGTGAGTACACAAGGAATACAGGTGGATGAAGAAAAGATTTACGCCATTCAAGAATGGCCAACTCCCACTTCCGTAAGTCAGGTAAGAAGTTTTCATGGCTTGGCGAGCTTTTACCGACGCTTTATTCGAAACTTCAGCAGCATTGCAGCGCCTTTAACCGAAGTCATCAAGAAGAATGTTCCATTCAAATGGGGAGGGAAACAAGATAAGGCATTCAAACTCATCAAGGAAAAATTAACTAATGCGCCTTTAATTGTTTTACCTAACTTTGCTAAAACATTTGACATTGAGTGTGATGTTTCTGGTATAGGCATTGGAGGCATTTTGATGCAAGAAGGAAGGCCGGTTGCGTACTTTAGTGAGAAATTGAGTGGGGCAACCCTAAACTATCCCATATATGACAAAGAATTATACGCATTGGTTCGAACTCTAGAGAATTGGCAGCACTACCTTTGGCCTAAGAGTTTGTGATTCACACTAATCATGAGTCCTTGAAGCATCTGAAGAGTCAACACAAGTTGAGTAGGAGACATGCCCGATGGGTAGAGTTCATTGAGACATTCCCATATGTCATCCGATATAACAAACGTAAGAAGAATGTGGTAGCTGATGCACTTTCTCAAAGGTACGTGTTAATCTCTACTCTTGAGGCAAAATTACTTGGTTTTGAACACATTAAAGAATTGTACCCTTTTGACCAAGATTTTTATGAGGAATATAGGAATTGTGAGGAAAAGGGCGTGGGAAATCTCTTTAGGAATGGAGATTTATTGTTTCGAGAAAATAAGTTGTGTGTGTCTAATTGTTCATTACAAGACTTATTGGTAAAGAAATCCCATAGTGGAGGGTTAATGGGACATTTTGGAGTTGCTAAGACTTTAGCTATTTTGCAGGAACACTTCTATTGGCTACACATGAAACGAGATGTCGAGAGGATTTGTGATAGATGTGTCACATGTAGGCAAGCTAAGTCCAAAATGCAGCCCAACGGTTTGTATACTCCTTTGCCAATTCCTAGTGAACCTTGAATTGATATTTCGATGGATTTTGTGTTAGGTTTGCCTAGGTCTAAACAAGGAAGAGATTCAATATTTGTGGTTGTGGATAGATTCTCTAAGATGACCCATTTTATTCCATGTCACAAAACGGATGATGCTTCACATGTTGCTGATTTGCTCTTTAGGGAGGTTGTGAGATTACATGGTACGCCTATGACAATTGTTTTGGATAGAGATACTAAGTTCTTGAGTTACTTTTGGAAGACTTTGTGGTGTAAGTTAGGAACTAAGCTCTTGTTTTCTACTACGTATCACCCACAAATTGATGGTCAAACCGAAGTAGTAAATAGGACTTTGTCAATTTTGTTGAGGGCTATCATTAGGAAAAATATCAAAACATGGGAAGAGTGTTTACCACATGTCAAGTTTGCTTACAATCGTATGGTTCATTCTGCTACTAAATTTTCACCTTTTGAAATTGTATATGGATTTAATCCTTTGACTCCATTGGATTTATCTCCTTTGCCTTTGTCTGAGTATGTGAATTTAGATGGCGAAAAGAAAGCTAAATTTGTTAAATAGATCCATGAGAAGGCAAGACTTAGTGTCGAGCGGAGAACAGAGCAATATGCAAAATAAGCCAACAAGGGGCGCCATAAGCTGATTTTCGAACCTGGAGATTGGGTTTGGCTGCACATGCGGAAAGAGAGATTTCCTATTCAAAGGCGTTCCAAACTACTTCCGAGAGGAGATGGTCCTTTTCAAGTCCTCGAACGTATCAATGAGAATGCCTACAAAACTAGATTTACCGGGTGAGTACAATGTTAGTGTTACTTTTAATGTTAGTGTTACTTTTAATGTTACTGACTTGACTCCTTTTGACGTAGGTGATGATTTGAGGACAAATCCTTTTCAAGATGAGGGAAATGATGCAAATGAAGTTACGACATTAAAGGATCCGGTCCAAGTCCTAGTTGGCCCAGGTACGAGAGGTCGGGCAAAGAAATTCAAGGAAGCACTCAACGGGCTGATTCAAGAAATCTGGTCCCAATCAAATTTACGGCCCATTGAGCATAACCCATGTTTTCAACAAAGAAGCATCAATGTGATTCAAACCTAAAGATTTCCCCAAACCTAATTGCAGCAGCAAATATGCATGATTTAGGGGCTAATTGCAGCAGCAACTGATTTTGGGAGCTAATTGCAGCAGTAAATCTGCATGTTTGGGGGCTAATTGATTTAATCAGATACTTTCCTTTATTTGTTAGAGCTGATTGATTCAATCAGATATTTTTCTTTATTTGTTAGGGCTGATTAATTCAATCAGATACTTTCCTTTATTTGTAGGGCTGATTAATTTAATCAGATACTTTCCTTTATTTGCTAGGGCTGATTGATTCAATCAGATACTTTCCTTTATTGTAATTAGCCTATTTAAAGGTGTACATGAATGAAAGAAACAACACAGTTTTATTCACAAAAAAATTGAGAGTTTCTCTTTAGTTCTTTGAAGAACTATTCGAACTTATTGGAATCATTCCGTGGCATTCACAATTCGACTTATCAAATGGAATTTCCACCACTGTTTGTGGCGTCTTCAACATACCAAGGTTCTTACCTCTATATAGGTCATGGGTCGAGGTTTTCCATCCAAAAATCTGATTGTAGACGGTCGTGGTACCTTAGTTGTTGACAGGTCTCGTTATTCTTAGCGATGTTCGTATCAAGTGCAAGTGAAAGAACGCGTCCTGTTGTGTCTGCGAGGTCTTTGACTCCATTTTGAAGCAAACACCACATGAAGGTAATGGCATGAAGCACGGCAAGTGGTGGGCACCTCTCACTTGGTTACGAGAAGTGACTTATTCTGATTTCCTTCACATCGATGTTCTTGTTGTTCTCTACCTGGGTATATCTTTACCTCCCCCAACACCAACTCCCCTTGATACACCACCGATTTATACATTTTGTTTTCCTTCAAATCATAAACTCAAGTCATTGGGCTTTCATCAAAATTCCGTGTAAGTAAAACCTGAGTTTCTTTCAAAGGGGAAAGTATTCATCATTCGTAGTGAAGAATGCTTTAGATTCATTCCAATTTTTGCATTATCAGCAACAAAATATATATAAAAAAAGATTTAAGGCCCTTTTGTTTTCTGGGAAAATTTTAGATCCGTGATTGATGATGACGGTGATGGAGATAGAAATACAATCCAAAAACCCTACACTTGCTGTGTGTGCATGATCATCAATCTACAATTCGATTGATTCTTTTTCGTCTTAGAAACAGAGTAATCTGGCGGCGTTAGCTAGGGTTTGATGACGAAGATGATGGTGGAGATGATGAATTGAAGAGCAAATCGTCAGAGGAGAAACCCTAGAGCGAGAAAACGAAAGGTCAAAAATAGAAGTACTCTCAAAATGCGTAAGCCACTGGTAATAAATAATAATAATACCCAACATTGTAAAAATAAGATGGGGTTACTTTTATAAATCTCATAAGTTTAGTGGGGAAAATAAATATTATCTTTTCTTCCCCTAGATTTTTGAATTTCAAAGTACGGGTTTTTGACGCGGGAAAAGAGTGGAGGCGTGATCGAAACAAGATTCGGGAGTACGTGGAATCAGTGAAATTATTGAAATGTACGGGGAATGTGGCTGAGGTTGAGTGACACATGTCGGTTGGTTATTGGTTGGAAGTTTACGTGGCTGTGATGAATTTGCATGTTAGTGACACATTAACACCAACCTCGTTCGGCCATTCTAGATCTCCTCTCTCTTCTCACCTAAGCCAGTTTTTTTTTTTTGGGTACAACACCTAACCAGTTTGTGTGGTGGTAACTAGTGAGTTCTGATTTTTGTAAATACTAGTAATTAATTTTACATCAATCGAAAATAATTATAAATCATTAAAGAGCAAAAGTGATTACGTTTTTGTTAAAATCAAATGAAAATAATTGTTTTTAGATTAAAAATATTGGAAATAGAATGAAATTACATTATATTTGATGTAAAGATTTAATTATTTTAAAATAAAAGCTTTACTTTACCAGAAAAAATAAGAAAGTATAAACGTTAAAGAAAGAATTAAGAAAGTAAATTTTAATAATTTTATTAATTTATTTTACATATGTATATATTTTATTATTATATTAACTGTTAATTTTGTTGTGATATAATTAGATAGATTAAATTAGATTGAATTTATATATAGATTTATTAGATTAATCATGAATTAATAGATTCAATTGTCACTTAAAAGTTTAGAGCAAATAAACTTTATTTAATTAAGAGTTTACTAAGTTTGACGAAATTCTTAATCGAGTCCCTAAAACAAAATGAATTATCTAGCAGATAGATTACATTTTTATGTTTGTATATGGAAAGTTGACTTTGTTTCGGTGTTTAGTATACAAACGATATGTGTCTCTACAGATTAAATATTTGTGGACATTGAGGTTATAATTTGATTTGAAGTATATATTAGGATGACTAAAAATTGTAATATTTATAATGTAAATTATATAACCAGTTAGGAAAACTTATGTAAATAAGATTTGTCAGAAGAAAAAAGAGAGCACATAAAAATATAATTTTCAATAAATATAAAAGATATTTTTATTATAGAATTATATTAGAAATTACTTATTCTTTCACATTTTTTTAGAAGTTAAGAATCATTAACTTCTCAAAAAAGTAAAAAATGAACTTTTTAAAAACTTTTACTTTTTAAAAAAAATACATAAAAATATACTTAAAAATATATAAAAGTAATTTTTTTTAAAAAAATAAGTATGTCCAAACATACTTTATATCATATTTAAGGCACTTTTGAAAGTGTATTATTTTTTAATTTTAATGTGTGCTTGGATTAACTTATTTTGTGATTAAAATAACTTATAATCAAAATTTTATTGAAAGAACTTTTTTTAAAAAAAAGCAATTTTTCCTTAAAAGAAATTTTCCCAAATATGTGCTTAGTCTTATGAATTTGTTAGTTTAGAAATTAAGAGGAGGATTTGAACATGATTTTTTTTCTTTAATGAATATCTAATTATTACATGAACTATTATTCAAGTGGTTAATTTTTTTTTAAAAAAAGAAAGAGAGAAAAGAATCAAATAACCAGCAACAGTATATTAGACTTGTTAGAAATTTAATGACATACTCAATCTTTAATTAACTCATAGACATCTACCAAACGTCCCTAACTATATTTTTTTGCTTGTCTTTGAGAGATCTTAGCCCCCCTTTTTTTTGGTTTAATTTTATTTTTATTTCACGTTTAATTTCTTTTAAATCTGACCCTCCCTGAATAATGATATTTTTCTCCTTTGTCTTGGTCTAACTTCACCTAATGTAACATTAGTTCACAAACTTGTAAATTGAATTAACTCACATTCCACTGAAATTTTCTCTTTAGCACAATTGGCCCTCTTTTTTTTTTTAGGTGACTCATTAATTGTATGAGAAAAATGGAAACTACTAAAAAATCTGAAAATTAAATTAAAAAGTAAATTACTTTCAATTTCTTCTCTATTTACCTGCCCTCTATTTTTAAAACTTACACATACTCTTTAAATATTTTTAAAGCCTACATATATTCTTTAAGTACTTACACATATCTCTCTTATATTTTGAAAACATAATACACATAAATCTATCGAGAATGAGGTCTACTTAAATACTTAGAAGATATGTGTAGTGTAGGTTTTGAAAATAAAAAAAAATTTATAAAACTAATAAACAGAGGAGATATTGAAACAATTTACTTTAAATTGAAAGGTGAAAGATGACAACACAATAATCACAAAGTGACTTATATACTAGTAGTAGAGTAATTAATACTATAACTAACTAACTAATTATCAACTAACCACAATATGTGGTAATAATAATATTTAAGAAGATTAAATAAAATTTTCAGACCTTGGTCAATTTCATGCTTATCGACACCACTCTTTAAATTCTCTTGAAAAATGATTTATTAAAATTCTGTATTGACTCTTGAGTGAGAGTATATAAAATATATAGACTTCCTAAATTTTAGATCATTTGCAAATAATAATTTGAACTTTAAAATCATTTTAATTAATAACTAAACTATTACAATTATACTAAATAAATCATTTCATCTACTTTCAATTCATTTTAAATAATTTTTTATTCAATTTAAAATGAATGAAAGATCGCTAAAAAAGTTTATTTGTGTAATTATTATAATTTAAGTATTAATTAAAATAATTTTAAAGTTTAGTAGTTATTTGCAAATGACTTAAAATTTAAAGAGTTTGTATACTTTTTTTCTTTATAAATAAAAAAAAAACTAAAGTTTTCCATTGAAAATTCTTAATGGAATGAAGAGCAATGAAATTTGGCTTTATGGATGCATTTGTCATATTGGTTATGCTACTAACAAGAGAGTGACATTTATCTTGAAATTTGATTCATGGGAAGCTATCAATATTGAACAACTGCTATAAGTTTCATTCCTTTATGGAATGTCATATATATATATATATATGTGATATCACTGTAGGCTTGGTGGCCACTTCTGTATATCATGTGCTTTGGAGAAGGGAACGAACTGACAAATGCTCTTGTCAATATGAGAGCAAACCAAGCAACTCCTTTGTTAGATTTGTCAAATCTACTTGAGATACAGCACCTGCTCTTAGCCAAATGAGTGAGTTATTTTATATTAAAATTTTTTATAAAACATAATAAAAAACTTAATATTAAAAAAATATATAATTCAAGTAATCGATTAATTAAGTTAAAATTTTTTTAATGTTTATTTAAATTAATTTATTTTATATTTAAAATAATTTATAATTAAAATATTAATGCATGTTAGGTAATATGTTAATTTTATAAAAAAATTATTTTTTTAAAGATTGAGTATGTATTTAGGTTAACTTATTTTATAATTAAAATAATTTATAATCAAAATTTTACTGAAAAAATTTTTTTAAAAAAATATTTTTTCTAATAAATAATTAATTTCCAAACATGAACTTAATTATTAAAATTTTAATTATAAACTATTTTAATTATAAAATTAATTAATTTAAATACATACTAAACTAAAAAAACTTAAAAAATAACAAATTGAAGTGAGTGAGAACATGTTCATACCCAGACTCATAGAGGAGCATTCACGTGAGGTTGCTATCCATGAAAAGAGACAGAGAATCTCAGAATGTGATGAGTAAATGAGTAAAAATTGATTGTGGGTGCATGAGTCATCATGACCTTATTATTTAACTTTCTGAACATAATGAATCAGATTCTTGCCAAGTCTAATTCAGAAACAGGTACTCCTATAAACTTCGCCAAATAACTCTTGCTCTCCCCTAAAGCATGTGATATATAATAACCTCTAATTGTTGTGGTAGATGATATTGATTTTGTGTTGTCAAATTTTAAATTTAGTGCTGTCTTCATAACTACAATTGTTTTAATACTGGCGGGCACTTGGCTTGGCTTCTCTATTAGTAACACAACAGCAGTATTATTTATGTAACTTGTAGGCTAATAATCGGTGATAATTGCTTAAGTGTTTGTATCATTTGCTGCTACAATTGAAAAAAAAACAGGTACCTCTACAAACTTGCTCAGATAGCTCTTGGTCTATCCCCTAAATCACGTGATAAGACTATAATTTTTATGGCAGATGATAATATTGTTCCTTGTATGTTGCTGCAAGAGAAATGCAAAACACTTGGCTTTTGAACTACAACTACTTTGGTACTAGCCATCACTTGGCTCATCTGCTAGAAGTGCAGTACTATTTATGTAACACCAAAACTAATAAAATGCTTAAGCATATCTAAATTTAAATTTTACAGAAAAAAAAAAAAAAAAATTTAAACATCATCACCAACACATTATAGCCAATTAAAAATTTAGGCATTTTATAAAGTGACATCTTCAGGGAAGCATGATTTACTCATTTACTGATCTCTAAAGAACTTCATAGCCTACAGTTCGGTGCCTAACTAAAGAGTAAGTGAAGATGAGAGTAGAAGGATTTGTGGTCCAACAACCAGAGACATCTTGGAAGTTGGACCTCGGTCAAGTACCCTATCTCAATACTAACATTTTAGGCACATCTTTCAATGTTTAATAGTCAAAATCAAGGCTGATTAATGTTTCTTTTGCTTCATTTTGGTGCTCCATGATGCTTTACTTTAACCAGCAATATATGCAACTTAATTCTTTGCATTGGTGTTGATTAAATGTTACTTTTGCCATTCTTCTAAGTTGTTTGTTTCTTTGATAAATAAGAACCAGCAATACGACTAGTGGTAAATAGTATTCCTTCTCTATGTTAGACCAGGCTTATGTGTAGCAACTTGAGTCAAGTAGATTAAAGCTTACCAGCTCAAACAAGACCTTCAAAGAGCATGCTCTCAGGTATGTAGTTCTTTTTTCTTTTTATATATAACTTCATATAAGTAGTTCTTTTTTCTTTTTATAACACTTAATGATTATTATTTGTAGTGTTAAATGTTATAATATTATATGTTGTAATTTGTATACATCTCTATGATTATTATTTGTAATATACATTGTTGTGTTAAATGCTATTTTTTTTACTATTTTAGGAATCTTTCAACAATATCCAGTTTCTCAAGTGCTGAAAATACACTTGCAGGTATTTCTTTTATTGACAAGTACTTCGTCATCTTTTTATTGCTCTTCTATTCATTTAGTTATCCAATATCTCATTAATTAGAGTTTAAAAACAGAATGTTTAAGTAAATACTCATTAGAGAAACTTGGTTAACATAGAAACACAAGTTTTAGTTCAGCACTTAAATAGTTACAAGTTACTCATATAACAATTTATACATTCATCAAGTTATTTTTTAAGACACATTTAACTTAGGATTGAGCCACAAGATACTGTACATAGGTGCAGCAACATATAAGTCCCATAATCCTTTACAATCCATGATTACATAGAGACATGAAACTAAGTAAAATTCTTGTGATTGTCATGCAGGTTGTGGAGAGTGGAGAGTTAAATTTGTTTACAGCTCACTCTCATGATTAGGAGCCATATTTGATTTGAAGTTTCTGAACTGAAAGCTTTACCATACTTTCGGAGTTCTTTTGATTAGGTGGGAGGGATCCTTTTTATGGCATATTTTTTTGTTTATTGAAATTGCTAGGAAGATAATACTGTAGGCTAAATACAGTGAAAGATTCCTTTCCTTTATTTGGAATGATGTTCATTGATGCTTTTATGGAGCAAACAATCTATTTGATTGGGTTCCATATGATACTAGGTCATTTATTTGGAATGATGTTCATTGATGATGTTCATTGATGCTTTTGAGTTTAAGCAATGTTTAAGAAAAGCAGTGTCTTCATGGCCTTTTTGGCTTATAGTAATATGATTTAGGATTCAAAATGTATGTACATGGGTTTGCACCAACTTGTGGTGGTGTTAATAACTTTTTTTACTGCTCTTGGGGGAATAGGAGATGTAGACATGAAGAAGTCTAACTAGTAGAATGTTACATCTAATTAAATTTTGTTCTGCTTTAGTTGGAGTGTTTTGATTGCCTAGCAGTCGTTAGAATTAAACCAGTAGCCACGTTCAGACCTGCCAAGCCAATTTGTTTTAGCTAGTTTAGTATAAATTAGTAGACATAAGTGGCAGATTTCTAATTACAGTGAGTTAGATTTCTAATTACAGTGAGTCAAACTGATAAAGTTCCTAAGATGATACTTCTTATTTGCTTGAAAAAGTTTTTGATATTCTAGTGTCCTTGTGGACTGCTAATTTATTTCAAGTCTCTCTATCATGTCTTTGGAATAAACTTTTTGCATTAATTGACTCACTTTCGCTCTCTTCTCATTGATGCATGCAATATCTTGGGCTCTTATTTCAACAAGATCTGGGCTTTTACTTGACACCCAACTTTATGTCTATGCCTTGTGTCTTTTGCTATCTTTGCAATTGATTAGCATGAAATTGATGCATTTTTATTTTTGTGCCTTCTAAAAGAGGAAATTGTATGCTTTTAAAGTGTTTTACTTTTAAAGTATTGTATGCTTTTGCATTCATTTATATATATTCATTCTTCAAAATTTCAGGCTTTATTTTTCAGAGCTTGTGAGAGACCAATTGCAGTCGGTGGACCTCTCATCTATAAGGTAAGTAAATCCAAAAATTGAAAATTTAATTTATCCTTTAGTTATGAAATTGCCGCTTGGAGCATTCAAATTACTGTGCCTGCCTGTTATTCTTTTAAAGCATGGGCCAGAGTAATTGTTTTTATTAGGGCTTGATCTTCAATGTTACTTGAATTATCTTACTGATGTTCTTGGATTTAAAATAGCTATAAATGTGCCTAATTCTTGTTTCTAGTGAACATTTGAATTTATGTGCCTGTCATTCTTTTACATCATAGGCCATAATCATTTTCATAATGGCTTTGTCTGCAATGTTCCTTGAACAATCCTAAATGTGATATATGGCTATAAATGTGCCTATTCTCTTGCCTAGATTGGTTTCAGGATCCAATGCAATAATCCACAGCACCTTTGTTTAATTGTATTTCACTTTTTCTGTGGACTTTGCCTCATTATGGTCTTTCTTGTTAACTATGCTATTTGGTCTTTTGCTTTTGGTTTTCTTGTTTTAAATGTAATTTCTAGCATGTATGAGGATTGGGATATCTTGGTTTGTGATTGTAGTGCAAAGCTTTCTGATCTTGTGATAAGACTGGACCAGAACTCAAGGTTTTTAAAAGGAAACAAGTGTTTATCTCCTCTGCTACTCAATTTCCAGTAGGGAAACTGAATAGAGGGGCTGAATGTTACAAGGTAGCTAGAAAAGAAGAAGAAAAATTATAGAATACTCGAGTAATTTTGAGGATACTCGGCTTCCTCCCTCACTGTCCTCTCTTAGTTCTTTCCTACCTTTCCTACTAGCTTACATGCATATTTATAGGGTCGCACCCTCCCTCTCCCGTCACACCCTTCTTTTGAATTCACGCGGGAACTCCATCCCATCACAACCCTCCATGCCTCCTGAGGAGTCACGCGGAAGCTCAGCGTGTCATGCAATCTGTCTCTCCTTCAGTGCACGTTGGCAGCAGCTCACCCACCCGTGTGGCGTAAGTCAGTTACTCCTAGTTACCGGATCTTCAGGGCTGTTGCAGGGTTCTGATACCTTGCTTTTCCTGAACCTCCTCCTAACATACACCCTAGGGGTCGTATCAATACTCCCCTCCAGGAGTTTCACCTTGTCCTCAAGGTGAAAAAGTTGGGAATTGAGTCTGGATGTGAGACATCAGTTCCCAGGAGTTTTCACAGGCCGGAAGATCCTTCCATTGTATGAGTACCTCCTGATGAACCTGCTTCATTGGTGCGGACATCCGTGACAGCTGCTAGTATCACCTGTAATTCCATGTCGTCTGAAAGGAAGGGAGGCAATGGTTGACTTGTTTTTGAAGTGGCTATGGATTTTTTGAGGAGGGATACGTGGAAAGTAGGATGACTGCGGCTCCCCTCCGGAAGTTTTAAAGTATTGACCACTTATTCCAACTTTGGTGAGTATCTCATAAGGACCATAGTACCGTGGGCTCAGCTTCTGATTGATCCTTTGAGCCAGGGAACGTAGTTTGTAGGGCTGAATTTTGAGGAAAACCAATTCCCCTAGTTGATAGATCACTTCTCGTCTACGCTTATCAGCTTGCAACTTCATACGGTTTTGTGCCTGAGTGAGATTATCCTTGAGTGTAGCTAACATCTGATCCCTTTCAGCTAGCAGTTGATTAACCTCTTCCACGGCTGACGGGCTAACTGATCCTTTTAGTAGAGTAGGTGGGTCTGTACCATATAAGGCCTTGAAGGGGGTAAGTTTGGTGGAACTGTGGTAATTGGTGTTATACCAAAATTCCGCCCAGCTGAGCCATTTAGGCCATTGCTTTGGTTTGGTTGGTGCCTGTGATGCATCTGAGATAAGTTTCCAAACATCTGTTGACCACCTCGGTCTGCCCATCCGACTGAGGGTGGTTTGCTGAAGTAAACTTGAGCTTGGTTCCCATTTCCTTGAACAGCTCAGTCCAGAAATGATTGATAAAGAGCCTGTCTCGGTCGGTGACGATGGATGCTGGGATGCCATGCAACCGGACAATGTCTTTGATAAAGACATCAGCGTTCAAAGACATCAGCGACCTCTTTAGCTATGAAGGGATGACCAAGGGGCATAAAGTGGGCATATTTGGTGAGTCTATCGACCACCACTAAAATGGTATCCACCCCGTGAGCTCTCGGTAGTCCACCTATGAAGTCCATCTATATATCGGACCAGGTATGAGCTGGGATAGGTAATGGTTGTAGCAGCCCTACAGGGGATAACACTCTGGTATTTGTTTCTTTGGCATACTCCACATGCAGCCACATATCGTTGGAATATCCTTCTTCATACTCTCCCAGTACACTAGTGCTAAAATTCGCTTAAAGGTCTTGAAAAAACCAGAATGTCCTCCTACTGCAGTGTCGTGGAATTCCTTAAGAATGAGGGCAACCGTTGTAGATGTCTTAGGTAGAACTAAACGATCCTTATACAGTAGCTTGGTCTCCTCTGAGTTAGGTAACCTAGGATGAGAGTCGGGTTGCAGTAGTAAATCCTGCATTACCAGACTTAATTTGGGGTCTGCCCGAACTTCTTCAGCCAAACTGTCCAACCCCTGAAAATGAATTGTGGAGATAGCTCCAAATTGCATCCGACGGGATAAAGCATCTGTAGCTTTATTGTCAATACCAGGTTTGTAGTGGATTTCGAAATCAAAACCAATAAGCTTAGAAATCCACTTGTGTTGATCTTCTCCCATTAGCTTCTGATCTGTGAGGAATTGGAGACTCTGTTGGTCTGTATGGATGGTGAAGTGTCTTCCTATCAGATAGTGTCGCCATTTTTGAACTGCAAAAACTACCGCCATTAACTCTCTTTCATAAACTGATTTGGCTTGAGCCCACTCAGATAGTCCTTGGCCGATGTAAGCTAATGGTCTGCCCTCTTGCATTAACACCGCTCCAATGCCTATGCTGGAGGCGTCTGTTTCGATTGTGAATGGTTTGGAGAAGTCTGGGACTGCTAAGACTGGAATGTTGGTCATGGCCGACTTTAACTGCTCAAAAAGCCAGTTGAGCCTCCATCCCCCAAGAAAAATTATCCTTCTTGAGAAGGTTCGTCAATGGCTTAGCAATCTTTCCATATCCCTGGACAAATTTGCGGTAATAGCCTGTGAGACCAAGAAAGCCTCGGAGACCCTTTTGATCTTTAGGAACCTGCCAGGACTGCATAGCTTCCACCTTCTTGGGATCAGCTGCCACCCCTTCATGTGAAATGTAATGGCCCAAGTATTCAATCTGATGCTGCCCAAAAGCACATTTCTTCTTGTTCACGTACAACTGCTGTTTCCATAGCTGTTGCAGCACCAGCTGAAGGTGCTGCAGGTGAGACTGTTGGTCTTTGTTGTATATGAGGATGTCATCGAAAAATACTAGGACAAACTTCCTTAAGAATGGCCTTAACACTTCATTCATAAGTGATTGAAAAGTGGAGGGAGCATTGGTCAAACCAAATGGCATGACCAGAAATTCATAGTGGTCGACGTGAGTTCTGAAGGCTGTCTTAGGAATGTCTTCTGTGTTCATTTGTATTTGATGATATCCAGATTTAAGATCCAGTTTGGAAAAACACCTCTGCACCTCCTAGTTCGTCCAGTAATTCATCTATAACTGGGATAGGAAACTTATCTGGAATGGTGATCTTATTAAGAGCCCTGTAGTCTACGTAAAAATGCCAGCTGCCATCCTTCTTTCTTACCAATATAACAGGACTGGAGTATGGACTACTGCTAGTCCGGATGATCCCTGCCGTTAACATCTCCTCCGCAATCTTTTCCAATTCGTTTTCTAGTAATGCGGATACCAGTAAGGTCTCAGATTTGGAATTTGGGCTCCTTCTCGCAGGGTGATGGTATGATCGTGCTGTCTGGCTGGTGGTAAGCCTTGGGGGTTACTAAATACATCTTCGAATGCTGCCAGTACCGTCTGTAACTCTGCCCAATCCGTGTTGCCTATTTCCGGTTTGGCTGTGACCATCTTGTATTCTACGAATGTATCCTTCTCCGGAGTCCTGCAGGACTTTCATCATGGTCTTTAGGGATGCTGACGCCTTACAGAGGGAGGACTCACCCCTGATTGTGATTAATTCCTGAGCCACTTTAACCTCAGAGTGAGATCTCTAAAGTTGGCCCGAATTTCTCCAAGACTTTCCAACCAATCCATCCCTAATACCACGTCTACACCTCCTAACTCAAACAGATAGAAGTCCTGAATCACCTCTACTCCCTGCATGCGCAGTGCTACTCCTCGGCATATCCCTTTACTCCATATTTTATGTCCATCCCCTACCTCCACCAGATATTCTAGAGTATCAGATATCGGTAGTTGCAGCTTCTGGACTATCCCTTTCGCAATAAAATTATTGGAAGCTCCGCGTCAACTAGGATCACCAACTTTTCTCCCTTTATCTCCCCCCACAGCTTAAAGGATTTCTTAGAAGTCATCCCTATTATGCTGTGCATGGACAGTTGTAGTTCTCTGCTAGTTTCTTCCACTTGCTCCTATCCCCTGTCCTCCACCAATGCTTCTTCTTCGGGTGTCTTGATCAGCAGAACATGAAACTGCTTGTTTTTGCACACATGCTCTGGGCTATACTTCTCATCACATCTGAAGCAGAGCCCCTTCCTCATCCTTTCCTGGTACTCTTCATCCGAAAACCTCCTTGATTCCTTCTTTCGGTTGGTTCTGGATGCACCTTCCGCAGCTTTATTCCCTGTGTTGGTATTTAGGGATATAGCCTTAGTTTGGTTACCTGTTCCTCCTTTCTGTATTTCGTTATTGTTTTTTCCTCCATAATCTGTTGATTTAGAGGATGGAGCAGCTTTGTAACTCCAGCAGGACGTCTTGCCAGCTGCTGTATTAAGCTTTCCACACGTCCGGTTTTTCTCCTCAATCAACAACGCTTGATCCATCAGATCAGTTAATGAATCTAATCAATGCAGTTTCAATTCTACTCTTATTTCTTCCTTCAATTTGTTTAAAAATACTCCTCTCAGGATATCTTCATCAGCATGTCGCAAGGGTCCAGAGATTAACTCAAAATTTTCTCTGAATTCCCCCACTGACCCCGTCTGCCGTAGTCCCAGGAGTATCTCAAATGGATTCCCCGCCAAACTCGGTTGGAAGCGCCTTAGTAGAGCTTCTCTGAACCTAGTCCATGTGATCTCCACCGTGTGTGCCTCCCACCATTGGAACCAATTCAGAGCTCTACCTTCTAACGCCAGAATTATGGCCTGTACTTTCTCTCTATCAGGAATGGAGTTGATAAGAAAGTACCTCTCTACTCTATTTAGCCACCCATAGGTGTCGTCTCCGGAGAAGAGTGGTAATTCCATCCTACTCCATCTGTCTCCCTGGTACACCCCTCTAGGAGTGCCATAATTTCGTTCTACCTCTCCTTCATCATCAGAATTCACCTCTGTTCTCCTCCGTGAGGTTTCAGGAGTCTTTCCTCGGAGGAGTTTCATCATCTCCTGTTGCATTACTTCATTCTGTCTCTCCCGTAGCTCCCTTGCCTGCCGATCTTCTACTGCTTCTCTCCTCCATTGAAGGACTTCTTCCCTCCAACCCTCCATCAAACTCATGCTGCATTCCAGAGCTTCTATCCTGACCTCCATTCGTGTGTGAACCATAGCACAGCTCCCAAATCGGGAGCTCTGATACCAGTTGATAAGAGTGAACCAGAACTCAAGGTTTTTGATAGGAAACAGGTGTTTATCTCCTCTGCTACTCAATTTCCAGTAGGGAAACTGAATAGAGGGGCTGAATGTTACAAGGTAGCTAGAAAAGAAGAAGAAAAATTATAGAATACCAGAGTAATTTCGAGGATACTCGGCTTCCTCCCTCACTGTCCTCTCTTAGTTCTTTCCTACCTTTCTTACTAGCTTACATGCATATTTATAGCGTCGCACCCTCCCTCTCCCGTCGCACCCTTCTTTTGAATTCACGCGGGAACTCTACCCCATCACACCCTCCATGCCTCCTGAGGAGTCACGCGGAAGCTCAGCATGTCATGCAATTCGTGTCTCCTTTAGTGCACGTTGGCAGCAGCTCACCCACCCATGTGGCGTGAGTCAGTTACTCCTAGTTACCGGATCTTCAAGGCTGTTACAAGGTTCTGATACCCTGGTTTTCCTGAACCTCCTCCTAACATACACCCTAGGGGTCGTATCATCTTGCTTTAGCCTTTGGAAAAATTTATGAAGGAGAAGGTTTCAAGTACATTAGGAATGTTTTGAAACCTCCAGATTGCTACAGCTTAAACTGCTGTTGTTTCTTGTTGGTGTAATAGCATAGCTGCTGCTGGGAAATATTTAAATGAATACAGGAAAGCCATTCTTGTTATGATGGGAAAATCCAATCAAACACTGTGCAATAACATCTAAATATTCTCCATAATTCCTGTTCAATGATTGTCCCACGGTAATCGATTCAAGCTGGACACAAGTTAATTATTAAATACTTGTGAATATTTCTTATGGATGCTTATGTGCTAGAGATGGCTTAGGGGTTTTAGGATTATATAGTACAGAAGTTGGAAGGAAAGGAACATTAGGATTTGTGACAGTAATAAGTAAAGAATGAGATAGAAGACTTGATTTAAATTCTGAAAGACTTGATTTATGGAAGATAAGGAACATTAGGACTTGATCTAAAACAATATGCCTCTGAAGTCTGATTTAGCTTATTTTCAGCACATTTTGTACCTGGAATCATTAAAAATTCTCCATTTATAAGGCACAACAGGAATGGCTTTCCTCTTTTAGTTAGTGGTGTTCCTCCTAATGCATTCATCGAAACTGGTCAATTTTTTACAATTTAATTTATATTTAAATTATATTTAAAATGTTATATTTGAAAATGTTTACATTTTAATCATGATTTAAATTTCAATTTTGATTTTACATACTCGTGAGGATTTATTCGTTGCTTCTCTATATTCTGACTTAGTAAGAAGAGAATGTAATAGTATATAACAAGAACTTGTTGAGTAGTGGAAGGGAATCTACCCTTGGATATTGCTGCTTGGAACATTCAAATTGCTGTCCCTGTTATTCTTTTAAATCATGGGCCACAGTAATTGTTTTTATAAGGGCTTGATCTTCAGTGTTACTTGAATTATCTTAATAATGTTATTGGAATTACAATAGCTATAAATGTGCCTAATTCTTGTTTCTTGTAAACATTTGAATTTTTGTGCCTGTCATTCTTTTACGTCATGGGCCATAATAATTTTCATAATGGCTTTGTCTGCATTGTTCACTGAATTATCCTAAATGTGATATACATGTATAAATGTGCCTTATTCTCTGGCTTAGATTGGTTTCAGGATCCAATGCAATAATCAATAGCACCTTTGTCTTATTGTATTTCACTTTTTTCCTTGCTTTTCTTGTTTTAAATGTATTTCTAGCATGCATAAGGATTGGGATGTCTTGGTTTGTGATTGTAGTGCAAAGCTTTTTTATCTTGCTCTAGCCTTTGGAAAAATTTATGAAGGAGAAGGTTTCAAGTACATGAAGGAATGTTTTGAAACTTCCAGATTGCTACACCTTAAACGGCTGTTGTTTCTTGTTGATGTAATAGCACAACTGTTACTGTTTAATTGTTGGTGAAATAGCAGTAGCTGCTGCTGCATCTTGTTGTGCACTTTGTTGGTGCTTCACCTTGTGTCATTCTTTCCAAAAGATGTTAAAACACTACCCAAAAAAAAATGGGCCCATTTGATGTTGAACTAAAATTCCTATGAAAGGGAGTGGTTAGACCTGTAAAAAATCTGTTCACTTGGGCATCAAAACTTTCAGAGATGAGGGGGATTTACTGTGTTAGGATATATTTAGAATGTGTTTAGGATATTTATAATATCTTTAGAATATTTTAGGAGATCTTTAAAATATATTATAGAGTCAATTAGTTCTCTAATTGAGGAAGCAATTTTAGAAGTCGTATTCTAATTTCATTAAGTTTCTTGTATTTCCTTATTTGATTAAAATTACTAGAATATAAAGAGGGATTAGTGGTTTGTCTTTTGTATCACATCAAAGACATCTATCACATACTAATGTTTAATCTTCATTCTCTTTTCTTCTTTTTCCTTACCTAAATCCTATAATTTCAACATGGAATCAGAGCGGTACCATCCATCTTGAGGGTGTCCATGCTTTCTGCTATGTCGAGTTCTATAAAACTCCTTTATAAATTCTCCTTTATTGTTTTCTCAACCCATTTCTTTCATCTTTTTTATGATACTCTAATGCAATGAGCATGACTTGGTAATTGGATTTTCTTATTGTTCTATGATTCTCCTATTTTGGCTTAGTCTTGGGTGAGATACTAGATTCTTGCCCCTAATTGATTCTGCTTCCACTGTTTGGCTCCATTCTAGCTTTAGTCTCCATTCCTGTGTTTGGTTTTGTTTCTACAGCATAGATCTTTTCCAATGTTGGCATAGCATTGAGGGGGAGTGAGAATGACATTGGTAACTTTTCTTTGATACAAGTGTTCGTCATGTTGTTCTTTTCCCATCGACAATCATTTCGATGATACTTCTTTCCCATTGATGAGTCATACCACATCTCTTCAATGCTAGTGTTTGTCATGTTCTCTTCCTACTGATAAGTCATGTCAGTGGTGACTTCTTCTCAATACTAGTGTTCGTGATGTTCTCTTTTTCATCGACAATCATTCCGATGGTGACTTCTGTCCCACTAATGAGTCATACTAGTGGTGACATCTCTTCAATACTAGTGTTTGTCATGTTATTCTGTTCCCGTCGATGCTCATTCCGATGGTGTTTTCTTTTCCATTGATGAGTCATATCAATGGTGATTTCTTTTCAATACTAGTGTTTGTGATGTTGTTCTCTTACTATATCGACTATTATCGATGGTTATTCTGATGGTGACTTCTTTCTCATTGATAAGTCATACTAGTAGTGATATCTCTTCAATACTAGTGTTTGTCATGTTATTCTCTTCCTGTCGATAACTATTCCGATGGTGGTCTCTTTTCCATTAATGAGTCATACTAGTAGTAACATTTGTTTAAAACTAGTGTTTGTCATGTTATTCTTTTTTCATCAATGATCATTCAGATGGTGACTTCTTTCCAACTGATGAGTCATACTAGTGGTGTTTCTTCTCAAGTTGTCTGGGTCTGTCATCTGGTCAAACAAAACCCTAGAATCTCTTCTTCTCAAGTTGTTTGAGTCTGTCTTCTGGTCTAATAGAATCCTAACTTTTTAGGCTGATGATCATTCTAGTCGACTTGCTGAGTTATCTTTCTAGCAATGTTCATTTCTCTAGCGTCTTCAGCATCGTTAGTCCACTTTATATTTATGTTATTTATTTAAAGTATTTATTTGTAATAAACTTAAAGCTTAGAATATCTTTAGCATATTTATAATATCTTTCGAATATTTTAGAAGATCTTTAGAATATATTATGGAGTCAATTAGTCCTCTAATTGAGGAAGTAATTTTAGGAGTCGTATCCTAATTTCATTATGTTTCCTATATTTCCTTATTTGATTAGGATTACTAGAATATAAATAGGGGTTAATATTTTTTCTTTTGTATCAAATCAAACACGTCTATCACATACTATTATTTAATCTTCATTTTCTTTTTTTCCTTTTCTCTACCTAAATCCTATAATTTCAACACACTGAAATCCACAATACCCATGAAATGTATTGTGTTATGCTCACAAACTTTGACTGTATCAGAGATGTGGGTTTTAATATGATGGTTGCTTGAAGACTTATTTACTCTGCTGTCTCTTTGGTGTTCTCAAGGTAGCGTTGGTGATGTTGATCCACTTTACAAGTGAGCTTCCTCTTCTAACTCCTATTTACTTTCCAAGTTTTATCTATATATGTGATTGGTTTTAGTCAAGGTTGTCAAAATTGCATGTTGGATCATGAAATCACACAATTTTACGCATGTGCTTAGCTAGAACAATCCCGATCCCAGCTGAGAACTTGGTATGCTGGGATTGTGTTGGGCTCGCGTCCCAGCACGTAAAGTTGGTAGGCTTAGATCAATCACACCACTTCTCCATTTTAGTTCTTGGAACAAGTTACTTTTGAAAAAAAAAACTTGCCCGAAACAGCTTTCCACTTGAGTGAATCCCCAGTTGTTGCTGTGATTGAATCTCAAAATAGAGACCTGCAACTGAAGCGCAGGACTTACAACTTGAGCTAGTGTGTCTGGGTGCTGCAAACTGGAGCTTTTGGAGCTTCTAGGTGCTGCTGTGTCTGGTGTGAAAGGTAGCTTCTGAGGTCTGAGTTCTGGCTTTAAGGCAATAGGCTTCTAGTTGTTGGGTTTGAAATTAAGGGACTAGAAATTGTAGGATACGACTGGGGTTCATTATAACAGCAATAGTATAAAGCTTAGGTATCATTTTTTGACCATTAGGTGCCTTATGAGGTGTGGGTTTGATTTATATATAAAATTATATATTTCAATGGAGTAGTTTCCATTTCATTATTTTTGTCGTTTTCTTCTGGTATTAAAATGACACTATTGGGGAATGCTTCAGCATTTATCACTTTAGTTTCCAACTTTCCATTATGATTTTATTTTAGAGAATTAATACATTAATAAAAAAATATAAATGAGTATTTTGAATTAGAGTTTAATTAAACATTGATTTTGCCTATCTATGTTACTTTATATGTGTATATATGTGTGTGAATATAGTTTTGTATTATAGGTAAGAGCTTACGATCCGTGTTACGATCTCACATTTTATGTGTCTACCTTCCCTTTTCGATCCTAGGTAGAATCTTGAGTTTGACAACCTTAGTTTTAGTAGCTTTTGGGAATTGTACTTTAGCAGGTATCTCTCGCCATTATTAAGTTTGCATAGATTACAGACTTATACACTTCAATGCGCAATGAGCTCCTAAGCTTGATTTAAGACTCAATTTGTATGTGTGAAAAATACCATTTGAGCCATAATGCAGTAAATATATCAAATCAGTGGGAGAGTGAAGAGCTATTTCATTTATAAAGGTAGATTTTTATATTTGGGCTTCATAGGCGTACATTTGAATTTAGTTTTTCTTTGACAATTTAGTACTTATGACACATGTTATCAAAATCTTTTACACGGTTCGAAATTTGTTACATACTTACATGTATATGAAGTGTGCATAGTGGATAATGCAAATGAGAGACCTAAGTATTATATACTTCTTTTTCATCTAACTGAAAATGGTTCGTGTGATCTTTAGTTGACTTGCTTTTAAAATTAAATTGAAATCTATATTGATTTTGTTGTAGTTGTGGCAATATGAGTTTTGTTAGGTTGCCTAAAGTTTTGCTTGAAACATAGGAATAAGGAGAGTTACACAGGAAGGGAGAAGACGCTTTAGCTCTATTTATATATTACTTATATTTAAGTTTTTACTTGAGTATCTTTGGTTCAATTGATTTTCAGTTAGTTTCTTGGTCATTATTTGGAGGAAAAATGTACCCGGATAGAGTGTTCCCTGTTGGTCATTTACTAAACAATCATGTGCTCATATATTGTTCCTTTTTGCTCACTAAATTGGGACAGCATTAAAACTAAACAGTCATTTGTTGCAACGTTAACAGGAAGGATAATAGCTTATTTTGTAATCTTCTTCACAAATCAGCAGTTCGTGAGGCTTCTGCAAGGTATATTCTTACATACATATTCGGTTTGTGCTGTTCATGTTCTATTCTGTCAATATTAAACATGAAGGGATCTGATTATCTATTTATGGCAGTTAAATCACTACTATTGTTGTGGGCTACTTTCACATGTTCGGTTTGAGAATAGGCCATTTTTGTTTGTTGAGAAATCTACTTGATAAATACAAACTCTGAAGTGTTTCATACCTAGCTTAGATGTTAAATCTTGCATAGCAATCTTGCACCAGATTAGACTGAATAGAAGTTTCATAACTCTTTTTTTTCTTCTCCATTACTCTGTGTTTTGTTTGTTCTCCGTTTATGCATTTTCTCTGCTAATAGTTGTGTTTTCCTGATAGTAGGAGGTGGGGAGTTTATGTTGTTAAGTAAAACGTAATTATCTCGGCTTATGTTATTAAACAATGAAATCAATATTAAAATTATATTACTAAATTGGAAAACATATATATAAAATAGTAATTTTTTGATAAAAAAATACAAAGGAGAAGTAGACTTTCTTCTGGGTGAGACAAGAATAAAATTGAAGATTTTGAATCATTGTAAAGATTTTGAATGTTTTGTAAGCCCCAGAATTATCTGGACTCTAGGCTACATTAGCATTCCCCTTTATCCTAGGCTACAAGATCTTGGTCATCAGAGAAGGTACATGACCAGAGTTAGAACCTACTTAAAAAGTGTTATCATGGTTGTCAAATTGTGAATCAAATTGTAGAAGGCTTATTTTTCGAATCGTGAATCGAAACGTATCGTGAATCGTAAGATTCATGATCAAAAATTAAAAATAACATAAAGTACACTTTTCACACAATGAAACATTAAAAATACTTAAATATTTGTATTTTAAAATCAAATAACTCATTATATAGCAAGCAAATTTGAAATTTATACTTCAAAATACATCAAGATTCAAGCCATATAATAAAAAAGAGAATAAAAAAAAAAGTGACTGGATACGTTCTGCCTCTCCAAAAATAATATTTAGAAAAAAGACAACATTTCACTATTTTCTAATACACAATTGGGAAAAGTGTTTGGCAACTTCTAAAATACTCTAACCGTTATTATAAATTAACTATCTTAAAAGTTTAAACTATTAAGTGAAAGTACGTGAATGGTTTTATATTTCTTACATCCTATTCCCATACTGCAACCTTTGACTTAATGCTTGGCTGTTTTTGTTCTATCATGATCCGGTTTTTTGTTGCAGACCTTGGTATTTGCGGAAGGCTATAATTAAGAATTCTGCTGCACTTAGCCATAAATAGTTGCTCATAGTAGTGTTTGCGAGTTGAGTTTGAGGTATTTTTGTAATCAACCCATTCATTAAAGTAGTGGATTGGGTTGAGGGATTTTTTTTTCTCTAAACCTAACCCAACTTACCTATGAGTAAGTTGCGTTGGGTTTACATTAAAAAAAATTTCTCATTTGTTAAAATAAATGTCGAAATTAATATAAAATCAAAAATTTATTACATATCATAACAAGTCTCAACAAAAAGTAACATATACCAAGTTATTTAACAAGTTTCTAACAAACTAAAAACTTAAACATAACAAGTATTAAGCATACACAAGTCCTAAAAGTCAAAAATAGATTTGCTTCTTCAACCTTATCAAAATGATGTCGTTTGTGTTAAATTCTTTTGTGAGCATTATTGTAAGGTGCAGTTTCTAATATTTGATCACTACATATTTTGCTTGATTTTTGTGGTTATCTAGAGAAACTTTATGTGATGCTAATCTTAATTTTGTGTTATTTTATACCCCATAATTTGTATAGATTATCTCTTAAAGCCAATATACTATGTTGAGAAGAAAGCTATCTTTTGAGAAAATTTTAATTGCATCCAAGAGTATAAAAGATAATAAATCTAGGCTGGTATAATGGAAGAAGAAAGAAAGAAAGAAACAAAGAAACAAGGAAAGAAGATTGGCACATGTGTGGATGAGAATTTGTAATATATGATTTGAGCGCATGGTCACAAATTTAAATCTTTTAATAAGAGCTTTTTGATGTGTGAATTAGGTGCATGGTCACAAGTTTGAGTCTAAGTTAAGCCAAAAAGAACATGAAGAGTTAAAAACCTAATAAGTCCTAAAGAAAGAAAATTGGTATATGTGTGGATGAGAGTTTGTGATGTGTGGTTTAGTCACAATGTCACAAATTTAAATCTTTTGACAAGAGCTTTTGATGTGTAGATTAAGTGCACGGTCATAAGTTTGAATCTAACCTAAGCCAAAAAGAGCATGAAGAGTTAAAAACCTAACAAGTGCTAAAGAAAGAAAATTGGCATATGTGTGGATGAGAGTTTGTGTTGTGTGGTCTGGGTGCGTAGTCACAAATTTAAATCTTTTGACAAAAGATTTTGATGTGTGGATTAGGTGCTTGGTAATATATTCGAGTCTAAACTATGCCGAAAATAATATCAAGAGCAAAGCCTAATAAATCCTAAAGAAAGAAGATTGGCATATGTGTGGATGAGAGCTTGTGATGTATGGTCTGGGTTCATAGTCTCAAATTTGATTCTTTTGAAAAGAGCTTTTGATATGTTGATTGGACGCATGGTCATAAGCTAAACCAAAAAGAATATAAAGAGTAAAGCCTAATAAGTCCTGAAAAAAGAAGATTGGCATATGTGTGTATGAGAGTTTGTGATGTGTGGTTTGGGTGCACGGTCATAAATTTAAATCTTTTGACAAGAGCTTTTGATGTGTAGATTACGCACACAATCATAAGTTTGAGTCTAACCTAAACCAAAAAGAATATGAAAAGTTAAAAGCATAATAAGTCCTATTGATCATTGTTGTTGTGTTGTTTTATATTAGTAAAGAGAGAGAGGTGAAAGATAAACTTGTGGGATTTGAGTTTGAAACTGGGATTGCATTTGCATAAACCTATCCAGATTGAATATAATGATAGTATAGATTTTGCACCCACTAAATTCCACATATTTATTCTTTGATTGTTGAAGCATGAACTTGTATTATGCCTATGTCTACCTTGAGTTAGGATTATGAGATAGTCTCTAAGGATAGCTTTGGGCAACTTGAATCAATGCAAATGTATGCTTAATGTGTTAATATTTAAATCACCTTAATTATTATTGATTGATGAAATTAAGTAAGAATAATTGCTAGACGGATTTAAATTGAGAAAAGTATTTGATGTAACACTTATGGCATGTCAAGCGAGTGTTTTAAGATGTTTTAAAAGTGCTAACAAGCCTCTATTAAGATTACTAAGTAATAGCATTTATTGGAGAGAATTTGATCTTCAATTGAGAAGAACTATTGGGCTAATAATTTCACAAGGATTACATAATAGAAGAGCATATACTCAAGCACCTATTAGAAACAGAGAAGCATATATTAGAAGCATTCCAGAATAGAAGATTACCTAAAGGAGTACCTACTGGAACAAAGAGACACATATTTAAAAACACATGTGGATCATACTAGAAGCCTGAAATGACCAACATATCTAGCCCCAATTACTCCAAAAGTCATCTAAAGTCAAGGAAAACAAAACTACAAAGGAACGACTTTCATAGGATTAAACAAGAATTAGAGAAGATCATTAAAGTGTGCTTCTCATATCTACAAAAGGAATGACTTTCATTGGAAGGTTTGTTATATTGTCCTTGTAAGCAAAAGCATCACTAATATTGTGCTTTTGGGATAGAAGTATAAGAAGGTTTGTTGTGGTATTCTTGGAAGCAAAAACATCCCTGACACTCTACATTAGGCATAGAAGTAAAGGAAGTTTCTTGTGATGCCTTTATAAGAAAAACATCAATAAAATTAAAGAAAAACTCAAGTGGTTGCTTGGAAACTAAACGTAGGTAGAGATGTTCTTTGGATCGGATTCACTGTGAACCCATTCAACCTAACTCGAACCAACTCGTAAAGTATAGGTTGGGTTGGGTGATTGGGTTTAACCCAATCCAACATGATCCCATATGTTTTTTTTTTTTCAACTTGATGAATCTAAAATGATCCGATCAAATTTTATACATTTATAAAACGAAGTTGTATTAAGCTTTTATTATAATTTAAAATTTTTATTATAAAATCACAATTTTGGTGGAATTTTATTTAAAAAAAGAAAAGATGTCAACCTAACTACTCGAACCGAACCAACCGAAACATGATCCAGTTGGCTTGGTTTAGGTTAACAAAAACATTTCTCTCAACTCGACCAACCTTGATTGGTTAAGTTTTTGTTTTTCTTCAAACTTGATCCAACCTGACTCAATACCCTAAAATAGGTCACATATTGTCACTGAACTAGGATAAACCACTTGTGCAAGCTTCTCTTCCCTTCACTCTTTACTTTGATTCATTTGCTTATTTGCTTGCATCATATTTATATTCTACCTTAGATTGGTTTTATACTTTTTAAAGATACAAAAATATTTATGTCATTGTTAACCGAACTACCTAAGAACTAATTCATCCCATCTTAGTTCTATGATTTTAAAAGTATGATTTTTAATTATTGAGTTGGTTAATGAAATATCGAAATCAATTGCAATTGTTTCGTTGAAAGTTAGAACTTATAAGTATTATAACTCAATGAGTATGATAGATATTGTTGTAAATATCTATGTATATTTGTACATATATGTCATTTATTGTATCCTAATCAATTAGGGATTAGATTTTATTAAGCAATTAGTTAGGGATTTGATTAGAATATGTTTCCTAAGATTGAGGGATGTAATTAATCTTTTCTATATATAAAAGCACAGCTACTGAGAGGTTAATCTCTCAAGCAATTGACTAAACAATTCTAAAAACCTATTTTCAAGTTGGTATCAGAGCGAGCTTGGTCTTATCTCTACTCAAAGTCCCTAGGTCTGCGTTATGGTCAGTAGAACCCTTAAAATCGTTCTCTGCTCGGATCAAGCAAGTCAGGGTTCTGGCCATCACAGAAACCTTCGACCAATGAAATCTTCGAGTGCCGTGATCGGATCTTGTGTCATGTGCCCCTATGCACTTTTGCAGTTGTCAGCATGTGTAGATCACGCGCCTACTTCCTAGTGTTCGTTCATGCTATTAACGGTCTCGATCTCCTTGACGATGTCTCCTTGTTCTGTTCCAATGGTCAGGAGCCCCAATCACGCCTTGCGTCTCTATTGTTTTTTGGTTCCAAAGTTTTTCATCCCCTGTTTATGGGTGGAAACTCTCTGTTTTTGGCCATTATGTCGTCCACCACATCGAAGACATCTAAATAAACCTAGTCACAACCTAGGTCTTCTCTTTCTAGTCTAAGAGGTTTATCTAGTAATGTTCCTATTACCTATGCTTTCTCAGGCTCTCCTGTCATCACTTCTGAGAAGTTGAATGGTAAAAATTATTTAGCCTGATCAGCCTCTATGGAACTATAATTTCTTGGTTAAGGACTGTCTGATCATCTTGAGAAGTCCATCTCTAATATTCCCTAAGAAAATCAAAGTTAATGAGAAAAAGTTTGATTATTAATTTTATGCTTTATTATGGTAATGTGTGGAACCAACTATTTTAGCTAATTTCATAACTTTTAAAACATCTTTTACCTTTTAGAATAAGGCTCGTAATGTGTTTGCTAATGATATTTAGTGTCTCTATGATTCAACTCAAAAGCTGACTTCTCTTAAGCAACAAGATCATGGCATGACCATTTTTGTCACTCAGGCACAAGCTACTGATTAAACATGTTTTTGCAAGCCATTGACCATCAAGGTTTGATAACAAAGCTGGACAACTTGTACGTGGTGTTGATTTTTTGTACAATGCATCCAGACTTTGAGCATATCCTTGACCAGGTTCTGACTAGTCAAGAAGTTGCTACATTTGAGAATTTGAACACTTGTGTTCTGAGAGTTCCTTCACCTAAAACAGCTTTTAGCTTTTGTTCAAACACAACTAAAGCGTCTACCATGATGACCACCTCAGGTTCTCATGGTGGACATGGAAGTCAAGGAGGTTGTCCCTAATTCTCTTATTGCAAGAGAATGGGTCATACATAGGACACTTGTTATTCCTTTTATGAGTTTCTTAAGAAGACTCACGGCAAGATATGTGACTTTTAATGATGGGAAAAAAACCGTCACTAAAAGTCTAAAAACCGTGAGTATAGCTTAAAAAACCTATATTGCCAGACATTTCCATTGTGAGATTTGATTCACTATACTCATGATTTTTGGTCCGTCACTAGAAGCTTTAGTGACTATATGTTGATCCATGAGTAAAACACTTAGACTTTTACCCACAAATTTCATCTCGTCACTATAAGCTTTAGTGACGATAAGTAAAACCATCACTAAAACACTCGAGCATTTACCCATAGTTGTGATTCCGTTACTATAAGCTTTACTAACAGTTGATATGATGTTCAAATTTATAGGTAAAACCTATACCAACAGATTTGTTCCATGGGTAAAACCCTTTTGTGATGATTCTTGCAATTATAAATAATCTAGGGGTAAAATTTGAAATAATTATTTTTAAGCATGATTTATCTTTTAAATTCATTGCTCACATTTCAAATTATATATATATATATACTGAAAAAATAAATATATTTAAATCAGTGCATATATAATTGCACACATGGTCTAACTGTACAAAAAAAAAACATTGTCTAATTGTACAGAAAATGCATTGTCCAAGTCAATAACCAAGTTCAAACAAAGATGAACAAATTGGTTTTCTAATTTGCACCTATAAATAAAAATGAAACATAATAATTAATAGTTTGCTCACTATAAAAAATATTAATAACTTAAATTACTTAATTAATACTAAATACATACTATTTTCATTGTCTTCATTGTTGCCTAAACTTAGAGAACTCGAATGACCTTGGTAATTAAGGGCACTAGAAGCATCTAGAGCCTATTCAAAAGAATAGAATACAAATTATTAATAAATAGATTGATAAGCACCTGTTGTCACCTCATAATTTTAATTCAAAAATTAAAGAGCATATAAGAGGCTAAGTACTAATACAGACAGTCTAAATAATTCTAAACCACAAGCTGCACAATGGCAGAACCTAGAAAGTTTGGAGCAATAATTTGGAGCAAGGATATATCCCACGTATTAGTAAGCAATTCCTACAAAACACACTAGCTAACACTTCAAGTGTGCGTGTGTGCAAGCAAAGGAAACATCTAAACGTGAACAGAACACAGAAGCCATAAGTCATGGAGTACCTAACACTTATGCTACTAATTACCTTTGTGTGTGTAAGCATTCTTATCTTCTTTCTTATTCAAATATTGGAAACAAGTAGCCCCACAAATCTACTTTTTAGACCATACTACTATACTAGACCGAAACTAACCTTTCAAAATAAATAAGTTGCAAATCTACAAAAATTCTTATGGTGTTGAGAACCTACTAACTGTTTGGTTATAAAAAAAGATGGCCAAAGAAAAACTATTAATTGAAATTTCCTACAAAGCACACTTCCACAAAAACAGAAAGAGATTTGCTCTAGTGCATCATTTATCATGGAACCACATATTACTCTTGAATCATAAAACTTTTTTTCTTTTTGTTGTGTTTCATAATCAACAACAGCAGATTGGACGAGCTTAGAAGACAAAACCAAAAGAAATTGAGAAGCCATAAACCCATAAAAAGATTCAAGACAGCTGCAAAACAAATAAAACTGGTAGAAAATTATACAAATTCGGACAAAATAAGCAAGAGACAAGTATTCATCTATCAATATATGAATATTATATCTTGTAGCAGCTGACGCTTGAAAGTAACCTTGATTCCCAGAATTCATTCCACCTATTTAACGATTTGGCCAGAAGAAAAAAAGAAGGGAATATGTACACGAGATGCTTTACATGTCAGCCAATATGTACTAGAAACCACACTGATATTCAAGGGACTGCAAGGATTAGAATGGAGAGAAAGTAACCAACAGAGTTATGGATTCCCATATAATTAACCAACCAGCCCCTGTTGAGGAAAATATGATATACCTATGGAGTTGCAGCCTGAAAATGTCATTAACCTCCTCTCCAAAAAATCGGTTCTGAATCAATGTCAACACGTATACGAACAAGCTTTCCACAGTCTTAAGTCTATCCTGTACATCTTTATTCGCAGATAAGGAAGCTTTTAACTTCTTGAAAACTGGAATCTTTCCCAAACAGCGCACGCGTCCCCTCTTTTTAGGTCCTTGTACTTTGGAATATATATCATCCTTCCAAAATGTGTGAATTTGTGTATTTTTGGGCCAATTGAGAAGTTCCTGCCTCATTCATGAGTTTTCTTAATTCATCCTAAAGCATACACATACATGCAAATAAGCAACTCATGACAACTACCCTATATGATGGATATAAGAACTAACTACAACTACAACAATTCAAAAGAAAGAAAAATATTACTATCACTCTAGCAGCTTTCTCATTGACAATAGTCCCATCTTTACGAGTGCGAGTATCGATGTAAACTGTGACACACATTTTCCCTTTTTTTTTCCTAAAATCAAATAAACAAGTTGTTACTAATTCTATAAAAAAAAATTGATTCAATGATAACTACAAATAGAAACAAACTTTTTCAACGATCATTTTGGGGATACTTTTGTGCCCATACAATGAGTATCTTCATGCTTAACACAATTTCCTCTTTTAATTTCACTTATTTTTTGTATTTAATACAAGAAATCATTAGAAGAAAGTGAAACCAATGTTAAAATAATTAGATCTTAATATTCAAAAAGCTTGAGGACTTACTTGCCCTTCATATGAAAACCAATGATGAACCAAATCACGATATTGACTTGGATTAGCCCCTTCATCTGGTACTTTGACTGCAATTTCTGCTTCTGTCTTACTCAGATCAAATCCCGCTGATTTTAAATCATGCTTCCATTTGCTCCACTTGTCATTCAACTCACTTTTCAGCATTCCCCTTGTAATGTCACTGATCGAAGGAACAAATTCAAATTTGTTCTAAACAATAAAAATGCTAAAGCAAACAAAATACCAAATTCAGTCTTGTCAATGTTACTTAATCTAAATCTGGTCCGGAAGAGGAAAAAAAGTTTGAAATTTTATTGGGAAAGCAACCAGTCACTCTCTCTAAAAATGAGTTTCAGGAATATCTTCAATTGATGGCAGCCAAACAAACTCAGTCTTCCACTTCCATAGTTGTTTATAGGGTAATCCTGCAGTTTGTATCTCTCGTACTAGTAATAGTCCAAGTCCTTGGATACTAGATTTGGGTGCCTCTGACATGTTGCTAGTAATCGATCTCTTTATACTTCTCTCTCCATACCTAATTTTTCTCGTCTTATCACATTGGCAAATGGCTCTAAATTCGCTGCCAAGGTATTGGTCATGTTTCTCTCAGTGCCTAGATGTCCTTTTAATTTAATTTTCCTTAGTCAGATTACTCATTTTCTTAACTGTTATGTAACTTTTGACTCTAAATTCTTTGTCATACAGGATCGTGGTACGACATAGACGATTAGCATAGGGCATGAGTCACATGGACTTTATTACCTTGAGTCAACCTTACTTGTTTGCATTGCTGCTAAGTCTCTCAGTCTTCTTCACAGATGCTTAGGTCATCCCAGCTGGTCAAAGCTTTAGAAAATGGTTCCTAGTCTTGTCAAGTTAGAGTCTTTAAATTGTCAATCATGTCAACTTGGGAAGCATGTTCGCACTTCCTTTCTAAGTCAGGTCCATAGTCAAATTGAGTCTCCCTTTTCTATTATTCATTTTGATATTTAGGGTCCTAGTCGTGTTTCTATCTCTTCAAGTCTTAAGTATTTTTTTTACCTTTATTTATGAATTTTCTTGTTGTACTTGGTTATTCATAATGAAATATCATTCTAAATTATTTTCCATGTTCAAATCCTTTTTAGTGAAATTCAAACACAATTTGGAAAGATGATTAAGATATTACGTAGTGATAATGCAAAAGAATATTTTTCCACTACCTTTTCCTCATCCATGTCCTCTCATGGTATTTTAAATTAATCCACATGTTCTCACATATCCCAACAAAATGGAGTTGCAAAAAGAAAAAATCATAACCTTATTGAAGCTGTTCATACTTTGCTATTGTCACGAAATGAATTGGGGGTCTACGACTGGCATATGACAAGAGCTTACTATAAGCTCACTCAAGCCACACAATACTCAAAACTATAACTCTAAACATGCAATTCAAAATAGCCACCACAGAGCCTAAGAAATACTTTATTCCAAAAAAATTTATACTTTATAAGTTCATATTTACAAAATAGTAGACAAATAAATTCTGATATTCAACAATTCACTCAAAAACAAATATTGTAAATTCAATATCTAATTGGCATGGATCCTACTTGTAGAAATTATTGAGCACATCTCAGAGTCAGCCTACAAGACTTTCAAATCAAAAATTTAAAGCAAACAAAATTTCTAACTTACCCACACAAACAATGTAATGAGCTTACCAAATAACCAAGAACTCTCTCAATCAAATATGAGAAATTAAAGTAGAACCAATCTCATTGCCTATATATAAAAAAACATGTAATTTGGATGAGTTTACAACTCAATAAGCAGTTAATACCTAGTACACTAGAAACAGAACAAGCGAAGGCACGAGTTTTTCTATAAAATAAATATTTAAAAAAAATATTGAACATGTATGTACAAGGAAAATTATATTAAGAATTAATAAACAACGAGATAACTTAAAAAATAATATTTTTTTTGAAATAAAACAATTCAAACTTGTGATCATAATAATTTTTATCAAAAAGATTTCACAAAATAATAAGTCAATAGACCAATGTTTTCAATATATCAAAATTTGAAGCAATCAATTAAAAAATAATTGGTATGAGAGAATTCACTAGACAGAAACTGAATAAATCGAGCACTCAGCTAGTAAGGTAAGCTAACCAAACTATCAAGCTCAAATCTTAAACTAATGAGCATCACTCTCCAAATCCATAACCAACTCATGTGTATTAACTTAACACAAAGTTAGCATCTCAAGCCCAATGCTTAAACTGATAAGCATCATGCTCCAAATCTATAACCAACTAATGTATACTAACTTAACACAAAGCTAGCATGCCTTTTGCAGAGTCTAATCCTAGCTGCACCAAGACTAACATTTACTGCTGTTAGATACAGTGTTCTGACATAGTTTTCTCTAAAAAAAAATAATTTACAAAAATCTAATGATGTATAATCCAAAAATAAATTAATTAATTTTTAATAAAAAATAGTATCAAATTTATAAAAAATAAACTTAATTCAAGAAAATAATTTCTTACATTAGAAAACTCAAACCTTATCAAACTTTTAATTTTTCTTCTGTTAACAAAACAGATTTTCATATCAATATCCATCAATAGTATAAAATTATTCTGATATAAGTTCATACCTATGACAATTTGA
The DNA here is from genome assembly GCA_019955255.1 of Castanospermum australe. Classification (NCBI taxonomy): domain Eukaryota; kingdom Viridiplantae; phylum Streptophyta; class Magnoliopsida; order Fabales; family Fabaceae; genus Castanospermum; species Castanospermum australe. The sequence goes on from NSJW01000743.1 coordinate 1,022,339, forward strand.
AAAGTCAATATTTTTCATAATCACAAAATTTTTAATTTAATGGTCCAAAACCACTCTGACATAAGTCCAAACACATGACAATCCAAAAATCAATATTTTTTATGATAGTGAAAATTTTCAGTTCAATCAACGATTTAACATAACCGTGTTTATAAATCAGATCTGAGTTTTTCAAAAGTTTGCTTGCCTCAAGAATCCCTAAAGCTCTACTATATTCAAAATTTAATAATAAAAATATGTTTCAAAATTTTGAAAAGAAATTTCAAATAGATGTATAGCATATAGAAATTATTCCTAGTACTATCGATATCCAATTAGGTCTTCTTCAACAATTTGGCTTGGTGAACTAGAGGTTCCCTGTATCGTTCTATATTTATAGAAATTCCAAAAATCCTTATATCAATCATAGGCAATTAAATTATCTAATTTAATTCTCAAAGCCTAATTCCAAAAATAATTCTAGATACCAAAGCCTAAATTTGTTACCTAAAATAGCCCAATGAAAAATATAAAAATAATAAAAAAAATATTGCTATGTAGAATATTCACTCATCTAATTTAAGCCAGAATAACTGGAATTCTAAATTAACATCAGATACTACTTCCAAAATTTAACTAGAACCTCTTACTCTTTTACCAAGGGTTTAGAGGCAAAAGACAATTAAACCTATTTACTCTAGGGTCTATATATAACCATTCGTAGGGGGAAGATATTACTATTTTTCCGATATGGGACTTAGAAGTAGAACAACAATGGACTTCTTTCTCTAGTGTGGGACTTAAAAGTAAAATAACATTAGACTTCTTTCTCAAATGTGAGACTTAAATAGCAAACCAATCTCTTTCTTTCTTTTTTTTTTAATAATACTTATCCCAATCATTCTTTTTCTCTTCTTTTTTCCTTTAAAGCTTATTCTTTTTCTTTTTTTTTTTGTATCACTACAGCTGTTACATGCTAACATGCCTTTACATTTTTAGGGTGATAATGTTTTAACTGCTTGCTACTTGATCAATCTCATGCTGCCATATGTCCTTCCTTATTCAATGTTATTTCTCAATGGTCCTTTATATCATATTCCTCCATGTGTGTTTGGTTGTACTTGTTTTGTTCATGATCTTTCTCCTGGTCAAGATAAGTTGTATGCTTGTGTTATTAAATGTGTCTTTCTTGGGTATTCCAAGTTACTAAAAGGATATTGTTGTTATTCTCCTATCATTCATCATTAGTATACCTCTATTGATGTCACTTTCTTTGAGAGACACCATATTTCACTTCTTCCATTGAACCTAATATTGTTTATGAGATTTTACCTATTTCCTACTTTGGTCCACCTCCGTCACCATTGCAAGTACCACCACCATCATCGCCAAAAGTTCCAATATTGCCGGAGACAACTTGTCTTGATTCAACCACGAGCTGTCATTCTTGCACTTGAGGTGGAAGAAAGTCTTAGTGAATCCTATCTTGCTCTAACAACTTCACCTACTACGAACCTATCGGAGTTTGTTAATGATCTCCCTATTGCTCTTCAAAAAGGTACTTGGTTGACTAGAAATCCTCACCCAATCTATAATTTCTTGAGTTTTCATTATTTATCTCCATCATATTATGCTTTTATTTCTTTTTTGTCTTCCATCCTAATTCCTAAAACTACTAGTGAGGCACTTTCTCATTCGGGATGGAGACAAGCTATGATTAATGAGATGCTTGCTCTTGAGCATAGTGGCACGTGGAACTTAGTCCCTCTTCCTCCAAGGAAAACTATTGTTAGCTGCTGATGAGTGTATACTGTCAAGGTTAGTCCATATGGTCAGATTGATTGACTTAAAGCCAGTCTTATTACTAAGGGTTATACTCATGCATATAGACTTGATTACATTGATACTTTTTCCCTTATGGCCAAAATTGCCTTTGTTCAATTTTTTCTTACCACGACAGCCATTAAACATTGGTTGTTACGTCAGCTTAACATTAAAAATGTTTTTTTTCATGGTGACCTTGAAGAAGAAATATACATGGAGCAACGTCCTGGTTTTGTTGCTTAGGTGACTCAGGGTTGGTCTACTAGTTACATCGATCTCTCTATGGGCTGAAACAGTTCCCACATGCTTGATTTGGAAAGTTTAGTACTGTTATTCAGGAGTTTGGCATGACAAGGAGTGAAGCTAATCACTTAGTCTTTTACTAACAAACTTTATCTGCTCGATGCATTTATCTAGTAGTTTATATGGATGATATAGTTATTGCTGGTAATGACCATGAGAGGATATTTCAGTTGAAAAATCATTTATTCAGTCACTTTCAGACTAAGGATTTGGATAAAGTCAAGTACTTTCTTGGTATTAAGGTAGCTTATTCTAAAAATGGTATTGTTATTTCCCAAAGGAAGTATGTTTTCGATATATTGGAAGAAACTAGTATGTTGAATAGTAAACCTGTTGACAATCTTATGTATCCAAACAGCAAGCTATCATCGAATCAAGGAGAGCCATATTAAGATCCTAATAGGTACCGAAAAGTTGTCGGGAAATTGAACTATCTCACTATTACTAGACTTGATATTTCCTTTGCAAGTAATATGGTAAGTTAGTTCATGCAGTATTCACATAATGATCATTGGGATATTATTGTATGAATTTTGAGGCATATAAAGAAGGCAACAAGTCAAAGGTTGTTGTATGAAGATAAGAGAAACACTTAGATTGTAGGATATTGTGATGCAAATTGGGCTGGTTCACCTGTTGATAGGTGATCTACTTTAGGATATTGTTCATGGTAATCTTGTGTCCTGGAAAAGTATAAAAAGCAGAATTTTGTTACACGATCTACTACAAAAGCTGAATATCGAGCCATGACAATAGCTAACTATGAACTCATATGGGTAAAACAATTACTTCGAGAGTTGAAATTTGGGAATGTTGAAGAGATGAAGTTATATTGTGGTAATCAAGCAGCTTTACATATCACCTCAAACCCAGTCTTTCATGAGAGGACTAAGCATATAATGATCGATTATCACTTTATTTGAGAGAAAGTACTCTCTAAGGAAATAGTCACTGAGCATGTTAACTCAAGTGATCAACTAACTGATATAGTCACTAAATCACCCAAAAGTCCTCGAAGCCATTATATCTGTAACAAGCTTGGTGCATATGATTTATGTGCTCCAGCTTGAAGGTTTTGTTGGAAATATTTGTGTATATTTGTACATATATGTGATTTATTGTATCCCTATCAATTAAGAATTGAATATTATTAGGCAATTAATTAGGAATTTGATTAGAATATGTTTCATAAGATTGAGGGATGTAATTAATGTTTTTTGTATATGAAAGTGCAGAGTTGCTAAAAGGTTAATCTCTCAAGCAATTCACTAAACAACACTAAAAACTTATTTTCAAGTGATTTTTCCTAGATGGTTATAAGACTTGAAAATATTTTTATATAGTTTCCATACTTTTTGGGGGCATCCATATTATGACTTTGTAATTGTTAGCAAGGGCAACAATATAGGCTCACGTGTTATACACTGATACTTTATTGAGTAAATTTCCTTTTTAATCATTTAAAGATATAAGTGTCATCACTTTAATTTCTTAAAGAATTTTGACATAAATTTAGTTTATGAATAATAAAATATAACATCAAAATTATTCTTATGAGTACACTATAGACTAAATTGATATACTTTCTATGATTGAGGGATTAAATTAATATCAAGTTTGAATTATTAAAGGACTAAATTGATGACACATTTTGATGATTGAAGAACTAAATTGATGTCAATTTTTTCAAAGACTAAAATGATATTATCTTCCACGATTAAAAGATTAAATTAGTATCAATTTTTTAGAAAATCAAAATAATAACACTTAAATTTTTAGAGTATTAAAAAGAGGATCAACTCTACTTTATTTGGGAGGTAAAGAGTTGAATGTTAGGTATAGCCTCTTGCATGTGTGTGGCAAGGAAACCTACCAAGCTGTAGCTACCCTCGTAAAGACGATATGATATGAGTGTGGAAAGGGTTTAGTTGGAGTCTCGTCTGTGACCAATAAATGAATTTTATATTTGATTGCCATAAATTACAAGAGTTTTAGCATTAGCTACGTATTCTATAAATTTGTTATATGAGGGATTTTTTTAATATATATATATATATATATATATATATATGTTGCTAACATACTCCCAGTATTTTTTATATTAGTATATGTTTAATAAGCTTCACCTTTCTATTTGGATAATAATGTTCTTTTTTATTTTTTAAAAACAAAAAACTCAAGAATTTTTAAGATATTTTATTAATTTCACTCTTCCTTTTTTTTCTCAATCATTATCTCTCCTTCAATTTTTCCTCAACTTGTTATTTTTCATCTCACTCTCTTTCTTAATAAACTAAGAAAAAAGAGGAGGAGGGAGATAATGATTGAGAAAAAGAAAAAGAGATAGATCTATAAGAAAAGTGATATAATGACTGAGAAAAAAAAGAAAGAGAGAGATCAATAAAATGTCTTAAATACTCTCTTCCTCTATGTGTTTCATTCAATGATTAAAATTCGGTTCAATCGAAAAACTGAAAAAGAATATTGTTACATTCATAATTTAGTCGACTAGATCAAAATTCAAATCGCAACGAAATATTTTCATAAGAAGTTAAATAATGATAGATATTGTAATTATTGTGAGATGAATTTTCTGTCATTGATTATTTTTTTTCTTTACAGAGCCAGTGATAGAACTAAAAGACATCATAATATGTTTACAATAAAATTATATAATATTATTGATATAATATATAAATAGTTTAATTGTAATTTTAGTTCTTTTATTTTAATAAAACGAACGATTTGGTCTTTATATTTTAAAAACAAATTATTTGAACCCTATATTTTTCAAAAATCAACAATTTTGGTCCCTCTGTCAATTTATCATTAAAAATCTAATAAAAAATGCTTACGTGACATTAAAAATAATTTTTATTTTCAAATAAACTATTTTAAATAATGTGATATGTACATGACTCATTAAATATCTAAATTAATTTTTGTAAAATAAAATTAGTAAAAAATAAATCTTTTTATTAAGGTTGTTTTAAATATTTAGAGAGTGTATGTTAAATGTATTTAAATTATTTATTCAGAATAAGAAATTAATTTTTGAATGTCACATCAATATTTTTTATTAAATTTTTAACTGCATATAGACAAATTGACTAAAACTATTCATTTTGTGAAAATAGAGTAATCAAATAATTTATTTTTAAAAATAAGATGACTAAGCAATTCATTTTACTAAAACAGAGAGACTAAACTATAATTAAAGATAATAAATCATTTATATTATAAATTTAAAAACAAAAGTGTCACATATACATATATATATATATATATATATATTGAGTTTTGTTGTATCTTCTGAAGACTTTATTTTTATAATTCTCTTAATATTTAATAAAATAAATATTAAATAAAAAAATAAAATATTTAATATCTTAAAAATATAAAAAATATTCAATATTTATTTTATTTATTAATTAAAAAATTATTAAAATGATAAATTAAAAAGATATAAAATTATTCATATTTTTTTATGCTCAAATGAAAAGTTCTCCTTGCATCCAATTCATACAAAGCATTTTATCATCCAATGTTAAGAAATAAAAAGTAAAAATTGTTAAACCAAAAGTATAAGTATTTAATATCTTAAAAATACAAAACACATTTAATATGTTTTTAAATAATTAAGATGATTTAATGAAGAATAATAAATGTTATTTTTATTTTTTATTAACAAAATCTTTTTTATTAAGTCAAATTCTTTTATTTTCTTTTTTCATTAAATTTGTGTAATAGATTAATATGTTGCCTTTAATATTTCTTTCCTTTCTTAGAGTATGTTGGAGATATAGCCAAGTTAGAAAGGGAAATAAGTTGAAGGATTGAATCTCTAACATAATTACATCTCAGTTTTTAGAGATTGATGCAGATATCAACTGAGTTACAAGTTTATTAGCACATTGTCGTTTTATTTTAATTTAATGATTTAATATTACTAAGTTGAATGAGGAAAGAGAATATAAGAATCTAACTTAATTGAAGAGAGATTATAGTGAAATTATATATTCAATGAAGATAAAGAATTTAACTCTACTCATTAAATGTATTTTTTAAAAGAGGAGCTATCAAATAACATTGGTGTAAAAATTATTAATTTTACACTATTAAATAATTTTTTATTAGATGATTGTCAATTATAAAATTTTATATTAATTTAAAATTATTTTATACTATAATATATATATATATATATATATATATTTAGTTTGACACGTCAGAAAAAGAAATTATGACGTGAAGTACGGCCAGAGAGAAGTCATGACGGGCACAAATCTGTGATTAATCCATTTTTCCCCAAAAAGAAGTAATGGTGTGCATATATTTTCGCTAGGGACCCAAGTTGCTGTTCTTAGTTCTCACTATCAGAATTACTGCATGCTTTCTCTTGCTCTCTTTCCCAAAGGCATGTTGAGCAAAAATAGCAGCAATATTCTTGATTGGCTTTCTGGCCATGGCATATCAGGCCATTCATCCCCCACCCCCAAGAACATGTGGTTCACCAGGTGGTCCTCCCATAACAGCTCCAAGGACAAAGCTCAGAGATGGAAGGCATTTGGCCGACAAGGAACATGGTGTTCTCAGAGAAATAGCCAAGAAAAAGATTGTATTCATACATGGGTTTAGTGGTTGCAGGCATGATGCAGTGATTGCAACAAGCCTTCCCCAGGTATGGAATCACCTCAGGCTCTCCTATCCTTTATTTTTTTTGGGGTCAAGTTTAAGAGGAGGGAAGGTTACCTCATTCTAAGGTCAGGGTATGTACGAACCTTAACAAGAATTTACAGTGGTACTTACAAATTGTTTGTCAATATGAGACTCCAATAGGATTCAAACCCAAAACCTTCAAGAATATGCAGTTTGTTTCTACTAGTTGAGATAGCTCTCGATTGATAGTCTTCTATCCTTTGTCTGTATTTTGAGTTCACTCTGGTTGATTCTTTTTTATGTGGTTGGCAATGATCAGGGACTTCTTCAAGAACTGGGAGCATACATTGTGTCCTTCGATAAACCAGGCTATGGGGAAAGTGATCCAAATCCCAATCGTACCGTAAGAAGTTTGGCTCTCGATGTTGAAGAGCTTTCAGATAAGCTGGGACTGGGGCCAAAGTTTTATGTTATGGGATTTTCTTTGGGATTTTCTATCACTGTGTTTTCTATAAATATTTGACAAAGTTGCCTTCTTATATTTGATTTTGAATTTAGATTGGACAGCTCCATATTTTAAATTTTGTGCACATTACAGAATTTGCTCCTGGGGACACAAGTTTAATTAATATATGGTTCTAAATTCTGATGCTATAACAGACTTACTGGAGCGACACTGATGAGTCCAGTGATCAACTACTGGTGGCCAAGCTTTCCTTCTTAACTTGTCCTCATAAGGCATACTACTTGCAACCTGCACGAGACCAATGGGCAGTTCGAGTTGCTCACTACTTACCGTGGCTAACATATTGGTGGCTTACTCAAAAGTGGTTCCCTACATTCAAGTGCAGAGGCATTCAATCCTCAAGTTTTCTCACACCAAGATTTACAAATTGTTTCCAACTTAGCTAAGAGAGAACACAAGGTACCAAGCACTTCATTTTTTCCCATCTTTCTCCATGTCAAGTAAATAAACTCCAATTTATTGATTTATACCCTCCCAAAATATTGCTCGCCTCTAAAGGCTTCCTAATGAGAGCTCATCTCAATAATTGTGCAGTAACAAGCGTTAATATCTTTTACTCTGTTTGGTTCTCTCTACATAGTTCCATGAATGCTTGTTTTAGCTATTTACATGAATTTTCGGATTCAAATCCTGTCTCCAACTCTATTTTCTCAATCAAGTTTTAACAAGTTAGTAAGAAAATATATCTTTCTCTTAATTAATATTAATTTTTTTTTATTTTCTTGATGATTTGTCAGTACTTGACTGAGAAGACAATATTAGAAACAAAAAAAAAAGAGACAGAAGATTTGAATTTTGAATTTTCTCCATTTGTTGAAGCTGCATTTAGTGTTTGGAGACATAAGGTACAGAGGATAATTGGTGTAATTGACATGAGGTACAGACATGAATAATGTCGGTCCTAGATTTGAGCCCCACGGCTAATTGATGTCTCTTCAAGTTTTCAAAATCTAAATAATTAGTTGAGTTGAATTAATGTCTTCCACTCTGTTTGGATCTCTCTAGCATAGTTTCTTGAATGCTAGTTTTAGCTGTTCACATGAGTATTGTCCCTTCTAACTTTTGGAAGCAACGGTAATAGATGTTCCATTACTATGGATAAATTAATTCATCTACCCAGTTGAAGTCGCATTTCATGTTTGGATGCATAATGTACAGAGAGGACAAATGGTATAACTAACCTTCAACCACAAAAAAAAATTGCTTTTTCTCTCTTCAAATATTCTCTCTTTAAGATTTTGATTATAAGTTGTTTTGAATACAAAATAAGCTAATCCAAATATGTGCTTAGTTGATTTGGGTTTTATTCACTCATAATCTAAAGTTTTTTTAACACTATCATTCAAATATTTATTGTCACATTATTAAAAGAATTTGACATATCAAGTATAATTAATATCATAGTCAACCTTTTTGATTACGTGTCTAACATATAATTGTATGACTGATAATTTACATTAATAATTGATAAAAATTAAATCATATTTAGTTCTTCGAGTTTTAAAATTATATGATTATATCAACTTTGAACCATAGATAAATGAGTTAAAAAAAGACTAAATTTCTAATTTGGTCCTCCAAAAATCATGTGGACATCACATTGGTCCTTCAGAAAACATCGACATAATTTAATGCCTGAATTATGGAAGGTCATATCATTTTGGTCTTTTAAAAAATTGACATTAATTTAATCCCTCAATTATAAAAAAATATCATTAATTTATTCCTTCAATTATACAAATTGACATCAATTTAGTCTCTCAATCATAGAAATTGTATCAATTTAGTTTTTATCCGTATACGAAAAGATAATTTTGATGTCACCTTGAATGATTCAAAGATTAAATTGATGTTGACATTCTTTAAAAGATTAAAGTGAAGTCGACAAAATTTGTGAAGGACCAAATTGAGGGTGCTCTTTTACACAGATAAGGATCAAAATGACAAGCTCTCTTCTTCCACAAAGCATTGCTCTAACCATTTTTCACCATTGTTACTATTCATGGCTTGTGAAAACGTAACTAGATCATCTTCCATTCCCAAGTCAAATTCAGACTCTTGTAGATATACCACATAGCCATTAGAAATGGCGGATCTCCTTTCTCTTTAAGATCTTCTTAATGCTATTTTGTTGTGGTTCTTCTACTATGGGCTCATTCGGTTCATTTACTATAATTTCATTGTGAGTAGTAGGATCATTTATTTGTTGTTCTTCATTATTATTAATCGGTACAATAACATGAGGAACAACAACTTTATTAGAGACACAAGTCAAGGGAACTTGTACTCTCAATTCTTGAATCTCCACTTTACGTGGTGTTTCACTCCCACTAACTTCACCATTCTCAATGAACCTAGCATTTCCAGTTTCAATAATCCTTGTAGTATGATTAGGACAATAAAATCTATACCCTTTCGATTTTGCTGGATAACCAATGAAATATCCACTGATTGTTCTTGCATCCAGTTTCTTTTCTTGTGGATTATAGTATCTAACTTTTGCCTGGCAACCCCAAACATGCAGATGCCTTAGACTAGGTTTCCTTCCAGTCCACAGTTCAAAAGGAGTCTTTTGGAAACTGCCTTACTAGGAACCCTTATTCAACACATATACATGGCAGTTTTTAAGAGCATAAGTCCACAACGAAATGGGTAAAGAATGAATTACTTAACATACTCCTAACCATATCTAACAAGGTTCCTATTATGCCTTTCTGACACATCCATTTTGTTGTGGTGTCCCTGGCATTGCGTATTGAGCACATATGTCTCTCTTTTCAAGGAATTTAGCAAATGGACCCGGATGTTGTCCACTTTCATCATACCTTCCATAATACTCTCCACCCCTATTAGATCTGACAATTTTCACCTTTCTGTCTAATTGCCTTTCAACTTTATCAATGTAAATTTCTAAGGCATTTACAGCCTGAGATTTATCATGCAGCAAATAGACATAACCATAACGTGAATAATCATCAATGAAGGTGATAAAGTATCTTTCTTTATTGAAAGCGTTAACATCAAAAAAGCCCACATACATCAGTGTGTATAATTTCAAGAAGCTGAGTGCTTCTTGTGGCTCCTTTCTTTGTGTGTTTTGTTTGTTTACCTTTAATACAATCCACACATACATTCAGATCAGTAAAGTCTAAATCCTGAAGGATTTCATTCCTTACCAATCTTTCCATTCTTTCTTTGGAAATATGTCCCAAACGTTTATGCCACAAGTAAGCAGAACATTCATTTATTAAGGCACGTTTAGTGCCAACGTTATGATGCAAGGTCATAAGTGTTTCAGCATATAGATTATCAAGACATAACTTATATAATCCATCACATAAGGTACCATTGCCAATCAAATGATTGTGCTTGTACAAAACTGAAACAACCACTACCAAATCTAAAGGAATATCCAGCCTTATCAAGTTTAGAAATTGAAACTAAATTCCTAGTTATACTAGGTACATACAAAGTTTCCAATAAATCTAAATGATATCCAATGTCAAGGATTAAACGATAAGTCCCGACAGCTTCCACTGGAGCTTTCATTCCATTGCCCAGGAAGACAAACTTTTCATTTGGCTTTGTGGCCTGAGTTGTAAGGAATCCCTGCAACATATTAGAAACATGAGTAGTACATCCAGAATCAATCCACCAAGTGTTATAAGGAACCTCAGCTAGGTTTGATTCATAACATACATAAGTACTGGGCTTACCTTTCTTTTCGAAACCAAGCCTTACATTTTGGGTAATCCTTTTGGAAGTGCCAAGTCTTCTTACAGAAATAACATCCGTTTTTCATTATGTTCCTTCTTGTGAATTTTAGAAGAAGAAGCCTCATTCACCTTCAGAGGTCCTCCTTCTTTCTTCTCATGTTTCTTAAAACTTTTCTTTTCCGCTCCTTGACCTTTCACATAATTGATGGAATGAATTTCCTGGTTCTTGAGTCTGGTCTCTTCCTGAACCAACATACTATGCAATTCATGCACATTCCATTTATCCTTCATGGTATTATAGTTCATCTGGAAAGGACCATACTCAGCCGGTAATGAGTTCAGGATGAACTGCACCAGGAAATTTTCATGCGCATCCATCCCCAATGATTTTAGTCTTGCTGCAATATTCGTCATTTCAATAACATGCTCATGCATTATACGATGACCATCAAATTTCATGGTGGTCAATGTACTCATTAGTGTCCTAGCAAGAGACTTATCAGCAGTTTGGGAGCGTTCTTCCACAAGCTTCATCATTTCTTTGGCACTTTCAGTTTGTGGAAGAGCTGACTTGATATTGCTAGTAATGCTCATTCGTATATACATTAGATTCAACTTGTTGGATCTTTCCCAGTTTTTATAATGGACCCTTTCCTCTTCAGTGCTTGTAACAGTAATAGCACTAGGTTTCTCTTCTCTAAGAGCTAAATCTAGATCCATTACCCCAAGGTAAAATTGGATTTGCTCACTCCATTCAGAGAAGTTGAGTCCATTAAAAACTGCAACAGTTGAGAATAGTGAATGTGTAGCAACTGGTACTGCAAGGAATAAAATTTAAAATATTAATACTTTGAGTTATACATACATACACATCAACATGCTACACAGATTCAGATATATTTCATACAATGCATATTGATGTTCACCTTTTGGGCAATCCATCAATATACAACATTCAACATAATAATGCTAATAAAAATTTCACATAATTTGGCAATGATGTATACACTAACTAGAAATATTTATTATCTTTGGATATATAATATAACTAATAATATATTCACATCACCAACATTCATGCTCATTTATTATAAAGACAAGCAATCAACCTTTGGGTTGATCCTTAACTGCCTTATAATAATGAACTTCAATTTACCCATAATAAAAACAATAATTTTCATATTATTTATAGCATCAAAATTATGGGTAATTGAAACACAATCATAATGTTCAGAATTAAAACAATTCATAAGAATTTGGCCACTTTGGTGACTAACAAATCCACCATACTTAATTCCAAACAAAAATATTTTCTAAACAATTATAGGATTGAAATTTCACATTCAAATTTCCTCCTTTCCCTTTTTTTTTTTTGAATCTCATCAGCAACCGAACCACCAACTCCGGCGCCAACTCCGGTCGTCTTGTCCGGCGGCCTTCATGTCTGGTAGTCTTTTCCGGTGGCGCCAGAACCTTCACAGTCCGGTCCATCTCTTCGGCGACGCCAGAACCATCATGTCCAGTCGTCTTTTCGGCGGCGCCAGAACCTTCACAGTCCAGTCAACCCCTCCGAACCCGGCAACAACCACCGGCCAAGACCCATATGGAACCCCTCGCAATACAGATCCTAACTCCCAGCTGGAACCCTAGAAGCTGCGTCAGATTCGATTTCTTCTCGGGCGGCAGCAACGCCTCCGAATCACCGTACCTCAGCCGGCTCGACGAGAAAGGTTTCACCCCAAACCCGACGATCTCAGAAACATGGGGCTCGCTCCTCCTCGACGAGATCCCTCTGCCTCCGCCGTTTGCTGTACAGGCCGTCATTCAACCGATCCTTCTGGTTTCGGCCAGATCTAGTTTTTCGAAGGGAGTAGATGGTGGATTTGGAGGAACGGTGGCGATCGTTGAGGAGAAGAGCAGGAACAGGCGGTGCGCGACAGTCCGTGAGGAGAGGCAACAGGAAGAGTGCGCTGGAGCCCTTCGCCGGAAAACAGGGGAAACGCCGAAAAAACTGACGGAAAACAGAGGGGTTCTGCAGCAACCCTTTCTTTATCTTTTTTTTTTTGAACAATTTCTCAGATCTAGATTTCTCAGATATGGAGTTTTCATATCTTTCTCTTTCATGTTCATTTTGTGAGAATGACTTAAAAAATTATCATACATGGAAAAACATGAATTCCCAAACCTTGCTCTGATACCACATGTAAACTTAAACTTGTGTCCTTTACATTATGGTTCATCATACTAGAATACAATTAGGATCTTAGGAATTCAAAGTTTTTACATACATTAAAATCAAATCAATAAATGGTACTAACCTTTATCCATGATGCGGAATAAACTTCAGATCGGAAAGCCTTCTTGATTGTTGAATCTTTATCGGTCCCTTCCCCTTTCTTGTTTACGCTTTTTCACTTTCTAATGGAAATAAACTGTTGACGCATCCTTATGGGTAGAGACTGAATATATAGGGATTTAATTTAAAATTCAAAACCATAAGATAGTATCATCAGTTATCGGTTTCTTTCGAATTTCAAAACCATCAGTTATAACTTAGGATAACATCCTACAATCATCAGATAATTGCTCCCATCACGCAATTACTTAATTATCCTCCCTTACAACTAATTTACCTTTTAGCCCTTTAATATGTTTTAATTAAATCATCATTAGTTCCCAATAAACATGAGACACATTTCTAACAATTATAACATTCTAAAATGCAAAACTTGATCTAATTAGGTGTTACTAATCTCAATGCTATATATATCCATCCAAATTTCTTAATGTGGGACATGGAGGAAGGCTCGAACACCCCACATCAACACCCTTTAATTAAATAGAAATATTTACGTGACAAAGGTAAGTATTATATTTTTTTATAACAATATTCTATTTAGTTATTTTATGGTAGGGTAACAGGAGGCATATGATATATTAAAAAAATTTACTTATGGATACGTGTTTGTAAAATTTAAAACTACATGGGTGTTTTTTTTTTGTTATATAAGTTTTGAAAACTTAAAAGATGCCAATCTTTTTAGTTTCAAAAAAAACTAAGAGTAAATTTTACTTTATCTTTCATTATATTTTATATTTATTAGATCCTTTACCTTTCATAAAAATGTTCCTCTAACAGTCTGCTAAATGTGTTATGCATCAGGGAAATGCTTGAAAATAACTTCATTCACAATATGGTCATGACAAAAGGTTACTTGTGCAGTCACAGGTGGAGCAACAAGGTCGATATGAATCCCTATGCCGTGACATGATGGTTTGGATTTGGAGCATGGGATTTTGATCCAGAGCTTGATATTGAAAACCCTTTTCCAGAGAATGAAGGCCAAGTTCATCTATGGCAAGGTGATGACGATCACCTTGTCCCTGTTGTGCTGCAACGCTACACATTGCTCAAAAGCTTCCATGGATTCAATACCATGAACTCCCAGGTGCTGGACACATGTTTCCACTCATAGAGGAAGTGAGTGCTGCTATCATCAAAGCTCAGTTACTTGGTGAAAAGTAGTGCACTAGATATTGTCCATTTTGCATTCGTAGTGTTCTTGTTGTTTGAAGTTGAGGAAACTATCGTATTGGGACCTAACTTTAATGTAATAATCATTTAAGGATCTTAATTATCTTTTTTTTTTATTTTTAGAGTAAACTTCATATTTTAGTCATCCAAATATATGAGTATCATCACTTTAATTCTTTAAAATTTTTTGTCATCACTTTAATTCATAAATTTAAAAAGTGTTATAAATATCGTTCTTTTTATATACGGACAGAGATTAAATTAATAAAATTTTAATAATTGAGAAATTAATTTAATGATAATTTTATATAATTAAAAAACTAAATTAATGACGTGTTTCGATTATTAAAGAATTAAAGTGTGATTAATATCTTTGAAAGACTAAAATAATGACATATGTTTAGATTTAAAAATTAAATTGATGACAAAAATATTTGAATGATCAAATTGATGATATTGATATCTTTGGAGTACCAAAATGAAGGTTTACTCTTATTTTTATGATAAGAGAATAAATTTAATAAAAACATATTCCACTAATAAATATCAATAAAAAAGATTTTTAAACCATATCTATCATGTGTTTTGGTCAAGTTCTAAATTATTTTAATATATGATGATTAAATGTTTTTGCTTTTTTAATTTTTTCTAATTAAGAAAATGATTCTCATACGAGATTAAGTCGCTTAAAAATTTATGTTATTAGATATTGTTGGTTACTTATTAAAGTGTACGTGCGTGTGAAATATTTATGTGCAAGTAATGTCGTTTTCTTTCGCTGCAAACGAATTCTACCAACCGCACATAATTGTTGGTCAACTTAGAATAACCTTTCTCAAGCAGTTTACGAACATTAGCTCACCTGAATTTGGGTTGACCGCCACCAAAGTGAGGAGAAATTTATAACTATTCTCAGAATATTACACTTCATGATATTTTTTATCTAAATTTTATTATATGGTATAATAAATTTCATCTAATAACGTTATTATCATGTTATAACATATGTCATATTTTTATTGATAAAGTAATATTTTGATATTACATAAAAATTTCTCCAAGTCAAGGTACAATTAATTTCAAATTGTTGCATGTTATCTTCCTCTATCCGTCTCATTCAATGTTTAAAAATAAGTTGAACAAAGTAAATCGAAAAGAATTTTGTTTATTATGTGACGGAATTTTTTATCACTATTTAATTTTTTTCTTGTAGTGTCGGTGATAGAATTGAAAGATATTATAATATATTTAAAATAAATTATATATAATTAATAATTGATTAATTGTATATAATATTATCATTTTAATAAATAAATAATTTATAATGTAAATTTGGTAAAGCTTTTATATACTTCAATATTTTAACATTTATATAATTTTATCCGGAAAGCATAAAAAATTAGGAACAAGGAAAGACAGCAAAATATTGTTTATAACCCTTAATTACGTAAATACTCAACCACTTTATCATTTCTCACTATCAGAATTATTGCATGCTTTCTCTTGCTCTCTTTCCCAAAGGCATGTTGAGCAAAATAGCAGCAATATTCTTGATTGGCTTTCTGGCAATGGCATATCAGGCCATTCATCCCCCACCCCCAAGAACATGTGGTTCACCAGGTGGTCTCCCCATACAGCTCCAAGGATAAAGCTCAGAGATGGAAGGCATTTGGCCTACAAGGAACATGGTGTTCTCAGAGAAATAGCAAGAAAAAGATTGTATTCATACATGGGTTTAGTGGTTGCAGGCATGATGCGGTGATTGCAACAAGCCTTGCCCAGGTATGGAATCACCTCAGGCTCTCCTATCCTTTATTTTTTTTTTGGGGTCAAGTTTAAGAGGAGGGAAGGTTACCTCATTCTAAGGTTACGAACCTTAACAAGAATTTTACAGTGGTACTTACAAATTGTTTGTCAATATGAGACTCCAATAGGATTCAAACCCAAAACCTTCAAGAATATGCAGTTTGTTTCTACTAGTTGAGATAGCTCTCGATTGATAGTCTTCTATCCTTTGTCTGTATTTTGAGTTCACTCTGGTTGATTCTTTTTTATGTGGTTGGCAATGATCAGGGACTTCTTCAAGAACTGGGAGCATACATTGTGTCCTTCGATAAACCAGGCTATGGGGAAAGTGATCCAAATCCCAATCGTACCGTAAGAAGTTTGGCTCTCGATGTTGAAGAGCTTGCAGATAAGCTGGGACTGGGGCCCAAGTTTTATGTTATGGGATTTTCTATGGGAGGACAGGCTGTTTGGGGTTGCCTCAAGTACATTCCTCATAGGTAAGAAAGAGTTACATACTCTACCATGGTTGGATTGTTCTTTCTTTTTTGCTTATATTAACAGTACAAGGTTTGAATACATGACCTTATACTAAATATTCAATCCCTTCATCATTAGCTACTCTAAGTTGCTTCATATTTAGATTTTAATGCAAGGAGTCTTGACCACAAATTGAACCTTTGATATTTTACTCCAATCTCCACCCACTCCAACAAGGCGACTGGTGGTAACAATACTTTTACGTTTTTTTCTCCCCCAACAAAGTGTTTTTTTCCTTTGACCTCTAAGTGTACAATTGGATTAGATGAGAATGGAAGAAAAGGGAGAAAATGATAAGGCTTATTTTAACATTCTATGTTTAAAATGTTTAAATTACGTCTTTCTCCTATTTTCCTTTCCTTCTATTTCCTTAATCCAAATATAGCTTAAGAGAAATCTCCTAGCTCTCAACATTTTAGATTCAGTGAGCAAAATTAATTAGGAATATCACTGTGTTTTCTATAAATATTTGACAAAGTTGCCTTCTTATATTTGATTTTGAATTTAGATTGGACAGCTCCATATTTTAAATTTTGTGCACATTACAGAATTTGCTCCTGGGACACAAGTTTAATTAATATATGGTTCTAAATTCTGATGCTATATAACAGACTTACTGGAGCGACACTGATGAGTCCAGTGATTCAACTACTGGTGGCCAAGCTTTCCTTCTAAACTTGTCCTCAAAGGCATACTACTTGCAACCTGCACGAGACCAATGGGCAGTTCGAGTTGCTCACTACTACTTACCGTGGCTAACATATTGGTGGCTTACTCAAAAGTGGTTCCCTACATCAAGTGCAGTGGCATTCAATCCTCAAGTTTTTCTCACACCAAGATTTACAAATTGTTTCCAACTTAAGCTAAGAGAGAACACAAAGGTACCAAGCACTTCATTTTTTCCCATCTTTCTCCATGTCAAGTAAATAAACTCCAATTTATTGATTTTATACCCCAAAATATTGCTCGCCTCTAAAGGCTTCCTAATGAGAGCTCATCTTAATAATTGTGCAGTAACAAGCGTTAATATCTTTTACTCTGTTTGGTTCTCTCTACATAGTTCCATGAATGCTTGTTTTAGCTATTTACATGAATTTTCGGATTCAAATCCTGTCTCCAACTCTATTTTCTCAATCAAGTTTTAACAAGTTAATAAAAAAATATATCTCTCTCTTAATTAATATTAATTTCTTTTTTATTTTCTTGTTAGTTTGTCAGTAGTTAATTGAGAAGACAATATTAAAAACAAAAAAAAAAAGAGACAGAAGATTTTGAATTTTGAATTTTCTCCATTTGTTGAAGCTGCATTTAGTGTTTGGAGACATAAGGTACAGAGGATAATTGGTGTAATTGACATGAGGTACAGACATGATAATGTCGTCCTAGATTTGAGCCCCACGGCTAATTGATGTCTCTTCAAGTTTTCAAAATCTAAATAATTAGTTGAGTTGAATTAATGTCTTCCACTCTGTTTGGATCTCTCTAGCATAGTTTCTTGAATGCTAGTTTTAGCTGTTCACATGAGTATTGTCCCTTCTAACTTTTGAAGCAACAGTAATAGATGTTCCATTACTATGGATAAATTAATTCATCTACCCAGTTGAAGTCGCATTTTCATGTTTGGATGCATAATGTACAGAGAGGACAAATGGTATAACTAACCTTCAACCACAAAAAAAATTGCTTTTTTTCTCTTCAAATATTCTCTCTTTAAGATTTTGATTATAGTTGTTTTGAATACAAAATAAGCTAATCCAAATATATACTTAGTTGATTTAGGTTTTTATTCACTCTTAATCTAAACTTTTTTTAACACAATCATTCAAATATTTATTGTCACATTATTAAAAGAAGTTGACATATCAAGTATAATTAATATCATAGTCAACCTTTTTTATTATGTGTCAACATATAATTGTATGATTGATAATTTATATTGATAATTGATAAAAATTAAATCATATTTAGTTCTTTGAGTTTTAAAATTATATGATTATATCAACTTTGAACCACAGACAAATGAGTTAAAAAAAGACTAAACTTCAAATTTGGTCCTCCAAAAATCATGTGGACATTACATTAACCCTTTGAAAAGTATCGACATTAATTTAATACTTGAATTATAGAAGGTCACATTATTTTGGTCTTTTAAAAAAATTAATATTAATTTAATCCCTCAATCATCAAAAAATGTTATTAATTTATTCCTTCAATTATATAAAATTAACGTCAATTTAATTCCTCAATCATAGAAATTAAATCAATTTATTTTTTATCCGTATACGGAAGGACTATTTTGATGTTACCTTGAAGGATTCAAGGACTAAATTGATGTTAATATTATTTAAAAGATCAAAGTGATGTTGACATAATTTGTGAAAGACCAAATTGGAGGTTCTCTTTTACCCAGATAAGGAACAAAATGACAAGCTTTTTTCTTCCACAAAGCATTGCTCTTCATTAAAATCTCTAGTTGTCAGAACCGAAAATTCTGCTGTTTATTCATTAGGAGTAGAGTTATTCAGGAAGTGTTATGTGCATGAACAGCCATTGACCCCATGCTTCAAAGGGAGCAGATGATCTTGGCTGAATGGAGAATCCTAAGGGGAAATTTAAAGCTATTATAACATTCTAGAATGCAAAATTTGATCTAATTAGGTGTTACTAATCTCAATGCTATATATATACATCCAAATTTCTTAATATGGGACATGGAGGAAGGCTCGAACACCCCACATCAACACCCTTTAATAAAATAGAAATATTTATGTGACAAAGGTAAGTATTATATTTTTTTATAATAATATTCTATTTAGTTATTTTATGGTAGGGTAACAGGAGGCATATGCTATATTAAAAAAATTTACTTATGGATATGTGTTTGTAAAATTTAAAACTACATGGGTGCTTTTTTTTTTTTGTTATATAAGTTTTGAAAACTTAAAAGATGTCTATCTTTTTAGTTCTAAAAAAAATTAAGAGTAAATTTTACTTTATCTTTCATTATATTTTATATTTATTAGATCCTTTCCCTTTCATAAAAATGTTCCTCTAACAGTCTGCTAAATGTGTTATGCATCAGCGAAATGCTTGAAAATAACTTCATTCACAATATGGTCATGACAAAAGGTTACTTGTGCAGTCACAGGTGGAGCAAAAGGTCGATATGAATCCCTATGCCGTGACATGATGGTTGGATTTGGAGCATGGGATTTTGATCCAGTGCTTGATATTGAAAACCCTTTTCCAGAGAATGAAGGCCAAGTTCATCTATGGCAAGGTGATGACGATCACCTTGTCCCTGTTGTGCTGCAACGCTACATTGCTCAAAAGCTTCCATGGATTCAATACCATGAACTCCCAGGTGCTGGACCACATGTTTCCACTCATAGAGGAAGTGAGTGCTGCTATCATCAAAGCTCAGTTACTCGGTGAAAAGTAGTGCACTTGATATTGTCCATTTTGCATTCGTAGTGTTCTTGTTGTTTGAAGTTGAGGAAACTATCGTATTGGGGACCTAACTTTAATGTAATAATCATTTAAGGATCTTAATTATCTTTTTTTTTATTTTTAGAGTAAACTTTTTATTTTAGTCATCCAAAGATATAAATGTCATCATTTTAATTCTTTAAAGATTTTTGTCATCACTTTAATCCATAAATTTAAAAAGTGTTATCAATATCGTCCTTTTTATTTACGGGTAGAGATTAAATTGATAGAATTTTAATAATTGAGAGACTAAATTAATGATAATTTTATATAATTAAAAGACTAAATTAATGACGTGTTTCGATTATTGAAGAATTAAAGTGTGATTAATATCTTTGAAAAATTAAAATAATGACATATTTTTAGATTTAAAAATTAAATTGATGACAAAAATATTTGAATGATCAAAGTGATGATACTGATATTTTTAAAGTACAAAAATGAAAGTTTACGCTTATTTTTATGATAAGAGAATAAATTTAATAAAAACATATTCCACTAATAATATCAATAAAAAAAGATTTTTAAGCCATATCTATCATGTGTTTTGGTCAAGTTCTAAATTATTTTAATATATGATGATTAAATGTTTTTACTTTTTTAATTTTTTTTAATTAAGAAAATAATTCTCATACGAGATTGAGTCACTTAAAAATTTATGTTATTAGATATTATTGGTTACTTATTAAAGTGTACGTGCGTGTGAAATATTTATGTGCAAGTAATGTCGTTTTCTTTCGCTGCAAACGAATTCTACCAACCGCACATAATTGTTGGTCAACTTAGAATAACCTTTCTCAAGCAGTTTACGAACATTAGCTCACCTGAATTTGGGTTGACCGCCACCAAAGTGAGGAGAAATTTATAACTATTCTCAGAATATTACACTTCATGATATTTTTTATCTAAATTTTATTATATGGTATAATAAATTTAATCTAATAACATGTATTATCATGTTATAACATATGTCATGTTTTTATTGATAAAGTAATATTTTGAGATTACATAAAAATTTCTCCAAGTCAAGGTACAGTTAATTTCAAATTGTTGCATGTTATCTTCCTCTATCCATCTCATTCAATGTTTAAAAATAAGTTGAACAAAGAATCTGAAAAAGAATATTGTCTATTATGTGACGGAATTTTCCGTCACTATTTAATTTTTTTCTTCTAGTGTCGGTGATACAATTGAAAGATATTATAATATATCTAAAATAAAATACATAATTAATAATTGATTATTTGTATATAATATTATCATTATAATAAATAAATAATTTATAATGTAAATTTGGGCAAAGCTTTTATATACTTCAATATTTTAACATTTATATAATTTTATCCGGAAAGCATAAAAAATTAGGAACAAGGAAAGACAGCAACCATATTGTTTATAACCCTTAATTACGTAAATACTCAACCACTTTTATCATTTCTCATACTTTCATTTCATTCAATTAAATGTTTTGTAAAAGTAGCATAATAGGTAATTAAGAAAAGGTGACATTTTTCAAGTCGTCACGAAAAGGATTTCTCATCTGCCCTTCTGCCTCATCAACTTTTCCTATTTCTTTAAATGCTTTGTAAAAGTAATAGACCGAGGCACTTGAGCATCAAAACAAACAAACTTGTACACTAAACTTTCCAATCAAAGGAGATGAAGCCACAGTCCAAATGTCCTCCTTTAATAGATATAAAAAGGAAAGTTACATCTTTTAAAAAAAAAGGAAAGTTACATATGCTTTTCCCGTTTATTTTTACCTATATTTTAAAATTTTTAAACAAAAATTTAAAAAAATTATTTAATAATATCAATTACAAAAAAAATAGTTTAATATGATTAAATTATTATTTCTCTTACTTAGTTAATATTTTTTCTCTTTTCTAATTTTACTTATATCACTAATTATCTTTTCATTAAAAGATAAGAATAAAATTAAAAAAAATAATTAATACTTCTTTAATATTATTAAATATTAAATATTATTAGATAAAAAAAATTTCTTATACAACATATAAATGTAAATGGAGAGAGTATATTTTTTTTAATGCTCCAAATGATTAAATACATGACTTTTTGTTGTAATTTTGATCATTCATTTAAGATTAAATAGTTAAGATTTACTTTTTTTACTTCTCATAATAAACATTTTTCTCATTAGATAAACATTCACACACATATGTATAATTCATATGTTAATTGAGCTATGGGTGACACTGGTAAAGCAATCTTAGCTAATAAAGAAAAAAAAAGAGTCTTAACCAATACTACTATATTGGTTTGTGCATTTAGAGGTATTCTTGTCTGTCATGTTAGTGTGTATTTGAATTAAAATTTATAAATTTAATTTTAAGTGAATTTAATTTTATAAACTTGATTTTGTTCAGAAGTGTATTTGAGTGAAGTGATTTATGTTAAGTAAAAAATCACATTCAGCTCAAAAATAAAAAATAGTTACTTCAGATTAAATGACATTTCGAAACTAGAATTACGTTTGAAAAATAAAATAAATATCAAAATAAAAAAGATAAAAAATAAACAAAAACTCAACTAAACTTCAAAAAATCAATTTGGG
Organism: Castanospermum australe; assembly: GCA_019955255.1. Taxonomy (NCBI): domain Eukaryota; kingdom Viridiplantae; phylum Streptophyta; class Magnoliopsida; order Fabales; family Fabaceae; genus Castanospermum; species Castanospermum australe. The sequence continues at coordinate 1,045,273 of NSJW01000743.1, forward strand.
TGGGGTACACTATTAGAAGCCTCGCAAGACTAAGAGGTCTATTGATACATATTCCCCATATTGAAGTCATTTGTGTCATTGCTTCACCCTTGTCAAAGACCAAAAGAGTCAGCCTTCGCTCTTTAATAAACATATTCAATATACATAGAATTTGGGATATCACACTGCTCATAACATATCTTCCTTCTACATTCTTAGTTAATTTTTTTCAAAGTTTTAAAATCGGTTCAGCAATAGAATAAAAAAAGAATGGTTCATGGTTCAGCTAATTAAATCGGTAATGAGCCAAACATCATAAATATATTTGACAAAGGTGCACATGAAATATGATTACTTTTATTTACCTATCACACCACTAAACGTGTATTTGATATAAAGGTCAAAATAAAAAATAAATTTTTATGAATAAAATTTGTATATATCACCCGTATATATTCTGATACTAAACATATCATAAACATATGCTTTATCTATACCTATAAATAAAGTAATGTTGCTTTTACCGTTCCTTTTCACTGTTCATTTTTACTGTTCATCCATATTAGACTTTCTGTCTTTTTAGTTCTTTTTTCTAAAATTTCTTTAAAAATAAAACTGCTTTTTGCTTTTTCAACTGCTCCTTATTTATTTATTCTAGCTCTGCTCTCATTTATTAGTGGTAGATGTTTCCAACTTTTAATTTTTACATTTTAATAAACTTAAGCTTTTACTTTATAGGTGGTTGGTCTGCAGGCGATGGATCATTTTTGTTGTCTTTCGTAGCATCTCTTCGGTGCATCGATGAACAAATTTTTCCACCATATCTGTTTTCATCCTTCGTTTTCTTCCTTCATCATGTTTTTCACCAAAATATTTTTTTCCTATTGATAGTCTCCTCTTATTTTTTGTTCTTCTAACTTTGTTATTTTTTTGGTTTTAGGGAGAGAGGCAATTTTTCTGAGAGAACAAGGAGCATGTGTCTGGAAAGATTAGCATCATGGCTGTTCTCAAGTTTTTTTCTCCAAAAATGGTTTCTTGTACGGTGCATTTCTCTTCATACTTAATAGATTTGTTCTCCATTTTTAAATTTTTTTTCATTTTTTATTATTTTCCCGCCAGATAATTAGTTCCAATTTGAATTTTTGCATCATTACGTTTGCAATTGTAGGTTTGCATATAAAATATGAGTTTCGCTTATTTTATTATTTTGTATCTAATCACATTAATTTTGCTATGTAATTTTTTGGTCTACTAATATATTTACTCACAGTTTGGTACAAATATTGTTGGGTCCCACAGATGTGATGAGGATAACAACTATATCGATACAAATAATTATACTGGTTAACGAGGGATAAAATCTTAAAGTATTAAGATAAATACAGATACAAGACTAATAAAAAAGCTTATCGTTATCTTGGAAGAATCCTCTTCCAAATAAACGAGGCTACATTACCTATATAAACGGGTCTATCTTCTCAGGTAAATATACCTTCTATTGCATATTTGTAAATTGGTGCTACATCTAACTTGAACATCGGAGTACCTTTTGAAGGTATACCCTCACCTTGGTCAATGAAGTAGACAGCAGATCATCATACACCTTACCTGAATTTTAGGTATTCCTAAATCCTTAAATCTAGTCCAAAACACTCACCAAATTCTTACCTTTTACATTATTGTTTGCAGAGGAAGGTACCCGTGTGAGTTGCTAGTATATTATATTTATCCTTTTGTTAATGTTTAATTTTCTGCATTCTCTCTTATATCTCACAATTACTTGTGCCTTCACTTTAAGTTAGCATTGTATTTGGTATGCTTTTCTCTCTCGGCTCTAGCTGTGAAGTTTGTCCCTGTTTTCTTCAACTGCTTTGTTCTTCAGTTCTTGCTCTTAGCAAGTATGTGTATGATAGAACTGGACTAGATTCTTCGTAAATGGAGGGAAAATTACAAGAATAAGTCATCTTTTCTGTTCTGCTATCAACACAATACCAGAACAATAGGGAAGAATTGAGAAATTATAGATGCAGAAAAAGGAAAAAATTACAGAAAGTGTCTCAGGCAATTCGAGAGGCCTGAATTTCTCCTCCAGTTCTGTTTTACTCTCTGTCTCCCCTTCCTCTCTCGCTGCCCTCCCTTTTATCCTATATCTCATTCATTTTCTTGCTTTTCTAGCCACCTGTCATGTGTGGGTAGTTACAAAGCAGAACCTTGCTCCCCTTGCCTACATGAGGGAGTGATTCCCTGCCACCCCACCCATTTCTCCTAGTATACACCCTAGAGATGGGTGTGTATCTATCAATACTCCCCCCCCCCCAAAACTTTCACCTTGTCCTCAAAGTGAAGGTACAGGGACATCTTTTGTAATAGCCCACCGGGGTCCCATTGTTTGAAGCATGATAACCCAGTTATGCTTGAAACATAAGAACTTCCACCTAGTTCCCATGAGCCTTCACCAATTCCCATTGGTTCCTTTATTGGAGGCAATGTCTCGTGAGCTACTCCAATGTAGGAAGGTATGGATGCTAACTTAGCTGCCACATAATGATTAGGATTCAAATGATGCACCTGTCGACATATCGAATCAACCTCAAAGCCTTCATTTTCTAAAACTAACTATTGGCGTTGCAATTTCCCAACCCTCACCTCTCTTTCATTTGTTGATCCATGACCTTCAGCACCCTGCTGCTGCTGAAGTCGATACAGTGCATGAGATAATCCAAAGGCAGTTGAATAAAAGTACTATCGTTGGGTCTCAAAAGGAAACAAGAAAGGGTATGCTTTAGTCAACTGGTAACCCTATGAGGGAAGACTCCCACTGCATAATGTAAGGGCATCTTGAATTTGCCTGGCGAATTTTGGAGTAAGCTTGCTGCTTATGAATTCCTCCGAAGGTACCCGAACACCAGTGGTAAGACCTAACTCATATAAATCCAACATTTTTCCCTTTGCAAAGCTATCAGAAACCACCTGTGCCCTCAAACGAGGTGCAAGCTGGTTCAAACCCTCCAGCACAAGCAACAATGCCAATATATTGTATGTAGGATTAGACTTCTCCAAATCACAAGGCAAGTCTCCCTGCAAAATACTATCTAGAACAGATGTCTGATGCAACTTGGCTTCGGAACTGGAATTCGAGGCAGACCCAGATTTGGCAAATTCTGAAGTGTTTGAACTTGATCCTCCAGTGGAGGACCTATCTGTCTAGTTCTCTGCCCTCTGATAAGTGATAGTGTAAATATCACTCCACGGTCCCCACAGACCGCTTCCATCACTGGATATGTAGTCACTGCCAGCAAACCTCTCATCATCATCTTCATCTAGCACAAGCTGTCTTTGAATTGCCTGATGTATAGTCAAATTCCTATTAAGCTGCTTTCCACCCACAGTAAATATCAGCTTCGGAGGGTCCTTAGAACTACCCAACAACAGGCGCCCTTGCCGACCTCTGCCACCCTTGATACCTTTGCTATTAGCAGATCCCAATCCAGCCATGGCAGCAACAGCAAATGACATTACACCCCGTGAGCTAGAAAAATAGCCACTCCTAAAATCTGCAGAGTCAGATCCCATGATTGTACCAGCTTTGATGCTAGAACCTGAGGCTGCATTAGTCTGGCTATCACTTGTTGCTGGAGCAACAGTACTCTCCTCTTTAACTTGGGCCTGGCCCATTAAGTCAATTAGTGAATCCAATTTTTAAATTTTCCATTCTGTCTTTTCTTGATACCATTGAACTTGGTCTTCCAACACAGAATAGAGTTTTCGCCCATGTAATTTCTCCTTTCCTCCCATCTCTATAATCTGGAAAGCCTTTTGTAAAATTCTCCTACCTTTCTCTACAGCTCAGTCAACCTCTATCACATGAACATGCCCCATTAGGTTAGTAGGTTCAGACTTAATTTCCCACCTTGCCCCTACATCATCTCTTTTCTCCCCCACGCTCACCTTGGAACTCCCACGCACAAACCCAACATCGCAGCACACCTTCCATTTTGGTGCCGCGATTTGGCCGGAAGTCGGTCGGTGGTTCTCGTCTGGTGGTGTCGGCGGTGGTGGCTTGGCCGAACCACTCGAGACCCATAGCTCATCCATCCTTGCTATCGGTACCGCCGGTGTCTCAGCTACAAATGGACCGGCAACTGCCATTCGCCGCTTTAAATCCGGCGGCTCCGACAGTGGAGATTTGACCAGAACCCTTGCAACCCACATCTCCATTGCCGTCGCCAACTCCTCTCCTCCCTGCTCCTTCATCGCATGTCCCTCAGGGTGGCGTTTCATCCTCGTTTCTCCCCTTCCTTCTTCGGTACTGGGTCTGACCCAGTAGATTAAAAAATATTTCTCCAATTTCATTTCTGCCCCTCCTGGCCTTCCCTTCCCCTTCGTGAATGTGCTGCGAAAAAGCTCATTGGCGGCGCAATGCTTGGGGGCTAGATCCAGTGGCTCTGGCGGCTCCGGCAGCTTAGTCGGTTGTCGGCCGACCATCAGCCATCTCTCCCACTGTCCATCCATCACATATCTTCCCCCCTCTAACTCCCTGGTGCATATCACCATTTCGAAACTCGTCCCAATCATCTCCTTGTGAGAATCTACATCCAATGGCTCTGGCGGTGGAAGTGGCTTGGCAACTCCACCTTGTTGCTTTCGTTTTTGCTCCGTTGTCTGGTCTTCGCATTTTGGACCGCCATTAGTTTTTACATAACGGTTCTTGTCCGGTGGTGCAGGCAGTGGACGGGGATTGGCTGGTCCGGTGAAGATACGCCCTTTTGTGGCCAACGCTGCCCACTTCTACTGTGTGGGCCTCCTCCCTAGCCTGTCTGCAACTCAATAGCTCAAAGGATATCTGCAACCTTGGCCCACGATCTGTTGCCTGGGTGGTCCGATCTACACCAAACAGAGCTCCACCTCCATCTCTCTGTCGATCTCTTCCTTCTTTGTGTCGTCCAACTCCTCAAACCTTTCTGCTTCATCTCCTGCGACCACCCCTGACGTCACACCCATGGCCAGAGAGGGGTAACCCACTTTGTCCCCCCATGGGTGTAGTCCCTCTGTTCTTGGTTCTTTTTTTTTCTATCATGGCTGCCTCCTTAGTCACCATATTCTTCTGCAGTTCGATCACCTTCATTGCCCCATCCAGCACGTCAGTCTCCTTTTCAACTATCTTTGGCGTAACCTTGATCGGATCAGCAGTTCTGTTCGGATGAGATGCAGAATCTCTGCATGAGTCTCTTCTTCCCGCCTAAGCCTTTCTACCGGTGCTTCTTGTGCTTCTCTTGCTTCCTTCCTCCAACGCTTAAACATCTTTAACAAATTTTCAATTTCAATCTCCAATTTCTTCTCCACTGCTTCCAATCTAGCTTCCATATTCATATTTAGTATCCACAGCTCCCAGATCGGGAGCTCCGATACCAGTTGATAGAACTGGACCAGATTCTTCATAAATGGAAGGAAAATTACAGGAATAAGTCTTCCTTTCTGTTTTGCTATCAACACAATACCAGAACAGTAGGGAAGAATTGAGAAATTATAGATGCAGAAAAAGGAAAAAATTACAGAAAGTGTCTCAGGCAATTCGAGAGGCCTGAATCTCTCCTCCAGTTCTGTTTTACTCTCTGTCTCCCCTTCCTCTTTCGCTGCCCTCCCTTTTATCCTATCTCATTCCTTTTCTTGCTTTCCTAGCCACCTGTCATGTGTGGGTAGTTACAAAACAGAACCTTGCTCCCCTTGCCTACATAAGGGAGTGATTCCCTGCTACCCCACCCATTTCTCCTAGTATGCACCCTAGAGATGGGTGTGTATCTATCAGTGTATATGTTATTTGTTGAATTGAGCTACTCCCAAACACTTAATTCTTTCTTTTCGTTACTTATACTCTCCATTCAAGTTCAAAGCATTATGTTAAAAATTGTGTTTAACTTCTACTATTTCATTTTTCACTTTTAATCGCCATTTTATGTTGTTTGATTTTCTCTCCCAAGCTGCTAAATGACACTCAATATCAAATTTCCATTTTTTGTAATTTCCTATTTACTCTTAGCTCTGCCCTCTACATTCCTATCAATTGTTGTCAACTACTTTGTTCTTGATTGTTGCTTTCACCAAGTGAGTGTATGCCTCACTCTCTTTCTCATGTATTTTATTTTTTTGTTTTTATTACTTCAATACTTTCTTTTACTATTACTGGCTAATTAACTTCCAATAATTTTGTCCTACAATCATTCTCACTTTTTTATCTACTGTGAACATTTTGGACTTGTTGGTATCAATAAGTTGCTAATTCTACAAGCAGCTAGCATGTCCTATTTTAATTCTTTGACCTTCACTTCAATATTGTATTGTACCCCTGCAATCATTCTTTTTGTATGTGCTATGAACATTTTGAATTAGTTGGTATCAATAAGTTGCTAATTCTACAAACAAGTACTATGTCCTATTATAATTCTTTCACCTTCACTTCAATAGTATATTCTATCCCAGTTGGTAATTCATAGAATCATTTGTTAATAATGAAATTATTTTTTGGTGTCTACATGCTGCAATAAGTCTTGGTAAGTTTCTTATTCATTATAAGAGGCCATTGTGACTTCTGATGGACAATCACAACATCTAATAAATGAAAAACTTATTGTTGAATTGTGGACAAGCATGTTTCTCAGACTGTTACTGTTTTCTTTAAGCACATTGTATACATGGTTGTTGTTGGAATTATGTACATATGGAGCACAAACGAGCAAAGACAAGATTCATTAATGTACGCAAGTTACCAAAAGATCCATCTGCAAACTTAGGTAACATTTTTATGTACAAATTGTTATGTAGTTTACACTTTCTTTACTTCCCTTATTAAATTGTTTGATGTGTTTTTTCCTTTTATAGTTGACATGGAATTATCTCTTACTACTCCAAGAGACACTGATAGTGAAACGGGTATTGTGATTGATATCAATGAACTTAGAATTGTTGCATTTAATGGTTGTTGTCTGGCAAATATTACTACAACAACACAACTTTTGAAAGATCAATGTTCAAATTTTGGTAATTGTTTTACTTAACAGCTTGTTATATAATTTAAACTTATTTTCTCTTGACTTATTGATTATTAAATTTGTCTACTGCTTTGTAGTTGAGATGCCATTATCTCTTATTACTGAAAGAGATAGTCACAATGAAGAAAATATTGGCAATTTACCTACATTGTCAGCAATTAATGGTTGAACCTCCCCCTTCAACAAGCATCAAAATTATATGGGAACAATTAAGACCTCTTAAGTTAGCAGTATGACATCTAATCATGATTGTCTGACAAATCATTCTAGAACAAGACATCCCTTGAAAGATATTTCAAATTGTATACAGAATTTGCATCATCCATTCAATTCAGTTGGTAAGTTCTAACTGATGACATTAGAAGTTTTCTATTCAAATATTTTTTATGTTAATAAAATGTCAACAAATTATATTTTACAATAATGTTTCTATGGGTAGGTAATAGAAGTCAATCACCCTTACTTCAATCTAAGCTTAAAGGTCTTGCTTTTGAAAAGGTCCTGACTAGAAAGAGATTTTTTTCTGAGACTACGTTTGGTCTAGACAATAATTTCCCTTCATCAAGTTTGTCAAATGCTTCTCAAGTACTGCATAGTCATCCACTGTCCATGTTTGTACCTGTTCCACATCAAGAAGATAGTCTATTACAACTTGATAATAATGGTTAGAAACATAATGTTTATATTCTGCACTATGTATCTTCTCTTATTAAATTGTTTCATGTCCTATTTTCTTTTATAGTTAACATCAAATTGTCTCTTACTACTCCAAGAGATAGTGATAGTGAAAAGGGTATTCAGAATTCATCTCGAATTGCAACAGTCCATAATCAAAGTGCTTTTGTTCTGACCGATATCAATGAACATAGAAATGTTTCATCTAATGATAGTTATTTGACAAATATTATTGCAATAACACAACCTTTGAAAGATCCATGTTCAAATTTAACTTATTGTTTGACTTTACAGTTTGTTATATAATTTCAACTTATTTTCTGTTGACTTATTGATTATTTAAATTTCTCTACTGCTTTGTAATTGAGATGCCACTACCTCTTATTGCTAGAAGATATAGTGACAATGAAGACAATATTGGCAATTTACTGCATTGTCAGCAATTGATGATGGAACCTCCCCCTTCAACTAGCATCAAAACTACGTGGAAACAATTAACCTCTCAAGTTACCAGTATAACGTCTAATCATGATTGTTTGACAAATCGTTCTAGAAGAAGATGTCCCTTCAAAGATATTTCAAATTACATACAAAATTTGCATCATGCATCCAATTCAGTTGATATGTTGTAACTGATGACATTAGAAGTTTTCTATTCAGATATTATTTATATTAATAAAATATCAACAAATTATATTCTACAATCATGTTTCTATGTGCAGAGAACACAAGTCAATCACCCTTACTTCAATCTAAGCTCAAAGGTGTTGCTTCTGAAAAAGTCCTGACTAGAAAGAGATTATTTTTCTGAGATTACATTTGGTCTAGACTCTAGACAACAATTTCGCTTCATCAAGTTTATCAAATTCTTCTCAAGTACTGCATAGTGAAGAGTTGTCCACTTTTGTACCTATTCCACATCAAGAAGATAGTCCATTACAACTTGATAATAATGGTTAGATACGTAATCTTTATGTTCTGCACTACATAACATGTTACTATCAACAAGATGTATTAACTGTCCATTATGTTGCAGTTTATGCTAATGATGATGATTCGGATATTGATTCTCAAGTTTATATTGATGGTGAAGCATTTGGTAAGTCAACATTTCTCTATTTGCTTTATTTAAAAGAGTTATGTATTTTCTTTATTTCATTTGTTTCTCTTTTTTTTTTTAACTTTTTCATTATATCAATCATCTATTCACGAACAATGCAATGTTGATTCATGTAATCATGGTCTATCCACTTATAAAACTAACATTGCCTTTATAATACTCATAGATATATATGACATAGTTATCTACTTATTAAAACCTCTTTTTGTTATTCTCATTTATTTCTGTTAGCTCTATAATATATCTATCTTCCTATACAGGAGATGTTAATATTGGAGATCCTGATTGGAAGTGTCCCTTTTGTGGTGCTAAAATGTGGTATGCAGAGAGAGTTCTAAAGAGTCAAAATTCATCCAATCCAAAATTTTCTTTGTGTTGTTTACAAGGGAAAATTCAGGTAGCACAACTTGGAGAACCTCTAGAGTTTTTGAGAAATTTGTTCTTTGATCATCATTTACAACTTTCCTAGCAATTCCTACCAAACATAAGGGTTTATAACTCAGTGTTCTCTTTTACATCAATGGGAGGCAAAATTGACAAAAGAATCAATAACCAACGTGGACCATACCAATTTGTTCTTAATAGTATCAATTGCCATAAGATCAGTAGTCTTTTACCAGTTGAAGGGAATGCACCTAAGTTTGCACAACTTTACATATATGATACTGATCATGAAATCCAAAACCGTATCTCTGCAATCAGGTATTATTTCTTTCCTGTAGTCTTAATTTTTTTTATGCAATCTTTTTTTTAAAAAAATTTCTCATATGCTGTTTTCTAATTTATTAAATTCTACAAATATATTAAAATTTTTCCTATTTCTATGTCTTAGTTCCAATGACAATATTGGCAAACTAAATCTTGATATCATCAATGGTTTGAAAGATATGCTTGATGAGTATAATATACTATGAGTATAATGTACTATCTAGAGCTTTCCAAATGGCAAGAGACAGATTTAAATCTGAACACCGTCTTGACTTTAAGCTCAGATTAATTTGTAAAAGAGATGAAGGTAGTAGAAACTATGGTTTTCCTACAGTATCTAAAGTAGGTGCATTAATAGTTGGCGATAGTGATTCAAGTTTATATGAAAGAGACATTATAGTTACAACACAAGGTAGAAAATTGCAACGCATTAGTGAACTACATCTATCATATCTTCCATTACAATATCCACTTTTGTTTCCCTATGGAGAGGGTGGTTACAGAGATGATATTGCTCACAATGATTTCTCTCAATCCTCTGTTTCTACATTCCAAGTGGTTGTTACAGCATTTTATTGTAGATGCTTACACAATGATTGAGTCACAAAGATTGGCTTATATTAGATTACACCAAAAGCAGCTCAGAGTTGAACTATATAAAGACTTAACAGAAGCTATTTTGCGGGGAGATACAAATGCCACATTGACTGGAAAGCGTATCATTTTGCCATCAAGTTTCACCGGTGGAGCTCGATATATGATACAAAATTATCAAGATGCCATGGCCATATGTAAATAGGCTGGATATCCAGACCTTTTCATCACATTCACATGTAACCCAAAATTAGAAGACCAACCAAATCTTCTTTCAAGGATATTTAAGATTAAACTTCGAATGCTAATAGATGATTTGAGAGAAAAGCAATTCTTTGGTAGATTCAAAGCAGGTCAGCTACTTTTAACTGCTTGTATAGTTATAATTTTGCTTCTTAACAATATCAAATGTAATTAATTTACATATCAATCACATTGTACATTATGTAAATCATTCTATTACATTTGCCTTTTGTAGTTGTTTACACTATTGAATTTCTAAAGATGGAGCTACCACATGCACATATCCTATTATTTCTACACCCAAAGACAAGTTTGGTACTGCCGGAGATATTGACAAATTTATTCATACTAAAATCCCGGACAAAGAATTTGATCATCGTTTATATGAAATTGTCCAAAATTCCTCCATGCATGAAGGATGATATGTGCATCAGACAGTATCCAAAAAAGTTTGTTCTAGCCACCACTTTTGATCAAGATGGATTTCCAATTTATAGAAGAAGAGATACTGGAAGGATAGTACGAAAAGATGAAATTGATCTTGATAATTGATTTGTTATTCTATATAATCCACATTTGCTGGTGAAGTATGATGTTAATATAAATGTTGAATATCATAATTAGTCAAGGTCAATCAAGTATGTTTTCGAGTATATCAATAAAGGTCAAGATCAGTGTTACTGCTGCCCTTTAGCAATCATCAAATTCTAATTATTACACAAATGTAAGCGATGAAATCAAAATGTACTATGACTGCAGATATGTGTCTGCATGTGAGGCTGCCTGAAGAATATTTGATTTTGACATCATTTTTGACAACCTCCTACTGAATGGTTGAGTTTTAACTCCCTAATGAGCAATATGATTCTGGTGTAAACAAACCTAGATTACAAAGAACAATGTTTACTACTTGGTTGGAGGCAAATAAAAAATATCCAGAAGCACAACATTTGACATATGAGCAATTCCCTTCATTGTTTATCTATAAGAAACAGTTTCAAGAATAGTTTCCGAGAAAACAAGGCTTCTCACTTGGTAGATTACATTATGTTCGACCTACTAGTGAAGAGCTATATTATCAAAGAATTCTGATCACAAAAGTTAAGGGACCAACCTGCTTTGAAGATATTTGTATAGTGAATGGCAGAATTAATCCTACTTTTCATGATGCATGCTATGCATTAGGGCTACTTGATGATGATAAAGAATTTGTAGAGGCCATTATAGGAGCTTCACTATGGGGTATTGGCCACTATCTGCGAAGCTTATTTGCCACTATGCTAATGAGCAACTCTTTATCTAATCCACAGTTTGTCTGGCTGAAGACTTGGCCTTATCTTTCTAAAGATATACAATATTTACAACGTACAATATTACAATCACAAGGTTAGACAAATCAGCCTTTTTTGTACCTTTAGTTCCATGTTCACACATTTATTACTGCCAAAATAATTTTCTCTTTATAAGTTAATTTTTATTTGAAAGCAAACACATAGCTAATATATCTTTTTATTTTATTATTTTTACTTTATTTAGCATGCAATTATAAATACGCTATTATTACTAATGTAAATTTCACTTTTCTTTCTTCATTTTAAAAGAAGCAAGCATATCTTTAACACATTTTTTTATGAACATTGTCTTCTTGTCCTTAATTTTAATTATCAAATATAATCATGTTGTCTTCACTTTCAATATTTTCATATATGATCATAAATTACTATATACAATTTGCAACCAATAAATAGCACTAATGCTAATATCTAATTCTTTTATTTTTTTTTTCAACATATAATATTTGCAGCATTCACCGATGCATTCATAGCACCATATATTTTCTCTATATAATATGCTAAGTATGCCTAAGTATAATTTTTTCTGCAATAGATTTGCAACTAACAGATGAGCAGAAAAAAAAAAAACTTGGCGTCGGAAGTGCTCGAGAAGTTACTTAGAAGCAATGGAAAAAGCCTAAGAGACCTCCCTGGACTTCCCTTTGTAGACATGTTAGGTGGTAGTCATTTGACAAATAAACTCATCATGGATCAAGAAAATTCTGATCGAGATTTGTTAGCTATTGAAGCTACTCAACTTCTAAGCACTATGACAGAGGCACAAAGATATGCATTTAACAGCATCATTCAAGCACTTGATGACAGTGGAAACAACATTTTTTTTTTTGGTTTATGGCTATGGAGGCACCGGCAAAACATATCTTTGGAAAACAATAACCTCAGCACTCCGATCACAAGGACAAATAGTACTTATTGTAACATCCTGCGGTATTGCAGCCATCCTTCTTCCTGCAGGCAAAACAACGCATTCACAATTTGCAATTTCATTAGTGCTAACTGATGAGTCAACCTATAATATCAAGCAAGGCTCTTCTTTAGCATAACTACTTATCAAAACTAAACATTTGGGATGAGGCACCTATGATGAAAAGGCAGTGCTTTGAGGCTCTTGACAAAACACTACAAGACCTTTTGCAACTCAATAACCCAAACAGTCTTACTATGCCCTTTGGTAGAAAGTGTATTGTATTTGGGGGTGACTTTTGGCAAATTTTACCAATTATTCCTCAAGGATGCAGATATGATGCAAGCTATCTCAAAGAGCAATTTTGGCTTCAACTCTTGAGGTTGTTGCAAATGTCAATGGTTACATCCTCTCTCTTATCTCCGGAGAACAAAAAGTTTATATAAGTTCAAACTCACTAGACAAATCAACTGAGGGTGACTCCCAAGATGATTTACATACTCCAAACATTTTAAACACAATTGAAGGTTCAGGACTACCAAACCATAAGCTATGCTTGAAAGTTGGAGTACCAGTGATGCTTTTGAGAAACATTGATCAATATTCTGGACTTTGTAGTGGAACTAGACTAATCATCACTCAGCTGGGAAATCATGTGATTGGAGCAAAAATAATGACATGTAGTAACTTTGGTCAACAAGTCTTTATACCTAGGATGAATATAAGTCCATCAGAGCTAAAATGGCCTTTCAAATGGAAGAGAAGACAGTTCCTTTAATAGTGTCTTATGCTATGACAATTAACAAGAGTCAAGGGCAATCTCTACTAATGTTGGTATTTATCTTCCCAATCTAGTTTTCAACATGGTCAACTTTATGTTGCCCTCACCAAAGTTAAAACTAGACAAAGCTTAAAAATTTTAATCCATGATAAGTATAATCAACCTCTATCTGTGACAAAAAATATTGTCTATAAAGAGGTCTTTCAAAATCTAACCTAGGTACATAAGAAATTTAGTGTTTGCTCAAGATTTTAGATATTTTACTGCAAGCATGAATTCATATCTGATTTTAGATTGCATCTCAATATTGTTTTATCATTATAGTTTGGCTTATCAATAATGTAATTCTTATAGTTTGTTATAAAGTTATTGAAATCTAATGTCTTTTTTTTTATAGCTCTATGTCAGTACTTAATGATTACAATTTCATCTCAGGAATCAATCCAGGCAAAAAAAAAAAAAAGGAAAATAATTGCTAGAATCATCCTATGGAAGTTTACCCCAAATGATTCAGGAACATAGACAAAAGCTCTCCAAATGATTCTCCTAGACTAGAAGGTAATCCAAATTATAAATTTATATTTTTTTATATCTCCAATTATCTTATTTATGTATTTATTATATCTCCATTTTCATCTACCACTGTTAATAAGCTTGAAAATTCAAATTGTCCTTGATAAAACATCCGACTTTTCTTTTCAATCTTCTCATATCACTTATTCCACTGTTTCTATTAACAGCAAGTTTCCTTATTGATAGGGTGACACAATCCAAGCTTTCATTTGGCAAGCTGACTTGATATCCAAATTCCAAGATTTTTCTCATTGAAGGAAACTATTATTCCATTGAAAATTTTCGTGTTGGTCTTAACTCTGGAGATTATAGACTAGCCATAAATGTTTTCAGAATCAACCTTCATGACAGGACTGATGTGAAGCACTGTGAAGCTGATATTGCTCAATATGCATTTAACTTTGTTCCCTTTTAAAGTATCATTCACAACACTTTAGTAAAAGGGTAATTGGTTGGTACATATGTCTTCCTATCTCTAGCCAAATTTGACCTTATTGCATAACTTTGTTCATAAAATTCCACATTCTCACAAATCTTTATTTATTTTAACTAGATGTAATTGGACAATTGATCGACATTAACCAAGTAGCAGATTACCAACAACATGGTCTATCTAAGAAAGTGCTGAATCTTGATTTACAAGATGAAAAGTCAGTATGAAACTCCTATTTATTTATATTGGTACTTTGAATTACTTATACGTCTACGTAACTGAAATGCTCTGTTTTTTTTTTCCATTTCAAATTTAGCAATAACCAACTGTCTTGCACTTTTTATGGTGAGCGCGCAGCAAGTGCTTTTTCTTACATTAACCAGTGCAACAATCCTACCATTATTATTGTCTTTCAATTGGCACGAGTTATATCACAAGATGGTAATTATACCATATCCTTAATATATCTTCCAGTTTACATTTATTGAAACAATTTACAACTTTTGAAAAGCTAACTATTCATACAGGAAACAATATCTTGACAACTTCATGGAACACATCCAAAATTATGTTTAACCCTCCAATTCCAGAAGTTCATGAACTTCAAAGCAGGTTGTGCTTATCTTCATTTTTTGTAAAATTTCTTCTAATCTAGATTTATTGATACTTTTATGCTCAGTATTCAATGTCTGAACTTCTCCATTCTTTTTTTTTTTACTGACAATATCAACTCCTACAAGACTAATTAAAATTATTTCTTTATTCATAGGCTAAATATAACTCAAGTATCCTTATCATGCAAATTGAGTCAAATTGCATCACAGACAATAAGGTCAATGAATGATGAGTTACTTGACCAAACAACTCACAAGACATTGTCTGAAATCAAAGACTCCTCCCCTGTAAGTACTTAACACATTCATTCTGGATTTGACTAAAATATATCTTTCTCTACAACTATGATTTTTATGGTGTGCTCTTTCATACTAACAACATTTCCTATATCTACTAGCCTGGCATGTTTGCTACAACAGCTACTGTGCGCAAAATTCAGACACGTTTGGGTTGGTTTTATGATGGTTGCCAAAAATGCCCAAAAAAAGTCATTGATGACAAAGGAATGAAATTATGCACACTCTGCAACAAATCCTGGAAAGAAGCAATCCCTAGGTATATTATACATTTATAAATCTATAATTACTATATCCACATTTATACCCCACATATTTATAATTATTTTCATTTAATTGTTTTCTTCCTTTGCAATAACAGGTTCAGAATTCAAGTTATTGTTCTAGGCAAAACTAGAAGTGCATCATTTGTGCTTTTTGATAAAGTTGCTTTTAAATTGCTCAATAAAACTGCTGCTGAATTGTTGGAGGAACTACAAACTGTGAGTCAAATAACAAAAATAACTTAGTACAATATATATACTTATAAGTGACATTATTATTCATCAGCTAAATGATTCATCTGTACAGAGAGGTAGAGAAAACTCTTTCCTTGAATAACAAGAGAAATTGGTGAACAAAACTTACATTTTCAATATTCAAGTGATCACAAACAATCTTAACAACAATTGGGCTTCATATACTGTGCTGAAAATGACCGATGATCATGCTATTATTCAAAGTTTCATCCCTCCTCCATGAGCAATGAGGTACACATTTTCATGACATACACTACAATCAATATATTGACTTTTTACATAATGTATATTTTTTCTTACATTAAACATGCAAATTTTTTTCTTGATCAGTCATACATTATAACAATTTTTCTTTTCTCTTATTATAGGATTCCTTTCTTGAAGAGAATTTTAACAATGATAAAGACACAATTGATATCAAGAAGGTTAACATTTACACAATTTACAACATGACCAATTTTATACAATAAGCATATCATAAGAGTTCCAACTAGGTTTTTTTTTCCTTCTAAAATGAATACTTATTCACTTCTTGTAGGATATTTCTTTGGTAGTTGCTGATAATCAGCCCGAGATATCATCATCTTCAAACTTTACTCCCATGAAAAGACCAATTGATCAAGATTCTGTTATTGCTGGGATAGCTGACATGCTCACGCCTCAATTTTCAACAACAAAACTGATCAAGCATGTCAAAACTGAAAAGATAGATTGATAGACTAATTACAAGTTATAAATGTGTTAAATACCAACCTATTAAGCACTCTCTAATTTAGATTAGTTTGCTTAACGGTTAATTTTTTTGTTAGCCTTTTTGAATATGTTGCCTGTTATATATTACAAACAGCTGATCTTTTGTATGATGAATCTAGCAAGATTCATTTCTCTTATGTAAATTAGCACTTATGATAATAATTATTACTTAAGCTTTTCTAAATATCTGCACAATATAAAATATCATATTGTCATATTTAATTACAGCATTTCAATCTCAATTTTGTTCTTTTAATTTGCTCTCAATTTTCTTACAATGTCAAATGAATAGTTTTTCGTATGCTAATCTTATTTGAAAATAAAAAATTGTTACTAATTTAATACCAACCTGCGCGAATGCACAGGTCTAAGGACTAGTTATTAACTAAGAAAAGCACACTACCTAGAAAAGCAAACAAGCATTGAGGGATAGCCTATGATTTGGCCTTTTACAAACAAAATGGAAAGACATCTTGTGATTTCTTTTGGTCTTTCAGAGAAGGAAGGGAAGCCAAAATGGAAGTCAAGTCAAAGAACCAAATCTCAACGGAAGTCAAAGTGTGTTTGGTTTGACTTTTAGAACTCCAAAACTATGGTTTGAGACTTTTAAAAGCCAAACCAAATACATTAAAAGACAAAAGAAACAAATTAAGATTTGTTCCTTGTGTTTCCAGATTTCTCATACCTCAATCTTCATTGCCCACCAACGAAATGTAATAGGATCTTTTCTTTTTCTTTTGCGTTTATGCAGTCTTATGGTTGAACCTGACCCATGTGATGACTAGACCAATTCAACTAATTTTTAAAACACTGATTTTTTTGGACTCAGTGAAGTGAAAGGAAAAAAAATTTCTAATCCGCAACTATCATCAATATAGGAATTCCACAATATGGACAGAGACATTGAACCTAAGTCCATAGGGAATCAATACGTTCAAGTAACAATTCAAAGTTATTTTCTTCTATTATGTATTGTTTTGGGAAGAAAGACAGCAAGAAAAGGAAAATTGAACATGGAAAAGATTAACTGAAAACGATATTAACTTATAATGTGGATGACTCGGTTGAAAAGTTCAGTTACTTTAAAAAACAGTTTAAAAATATTTAGTTAAATATATGGCAGTGTTGTCATAATAGGACTGGGCTAAATAGTCTGATTGATTTGATTGTAAACTAGACACTAAGTTAGCGCTTTGTACCGGTGAAAATTACTTTAACCAACCTATCAGTTCAAACGGTTTAACCAGCTAATCATTAATTTTTTTAAAAAAATTTAATATTTTTTTATATTTTATAAATATTTTTATAAATTTCACATTATTGCATGTGAATTTTTTTTATAATATCATCTAGTTTTAACAAATCAGTTTAAACTGTTGAACTTGAATTAAAAATTTTGCTAGTTCACATTATTGGTCCGGTTTTAACGTATTGATATATAATTACAAAATTTTAATTTTCTTTTTTCTATTAGAGACTACACAAAATGAGTTAGTCTATTAATTCCCTTATCATAAATTGGCCGCTATCCCATTTTAATGAGATTTAAATCATAACATCGTAATCATATCTCTTAACGCAACAGTTATGTTTTGTTTTGTTTTTAGTGCTTATTGAATCCCATAAATAACTCGATGTTGGGTCCTTTTATTTTTATAATTCCAAAAAAATAAAAAATATTATCTTTTGCCTTGCAGATATAAATGTTGCATGACAAATTACAATAAAATTTAAATAAGATCCAGTTATGCTATTAATTATTATTAGTTACTTATAAAAGTATACTTGTGTGGAATATTTGTGTACAAGTAATGCCATTTTCTTTTTCTGAAAACGAATTATACCTACTACTCTTTGTTTATGTTGGCCAACTTAGAATAACCTTTCTTAAGCTGTTTACCACTTCAGCTTACGTGAGTTTGGGTTGACTAACAAGACACTTCATGGAGCAAGGCACACTTAATTTGGAGACTGAAAAGAGTAAATTTTAAATATTTAATAAATAAATGAATATATATATATATATATATATATTATTTTTATTTGTAAATTTAGAAGGAAGACGTGTTATTTGAGTATAGTAAAAAAAGAAATATTTAAATTTTTTACTCTCTTTCTATGTTTATGATTCTATCATATTTTTTAATTAAATACTGATAACTTAACGAAAAAAGATCTCAATTTAAAAAAAAATTAAAATTAATTAAAAGAGAGATATATTTTTATAACGAAGGAAAGAGAATTGAAAAAAAAAACAGAAAATTTGAGTCTAAAAGTAAACATGTGGCGATTCATATGTGATACATGACTATTTATGATATGACATTTCGTGTTCCAAACATTTTGCTAAGCAATGATATAAACACAAATTTATAGGGAAAGCTCAACTCCCACAATATCGTAATATTCATCTGGAAAGTGACTCCAAAATTCTGGTGCAAATGCTATTCCGTGACGATTTGGGCAGCACTGATACTAGAAATCGAATTAGTTGAATTAAAGCCTTGCTTCGCAGAGATTGGACGATTCAAATTGATCTCATATTTAGAGAAGGCAATTCGGCTGCTGACTTGTTGGCGAATCTAAGCTTACAACAATCTGAATATCTCCACTTCTGGAACGCCCCTCCTAGTGCTTTGGGAGCCTTGCTTTTACATGATGTAATGGGAGTAGTTACTTCCAGAGTCTGTAGTTTGTAGTTTGCTTTTCTTTTGGGCTTTTGCCCTGTCCATTTACCAAAAAGAATTAAAAAATGGCGTGGTTAGCATTGTTTTTAGGATCGTGAAAAAACTATCACACACACACACACACACACATCTATATATATATATATATATACACGCAACTATGGATACGTTTGAATTGAGGAATTTGAGAAAAAGGAAAAGGAAAGTTGGTTTTTTATTTTTAAATTGAGAGAAGTATATAATTTTTAAATTGAGAGAAGTATATAATGTTTATAAAAATGAAAAATAGAGGATATGCATGTTACTTAATAGTAATTTATTTTAGTCTTTCATTTTAAAAAATTTCTAAATAAAGAGAATTTTTAATCAAAATAAAAAATTAACCCTCCCTTTACTTTTCTTCCAAACTCCTCTATCCATACATATCTTAAAATAACAATCATAAATATTATAAATTATTAATATTATATAAAAATATTATATCTTTTTTATTAAAAATATGTAAGTTTTAATCATTTCATTAAAAAGACAGAAATTTAATGTGTAAAGTTAAATTCTTTATCTTCGTTGAATACATATTTTACTATTTTTCTATTCATTTAAATCAAAATTTCTTGTTTTCTTTTCACTTTAAATTTGTTAAAAGATCAATACATTGCCTTCAATTTCTTGTCTTTTTTTTTTTTTTTGGTTACTAATTAGCAAATATAAGGGCGTAGGTAGAGAAAGGGAATAAGTGGTCTCATGAAAGATTAAATATCCAACATCATCACACTTCAGTCTTAGAAATTGAAATTGGTACTAGTTAAGCTACAAGCTTTTGGTGTCTTTAATTTCATTTTAATCAAATGGATCAAAATGTCTTAAAAGTTTATAATATATATACATATATATTAAAAGCTCTTAAAAGCTTTTGGTCTTGCATTTCTTGCAAATTGTAAGCAGAAGATAAGTTCAGGTTGGATGTTAAACGACCCTCTCTAATTGTGTATGTATGTGAATTGTGGTTTTTTAATTATATATAACATTGATGTTAAAATCGAACTAGATCAGTCGATCGAACCGGTCGGACTACAAACTGAACTTTTTTTCAGTTACGATTCACTATTATAATTGGATTCATGGTTGGACCGTTTTGAATTGGTTAAGATCGATCAAAAACCGGTCATAACTACTAAACATGCCGGTTTTTGCTAAATCAGACCAGTTATGACTGAAAAAAAAATTTTTTACTTTTTTTTAACCAAAACATTAACAAACTTTTTTTTAATTAATTATTATTAAGTTGTGAATAGTATTTTGTGATTATAAAACTAAAACCTTATTGTTTATTTAATTATTAATATTGTGTGTTATGATTGAATAACTTATAAGAATATATTATTGGTATCTTATTAATTTGATTTTTGTTTGTTATATATAATTATATATGACGTATATATGATGTCATTTGATCCGACTGTCCAGTCTAATCAGTTGAATTAGTTGAAGCAGAACTAGAAGTCTCATCAGTTTAGTGTACAGTCCGACTTTAACAACATTAATATATAAATACTTTTTTTCTTAATGAAAATAAACTTCAAATTTTTTGTAATTATATTTGTCTAATGTGACTGGGTTGTATAAGGTGCAAATTTAGAGTGAGTAGGTATGCTATTATTATCAATAGATGGAGAACTGATTCAATTATTAGGATTAAGTTGTGTGGATGCAAAAAGTTTTCGGTTCGATTTCTGTTGATCATGTTTTGTTGATACTTAACTAGCAATTAGAGTGTGCTCTGCCTTTGTGGGAGAGCAACTTATTTACTATTTACCTCCTAATTTTTTTAAAAAAAAATTGGCGACAATGGATATATGATTAAATGTTGCTTCGCTTTTAGTCTGCTTTTGCTTGTTGGACGAAGCAATTTTGGCGGTATGAATTAATGGTTAGATTATTATGACAATTCTTAATTATGCAATGCCTTAATATTGTTAATTTACTAATTTCGTTGCCTTTGTCAGGCAGGTATACCTAACCATTATGATTCATTAGAAAAAAAAAGAAAAAAAAAAGAAAGTGACATAAGCGAAAGACAAAAATGTAATTCCCATTGAAAGTTGGACCAAGACCAAAGGCTTATTTGAATAAATTAAAAAAAAAGTACTTTTTTTATATATCTTATTTTAATAATTTTTTTTAAAAAAATTAATTTTATATTTAGATATAATATTTTAAAAATACTTTTAAATAATAAAAAGTCTTTTAAATTTGTTTAAATAAAAAAGAATAGAAACACTTAATTTATATTAAAATTACTAAAAAAGACATTCAAATGCAAGATATGATAAGTTATGATATGTACCATATGATTAAATGGGCTAGCATAATAGGGACAGTGAGGTTTTTAAGTATATCATGGTAGCAGCATCATGAAAAATGAGACAAAAGATAATAACATATCTAATTGTGTACTCAAAATCTTAACAACTTGTAACTAATTTTATTCTATTTTATTTTTTTTAAATAGTATAGTCATTGAAATTATAATTTAATTTAAGATATTAGAGTATAATGATTTAAAGTTACGTTGTTTAAAATATAATTAATAGAATTACTTAGAGAAGTTTATATAAATAAGGTTTATAAGAAGAAAAAAGAGATGATATAAAATATAATTTTTAATAAAGATAAAGAATATTTTTGTCATAAAATTATATTAAAAATCACCTCTCCTTCTACTTTTTTCAAAAGCTAGATATTAACTTTTTTTTAATATTTTTATTTTTTTTAAAAGTTACATTTAAATATACTTGAAAATGTATTGAAGCATTTTAAAAAAAAAAGTATTTTTCTATAAAAAAGTATCCAAGTGGACTCCAAGTTCAAAGATAACTGCAGAGCGTTCATTCAGAGTTTATAGGCGAGCCATGTGCACAATGAGAATTATTTTATGCTCTCTCTTTCCCAAAGGCATGTTGTGCAAAATAGCAGCAATCTTCTTGGTTGGCTTTCTAGCCATGGCCTATCAGGCCATTCACCCACCACCCCCTCGAAGATGTGGTTCACCAGGTGGCCCTCCCATAACAGCTCCAAGGATAAAGCTCAGAGATGGAAGGCATTTGGCCTACAAGGAACATGGCGTTCTCAGAGAAGTAGCCAAGAAAAAGATTGTATTCATACATGGGTTTGGTAATTGCAGGCATGATGCAGTGATTGCAACAAGCCTTCCCCAGGTATGGAATCAACTCAGGCTTTCCTATCTTTTTTTCGGGGTCAAGTTTAAGGGGAGGGGAGGTTATCCCATTCTAAGGTGAAGGCATGCAGGAGCCTTAACAAGGACGTACAGTGATATTTACAAATTGTTTGTCAATATGAGACTCCATAGGAGTTCAAACCCAAAACCTTCAAGAATAAGCAGTTTGTTTCTACTAGTTGAGACAGCTCTCGATACATAGTCTTCTATCCTTTGTCTATATTTTGAGTTCACTCTGGTTGATTCTTTTTTTTTTTTTTTTGTGGTTGGCAATGATCAGGGACTTCTTGAGGAACTGGGAGCATACATTGTGTCTTTTGATAAACCAGGCTATGGGGAAAGTGATCCTGATCCCAATTGCACTGTAAGAAGTTTAGCTTTCGATGTTGAAGAGCTTGCAGATAAGCTGGGACTGGGATCCAAGTTTTATGTTATGGGGTTTTCTATGGGAGGACAAGCCGTTTGGGGTTGCCTCAAGTACATTCCTCATAGGTAAGAAAGAGTTGCATATTCTAATTCTACCATGGTTGGATTGCTTTTCTTTTTCTTTTTTTCTTTTTCTTGTCCTGTTATATTAAGGATACAAGGATTTTGAATCTATGACCTTATGCAATCATTACCCACTCTTAGTTGCTTCAAATTTTAATTTTAATGTTACTCTTGACCACAAATTGAACTCATGACCTTATACTCTAATCTACACCCCCACTCCAACAAGGCGATTGGTGGTTAAAAAATTATAATTTTACATGTTTTTTCACCATCAAAGTGTTTTTTCTCTTTGACTTATGAGGGTATGTTTGAATTGAAAGAGAATGGAGGGGAAAGAAAGAAAAATGAAGTTTTATTTAAATTATAAGTTTAAAATGTTTAAAATAAGCCTTTTCTTTCTTTCTTTTTCTCTCTATTCTTCTCAATCCAAACATAGCCTAAGAAAAATGCTTGGCGTACACTCCAACCACTTGAGCACCCAAGTGGCAGACCATTTTGGTTTATGAGAGCTAATAAATTAGGATTATCACAATGTCTTCTAGAAATATTTGACGAAGTTGCCTTCTTATATTTGAGTTTGAATTTAGATTAGACGGCCTCTTGAAAATTTTATGCATATTACCAAATTAGCTCTTGGGGTCTAAAGTTTAATGGTTTTGAATTCTGATGACATAACAGACTTGCTGGAGCAACAATGATGACTCCAGTGATCAACTACTGGTGGCCAAGCTTCCCTTCTAGCTTGTCCACAAAGGCATACTACTTGCAACCTGCACGAGACCAATGGGCACTTCGAGTTGCTCATTACTTGCCATGGCTCACATACTGGTGGATTACTCAGAAGTGGTTTCCTTCATCAAGTGTTGTAGCTTTCAATCCTCATGTTTTCACACACCAAGATTTAGCAACCATTTCCCAGTTAGCTAACAGAGAACACAAGGTACCAAGCACTTCAATACTTTTTGCCCATCTTTCTCCATGTCAAGTAAATACACTGCAATTTCCTCAAAATGATACACTTCACAATATTGCTCACCATCTTAATAATAATTTGAAACTCTGATCTGTGCGCTGTGCAGTAGCAAACGTTAATGTCAATACTATGTTTGGTACTCTCTATATAGTTCCATGAATGCTGTTTCAGCTGTTCACATTAATTTTCTCCCTTTGAAGCAACAGTAATAGATGTTCCATTACTATGGATAAATTTGCTCATCTACCCTTGTTGAAGTTGCATTTAATGTTTGGATATATAATGCACAGAGGACAATTGGTATAAATATCCTTCAACCACATGTGGTCCTAGCTTTGGTCCCCAAGGCTAATTGACATCTCTTCAGATTTTCAAAGTCTATATAATTAGTTAGCTTGAGTTTTTATTTATTAGTATGGAATTTTTTTACACTATCATTTAAATATATATTGTGATTGCTGGATTTAGCCACATACATATATAATATGTATCTATATCAGATTTTAAAATACTAAATCATATATTAAAGAGTTGTGTACTTTTTGTTAACATTTTGGAAGAGTTGATAGATTTCTAAGAATCTTTGAAATAAACGAACAAATCATGTAGACAAGTTTGCACTTTAAATTAAGATCTTTCCTTTCTTCTCTGTCTCATTGTAACGATGAGGTAATAAACAACAAATGAGGTTAGGAGTGGAGAGGGAATCTAATCTTTATAAAATAATCATTAACTCTAATTTTGATCCATCATGAGCCTTTGGTTATCAAGCCCTACACATAAACCAATACACTTATTCATTGGGCCCAACAACCAAAATATCAGTAATTTCCAACCCATTCGATCACATTATAGAATAAGGGCTTCAGGGATTATTATGTTATCATCCAATCAGTTTTTAATAAATAATAAAATACACAATTAAGACCAGGCCAAATATAAAAAATTATAACAGTGACATCATTAAAATAATTTGACATATCATATAATTGTATCATAGTCAAGCTTTTTTTGTTATGTGTTAACATATAATTAAATGATTGATAATTTACATTAACAATTGATTAAAATTAAATTATATTTATTTCTTTTAGTTTTAAATTAAATAATTATATCACCTTTAACGTGGGACAGGGAAGAAGGCTCAAATGCTTCACATCAATACGCTTTAGTAAAAAAGTAATTTTTAAGTGACAAAGGTAAGTATTACATTTTTTTATAGTAATATTCTATTAAGTTATTTTACAGCAGGGTAACAGGAGTCTTATGCTATATTAAAAAAATTACTTATAGATATGTGTTTGTAAAATTTAAAACTACCAAAGGGTACTTTTATATAAGTTTTGAAAACTTAAAAGATGTCTTTTTTTTTTTTTGACTGGGAAAGATGTCAATGCTATATTAAAAAATGTTTTGACTGGGTCCTTTACCTTTCATAAAAATGTTCCTTTATCAGTCTGCCAAGTGTGTTATGCATTTAGTGAAATGCTTGAAAATAACTTCATTCACAATATGGTCACGACAAAAGGTTACTTGTACAGTCACAGGCGGAGCAACAAGGTCGATATGAATCCCTATGCCGTGACATGATGGTTGGATTTGGAGCATGGGATTTTGATCCAGTGCTTGATATTGAAAACCCTTTTCCAGAGAATGAAGGCCAAGTTCATCTATGGCAAGGTGATGACGATCACCTTGTTCCTGTTATGCTGCAACGCTATATTGCTCAGAACCTTCCATGGATTCAATACCATGAACTCCCAGGTGCTGGACACATGTTTCCACTCATAGAGGAAGTGAGTGCTGCTATCATCAAAGCACAGTTAGTTGGTGAAAAATAGTGCACACTAAATATTGTCCATTTTGCATTAGTAGTGTTCTTGCTATCTCAAGCTGAGGAAACTGTCGTACAGGGACCTCAACTTTAATGTAATAATAAAAAGGACTTTAACTCTAAAATTTACCGATTAAAGAAATAAATTTAATAAGAAAATATTTTAATAATAAATATCAATGAAAAAAAAAATTGAGGTCATATCAATCATGTGTTTTAATCATATTTTAATTTGTTTTGATATGCTGAGTTAATTATTTTTGCTTTTCTAACATTTTTTAACTAAGAAAAAAATAATATATAATTAAAAAATTTTTATTAAAATTTTTAATAAATTAATTTGACATATTTATTAATTTTTAAATAATTAAGTAACCTCTATCACTGTCTAAATTTTATCAAATTTTTTAACTAATTTTTCTTACTGTATAACTTTCCTATTAAAAAAATGATTCTCCTATGAGATTGAGTCACTTTTTTGGTAATAGTAAAAGTTCAGTAACTCAATTGATTTTTCATAAAAAATTTACGTACTCTAAGAATAATTCACTTGCCTCAAATTCATGTTTAAATTAATGCTCATTTGAAAATGCCTTTTTAGATAAGAAAACATCTTTTTCTTTAACAATTTTTTTTTTAATGTTTTAATGTGTTTGAATATCAATATAGTTTTTTAAAAACAAGATGAAGCACCAAAAAAAAAACATAAAATGTGCTTTTTTTTTTTGGAAATTAGATGTTTATACTTTTGAAAAAGACCTTTTTATAACATAAAAAAGTTGTTTATAATTAATAAAAAGTACTTATTACATATTATATCTAAACATAAAAGAATTTTTACATTTTTAAAAAATCTTTCCAAAATAACTCATATAAAAAATATTATTTTTTTTAAGCTTATTCAAATAAGTCCTTAAAACAAACCCCGACCCCAACCCGTGCTATTTTATAGCGTGCACATTACAATGGATACCCTCATATTGTATCTTTACTAATATATTATGTAGATTCAAAATGAAATTTATTGAAAAATAACATAATACGAAAAAAAAATAGTATGAAATGTAGGTACAGTGAAAGTAATAGTAAAAGCATAAGATACATACTTTGAAGGGGAGAAAATTGAGCGATTGGGTTTCTAAGAATAATAAATTAACAATAGATATGACAATTAATATAGGAAACTTGTAATATATATATATATATATATTATATATATATATATATATATATATATATCTTCATCAAAAATAAAACTAAAAGCAGTGAAATTGTCCACACAAAAAGCTGAAAAATTTAACTTACAATATCAAGTGAACTGAAGGTACTTTGCTGGATTTAGAAAAGGAACAGGACTTATTTTTCTCTAAGTAAATAGCCTAACTAGATTTCAAAACAAGAATTACAGATAAATAAAACAACACAAACAGCAATTGATAAGCCTGAAGAGGAATAGACCGACCATGGGAACACTTCCCATGAACCTACTTGGGGAGCCCATTTCCACAGTTGAGAAGAGCCTGACTTTCATCAGAAAGCAAAACGGGTCCCCTACCAGGTCTTGTACAGATGAAGTAACTGACATCCCCCTTGTACTTTTGCGATGGAATATTATCTTTAACTTCTGGAGGAGGTTGCAAAGCTTCTACATCCTTTATCCCACTGAGCCCAGCATCTTGTACAATTGATTTATCACCAATAATGTAACTGGACGAGAGAGTTTTGGAGGAAACTCAGCAATCTCCAGAGATTAACATAAATCACATACAGTATGTATGCTACTTGCAAAACTGGACAGAAAGTACCTGTTAAGGTCATCTGAATTTGGAGGAAAGTAGTAAAGCAGCCTCTGAATCAAAGGGCAGCAGTTTTCCTATTACGAGCAATTACAACTGCGTTTGGCCCAGCATCAAATGTATAAGCTACCTGTAAGTCAAAACCAGTTGCTAATATTTAGAAACAAAGCCATGCATTGGTAGAGGTTTATGTGTTTATGTTTGCTCGTGTGGTATGTATATGTATGCATATCATTCAGGGATTTTACATAAATTTTATGTGGTGAAGGGGCATAATTTCACAGGAAACTCAGTTATGGAATAAAAGTGAAGAGGAAATACTTGAAAACTGAGAGGAGGAAAAATAATAGGTTAAATCAATCCACAAAAATACAGTCACTATACACTTTCTCTTCTTTTTTTTATGGTCTTCAAGGATTTAGCATTTGCTACCGAGGAGGGGGGGGATTGAACCCAGTTCCCCACCTTTGGTGGAGAGTCAAGTTACCACTTTATGGTTTTCAAGGATTTAGCTATTGCTTAAGTGGCATACACGTCTTCTCTTTCCATCTCTATAATGCAAGAAGAATTATAACCATGTTGACACAATTAAAAAAATAAAATAAAATACACGGCTTTAAAAAAATACAAAATATTACAAATAATATAACACTTAAAAAGTCTTCTAGACATGCTACCTGAATATCCACAAAATTTAGAAAGGTATGTTTGGTGCTTTTGCATAACAGCAATTTAAAAATTACAGGTGTTAGAGGAAGATTCTCATTTTTCTATCAGAAGGTAAAGAAGAGACCATGATTGATTCAGCTTTCTAAGTTTTCCTATGCAAGCAATTTGTATAAGAATTGTCTTCTTTTTGATGAAGCAATATTTTTAGTAAGCATTAACATACAAAATCAATAATTGCTTTATCCAAAATTATTGCTTTGGCAGCTAAATGGGTGTTTTAGGAGGGTTTGGACTATTGATTTTTCTGGTGTCTTCTCTTGTAAGTACTATTTTCAGTTTCTTACTCATTCTCCAAACAGGAGAGGTACCTTCTTGACAAATTCATTCGTAAATCCAGAACTCCTTGTCAAGTCTTTTGCTTGGACAGTGGTACCTAATAAAATTAATACAAATGAGATGTGGCTGATTTGTAGACCCTATGCAGCTCTTTCTCCTTATATGTGTCTTATGTGCAGTTCTCATTTGGAAAGAGAGGCCCATTTATTTTTCAATGTCAAGTAGGTACTTTCTTTTGTAATAATTTTCTGAAGCATGGTGAGGGACGAAAAATGAGGCTTTTAAATTAAATTTCATTACAAGAAAAGGTGAGAATATATATTGTCCACGCTTCAAATCAAAGGTCAACCTAACAGCTTCCTTGAAAGGAGTTCTCTCTTCAAAACAGATATTATAACTATTCTTGAATCATTCTACTGTGTGTTATGAAACTTATGGATAAATTCTTTCCAGTGTACATGATTTGACATGATCCAATGAATGAAAGCAAGGAAAATAGTGCACAACATCTAAACTTGAAAATGATCTCAAATTCTAATAAAAAAACTGGCTATAATAAAACTCCAAATTATTTTTCTTTCAATTTTAGAATTTCCAGTGGTTACATGCAAAGTACTTTACAAGATTTGAACCTTGCAAGACAATTTTTTACATAGAAGACACTGTTATTACCAAGAAAGTAATTCAAACCTGGGGAGCTTCTTCCGAACGGTTCCACTTTTCAATGATGCTGATTATCCTGAAATGTAATGGATCATTGATAAAAAATTAGAAAACTATTATGTAGTTGGTGATCTGATTATGGGCATAGTAGCAACTAACCAACTGCCAAAATTATGAGCCTACCTGTGGGATGTATCATTCATATAAAATATAGGGGGACACGTATCCAAGCAGACTGCATGAAACTGGTTGCTATCGGCACAGGTCAGTTGTGCAAAAGATGCAAAATCACGATTTCTAATGGCTTCTTCCATTTGCAGTATCCGTTTTGGCACTACTTCCTATTGTAGTCCAAATGAGAAAACGAATTAAAAAAGCAAAAATTTAATCCAATTGAAAATACTATGAGATAGTTCTATATATGAAAATGGGTAAAGAAAAAGTTTCCAGAGCCAATAAAAGTTTCATGCATTCGTAAATAATAACTAGTTTTTTGCATTCAAACTTCGAAACCAATCGAGAAACTTCGGTATATAACTTCCATTGTTGACAATAGGAAGTTGCTCGAAAGTAACAGTTTTAGTGTGAACAAAATGTGATGGAATAACAATTTTCCCTTTCCCCCTCATTTTAATATATACAAGCATACAATATCAGCATAGTAGGAACCACCAAGAAGGGGAATCCCCTTTCTATAGTAGTGTTGATTAGAAAGGTCTCTAGTACAAAGAAAAAATCATTTAATGTGATTGAAGTGAAACTTATACAAAGAAAGGGGTGAAGTACCTTTGCTCTATGTTGTAAAAGTGCACTTGTTTGGACACTCTCGCGCATTCCTGTGGTGCTACTGGTTTCCTTCTGCCGCGAACTAACCTAGAAATAAATAATAAGATGGGAATATTCAGAAAAGTATCACATAGGAGAAGATAGAATAGAGTAGATACACAGTGCAAAGATGAATAGAAAGATCTCATTGACAAGCAGAAAAACAGGTAGAGGATTTCATAAATATAGAATTACATTGTTATACCAATGTTCCATAAACTCAAGTGCACAGGAAATGGGAACATGATGTCTCTAAAGTTCATAGAAGAAAAGAAACAGGTAGAGGATTTCATGGATATTGAATTCAACAATCTGGACAAAGTACAGATACCACATGACATTATCAGTGCAATCATATACCATAAGAAATTTAAACAACAGTTTCTATTAAATACATTAAATGAATAAGAAACAGCACTTCTCGTGAGAGAATTGATTTTCAAAGTGCAATCATACTGAACAAACACAATCTTAGCTAATTAGGAAATAATATGACAAAAATAAGTGACTGCAACAAAGCTTGAAAGAAAGAGATTGGAAACCTCCAACCATGAGCTATGTGCTTTACTTTGAGAAACAACCAGAACAGACCATTTTTACTGAAATATAACAACAGTCAAAACTTAATAGTATATTCATCCATTAAATCAAATGAAGAAAGAAAGTAGACACATACCACAGCAATAACAATAACAAGATCATCCCAGTGATTTTCATCAACAAGTTGAACTGCAAAACTATCACTTCCATTCTCCTCCTAAAAGTATCAAAAGACTGGAAATTACAAATGAATTCTCAAATGATTTATGCTGTATAAGAAATACAAAACATGAAAGAGAAAATAAATAAACTTACTTCTCCCATTATCCACTTGACAAATCCACCATATAAGCTTCGACAAGCACTACCAGATCCTTGCCTGCATATAATGACAATTTTCATAATTGCTAACACACATTATGGAAATACTAAATGTTCAAACCAAGCACAAACACCTTGCAAATTTAAAGCCATTAACTAAAGAAAAACCTTGCGATAGCAGATAGCTGGCTTTCATCTTCTTTGACATTCATTAGCTTACCAAGGGCATAAACTGAAAAAAAGAAGACAAAGAAGTTCACAATGACATATGGTAACTAATATTTAGACACATAAAAAATTAATAGGCGCCAAGAACCTTTCTCATTCAAATTAGAAAGCAGAGAAATAATTTAAATTGCATTACA
The DNA here is from genome assembly GCA_019955255.1 of Castanospermum australe. Lineage (NCBI taxonomy): Eukaryota > Viridiplantae > Streptophyta > Magnoliopsida > Fabales > Fabaceae > Castanospermum > Castanospermum australe. Next base: position 1,076,605 of record NSJW01000743.1, read on the forward strand.
AGGAACAAATCTAAAATTTGAACATCTTCACATCACACCATGAAGAATATAATGTGAGATGCAATATGACAAAATGTCTTGAATAAAGAATAAGATTGATCCCCTATGAAGCCCAACCTAAGGCATAAAACATCCAACATCAAATAAGTCTGTCTCTCCAGGACAAAAACCTCCTCAGTGGAATATTGAGTCAATAATTAATTCATTCATTCAAATAATTGTCTTTTGTAGGTCACTCATTAATAATTCAATACTTTATTCCTCTCAACCATGGCTAGTATACACTGCAATTCAAGCCAATTATTACCTGAGTTCATTAAGCTATTGGGACAATATCATTACCATCAATTTTGCATTCCTGCTCAAAGTGTACTTATCACTTTCCTTGCATAGTTGGCTTAGATTAGTCAAAATATTAGTGGGAAACTTCAACTCAATTTCCTGATTTTTGATAATGAGATAACAGTGTTGAATGTTAGTTCTCCATGCATGGTGTTCTCTTTCCTCTCTTTTCCTTCTGATTATTCTTTCTCTTTGTCTTGCTGACACTACCACGGATGCTCTTCACACAACCGTTTACAGACCCTGAGCTTATTTCTTATCTCAAACAATTGTAAATAAGCTTCTTTTCTCCTCACCAAGAAAGCCCTATACCTTGATATAAAAATAAACGAGGGTAAATTATAGTTTCCCCACTGTGGTTTGGCCCAATTTCACTTTGCCACCGTGTGGTTTAAAAAGTGACACTTTCCCCCTTGTGGCCTTTTCTCTGCATATTATGCTTTATAATCATGAAGCCAAATTCGCCACACGATATCTCTTTCATTACTTATCAATTTCAAGTATATTATATATGCATGCAAATTTGCAAACCTATCATGCATGGCAACATACGTAAATGTTATACACAAAAACTCCCACATAGGGCTTCAAAATTTGGGACTCATTAATTTTGAACAACTTAAATAGAAAACAATAGTCACAAAGGTTACTTCGAAGTCACAAAGGTTACTTCGATGCTTGATATCTCTCTTGTTACTTATCTATGTTATGCATATTATACATGTTTGCAACTTTATCTTATATAAAACAAATTGGTGTAAATAGTATAGTCAAAAACTCATAAATAGACCTTCAAAATTGAGGCGAATTTTCGAGTTCATCAGTTTAGATTTAAAACAAAACAAGTTCATGAAACCAAATTTGACACCTGATATCTCTTTTGCAATAAAGTCAACTTCACAACCATGTTTGTCTGCTAAAGTTGTCAAGTACTGATAAACCTGAAAACTTTGCCCCAATTTTGTAGCCCTATGTGTAAGTTTTTTAGTAAAATATTTATGTTGATTTCTTGTATGTAAGATAAATTTTACAAAGATATACGATATGTATGAAATAGATGACTGATAAGAGAGATATAAGGCCACAAAGTTGTCTTTGTGATCATAATGTGCTAATGAAGCAAAGCTCAAAGCATAAAGTGCCACATTTTAAATCAAAAGGTGGCAAAGAGAAATTCGGCCAAATTATAGGAGGAAAACTATAATTTACCCAATAAACAAGCTAGCAAGAGGGTCTTGACGTATTTAAAGTAATATTTTGAAAACCAGATTGAACCGATCAGTGGAATAATCACCCAATTCACTGCCCTATTTGGTCTAGCTCTTAAACCTGCTAAAGCAGTCCAACCATTCATAAGCAGATTTGATTGACTGCCCTATGCAATCCGTATTATGCTAAAGGTTAGGGAAACTGACCGTTTGTATAAAATTGAAGATTAAGAGGTTTCATTTGAGCTTGAAAACTGAAGGAGGACCATATAAGTCCTGGCTAGCAGCCACTAATGCAACCCACTATTTTGTCACAACTGCTGAATGAAAGAAAGTTCCAACTAAATTATCAAGATTAATATGTGTATTACCAAGACAGGCAAAGCCCGCAGCAGAAGAAGCCAGCCCAGCTGCAGTAGGGAAGTTGTTGTATGAAGCAATGTGTACATGCAATTTGCTCCAATCCTCCTTGACAATCTTAACACCCTTTTTGTTATCCTCAACATCACAAGCACGGCTGCGGATCTCCCTTAAACAGTTCTGGTACCTGCCCCCTGAAAGAGAAATCTCCTATACTAACCAGAAAAACCAAATGCCACAAATCAACAAATAAGAAAGAACAAGAAAAGAACCACCATGTAATTACAATTCTCTACGCCAGCGTCTTGGGTCTTGGCACACCCACAAGCCTACTCTTTTGTCACTTCTTTTTTTAAAAATAAACAAATTCATAATTTTTTTTTATTAATTCATTTGTATGGGGAAGAACAAAATGGGATTCTACCTCCATAATCTAGTAAGATGTTAATCAAATGAAATTGAGCCAGGCTTTCTCTTTTGGATTTGAAGTCTTTTTGTTAATAAAATCCAAATAGATCCTCAATTTTCTTTGAGAAGAAAAATATTTGATACCTAGCATTTTAAAATATTTCCTACACTAAATTTTCTTATAAAATTGTTTAATCGTAAACAGTACTAGAGAAAAAAAATATTGATCCAAATGCAAACTTTCTGAAAGCTAGGAAAGTTATCAATAGGTACTTATCAAATTTTGTGTTCATTTGTTCCTCCAGATTATGATACCAAAATTTATAGTCCTTTAATTTTTCTTTTTCTCTTCTTTTTTTAACTAGTGAGTTGGATATAAATAAAACACTCAAACAGGTTACACTTCATCGTATACAGACCATTTAATAATTGAACCAATCAATTTTGCTAAAGAGATGATTTTACTAACATCATTCATTTGCAATTAAATAAAACTGTCTTCTTCGCCACATCTTTTTCACTATGCGATTAGAATCTCCAAGCTCTAAAAGAGGTAAAATTGAATTTTTCCAACAGAAAGCAAACACCAAATATTTTGAGTACATAAATTTTGTCTACACTTTGACAATGCATCACAAATAAGAGATTGACTACATCAACAACTGGCATTCCTGAGAAACCATACCAACGCATAAAAAAAGAAAGAGCTATTAACAGTCCTAGGTTCAGTGAAATATGAAATTCAGACTTATCCAAAAAATCAACTCATCCTGAATAATACTTAAAGTCTGCCCCTTTTGATGTTGCGGCTGATTATGGATTATGGTAATCTAAGAGTCTAAAACAAATTATCTCTCTGCATATTAGTTAGGGAAACTCCCTGAAATAAATAATGGGCTTTGCCCTTAATAAAAGCTAAATGCCTCATCTTATACCAAATCAACTGCCGAGCCAGCCTCCCTAAAAATACAAGCATTACGGTCCAATCAAATGTACCAAATATAAAGTCATCATGACTTCAAGAGGACATTAAGTCTTCATGCAGTTCTAAAGAACAGAGTTTAAAAGACCTTTTTGTCTGTGTCACACTACACTTAACTAGAGCTGCAAAGACAGCCCTTCATGATCTAACTCTGCTACACTTCATCTGTGTATACACTTAACATCTATTGTTCTGCCGTCCAGTATGAAGACATATTCAGTTTTGCAGTTTCAACAAAAAGCAATTTCCAATAGCAGTAGGATGAAAGTGTTAATTCCCTATAGCCCATTACCAAAAAAAAAAAAAAAAATCCTCCCCATTCATAACATTGAACCATCTCTTAATTAAATTTTTTTTTGATACAAAGGAAAACCAAAAGAACAAAATACAAAAACCAAAAAACGGGATATACAAATTGAAGAGAAAATTAAATTTACCTTGCCATTGAGCCACATACGATCTTGCTGGAAGCTGGGACTCACGGCAACAGTGGTAGTGGTGCAGAGGTGATTCGGATCAAGAGTAACACTAATACTACTATTCACGGGTAAGATTAGGGTTTCATCCCTCTTCCCCCAATACTTGATCACAGCAATGTTGGTGGGAGTCTGGGCAGTCACCATCAGCACCCAATTCTGAGACTCACCCGCCATTTTTCCAGCCCCCCAATCAACCAATCGAATTCAACCGATATAGGTGTTCACAATAACGCAATTTGCAAAATCCAAATCTTGGCAATCAACACTTTCAGGGGAATTTCAAATGCCGGCGGGAAAACAGAGGAAAGTGAGAGAAAAATGAAGGAAGAAATGCAGAAAATAGCAAAGAGGAAAGGAAGAAGAAAGAGAAGGGAGAGATATGGAAATGGAAAGTGAAGAGAGGGGTCTGAAGGTGAGAATGATAGCAATGGAAGCGGAAAGAGCAGTTGTTGGTTTATATAGCAGAAAAGGGAAACATCACAATGGGGTGGCACTTGCTTGGCCCTCACAGTTGACATAGTTTTCTGCCATTTTAACCTCTATATTTTGGTATATACTAAATTTCTTTTATCTTTCCTTTATTTATATATTTTTTTTTATAAAAATTCTTATATTTATGTAATTTATACTAATTTTCTTAATCAATATATTTATCTGTAACGTATTTTTAAAATATAAAAAATATTTATATAAATACTTATAAGTATATATAGATTTTATAAAATATTTAAAAACATGTGTAAGTTTTAAAAATATAAAATAATTTGTAAAAAATATATAATATAAACATAAAAAAAATTAAAATAATTTACTTTTTAGTTTATCATTCACAATGCTATATAGTTACACTTGATAAACTTTTTATTTGAGTAAATATATATTTATGGAAATAAATATTTTACTTAACTTTTATAATCTTTTACGCAAGTTATTGAATTCCATTTAACTTTATTGGGCAGCTTAAATTTTATGCAATTCGTTTTACACAAATAATTTTTGTAGTATTATTTTATTAGCAATGCCATGAGTGAGTTACTGAATTTTTTTTACAAAATATTTATTAATTACTAATATATTTGTTTTTAAAGTTGATAAGAAAAAAAAAATAAGTGAAGACGTTGAAACTTAATTACACCTGCAATAGCAAATAGCAATTGTGCATAATAATTTCTAAATAGGTAACTAGCATAATGTAAAAAGTTTTATAGATAATAAATAAATTTAAAGTCAACTATTGAAGCAACAACTTATCACAAATTCAAAATGTGAGTTTGAGGAAAACAAAAAGACTCAGTTAAATCAAGATATTTGTACATGTGCATTAGCAATTTAGCATTTAATTGCATAGGAATATTTATTCCCAAGAATGATATACCAAATATAAGTAATAGATTTTATCACAAATGCAAGAGACCAAATATGGAATAATGAGTTAATTTAAAAAAAAAAGAAATTTAGTATATTCTGCGTGCAACACGCGGGTGTGGTTGTATAAGAAAAACAAATAAAAAAAATAAGAGCAAGAACAAGGTGTTGCGCGTGCCTTTTTTTTTTTTTCCCTTTTCTTTTTGAGAGAAAGTTTGGAGTGAGGGAAGATTTTTTTCATTCTAAGATCAAAGTAAATCACCAATCTCAGCCAAATATTGTAGTGAAATTAAAGATTGCTTATTAATTAAAAAACTTAAAATTTAAACTAAAATCATGTAATTATTATAAATAAAAAATCAATCAAATAAGTTAACTGTCCAATCTTTATTGATTGTATATGCTAATAATATAATTAAAAAACACATCAGATTTCTTTATTTAATTAAGGATAAATTACATTCCATCTCTTAAGATTTTCTTGCATGACACTAAACTCAATATTGGCATAAAATTTAAACTCTATTCCATTTGACCAAATTGATTAATTTTCATTTAACTTTGTTAATAGAATATTTCTTCTAATTAACCTAACTAACCGTAATTAACATTATAAATTAAATTTAATATCATATTAGGAAATCTCAATGATAAAGTATAATTTACGTAATATTTTATTTTTAAACTTTTTTGGCCCTATCAATCATCTTATTACAGGGTACAAATTTCATAATTTTCATATAATTCATAATATTTTTTAAATAAACTTATAGTTCTCACTTAAAAAATAACATATAATGAAATATACTATACTACTGTGATATATGATCATATTACAGAAATAATGTATATTTTTAATTTCATCATTCATCAATAAAATATTGGCAAGTTTTTTTTTTAATTTATACTAGAAGAAAATTAAATCCCATATTCATAATAAAAAATGTGAAATAAATTTTAAATACTGAAAGAAAAATATCATCAAATAAAAGCTATTTAATATGCTTAAATATATGACTAAATTTTAAAAGGTAATAGTATCCTAGCACTTTAAGTGCCACTTTAGTCTGGTTATAGTGGTGTAGAAAATCAAATAAAAAATTAATTAATAAAGAAAAAGAAGCAAAAGAGAGAAATAAAATAGATCAGAAATTGAAAAACTACTACTTGTCAACACAATTGAAAAAGAAGAGCGATGCTTCTTAATGATGGTATCACACGCTACGCGAGAGTAAAAAGCAATTTACATTGAAGTTTTAACTTCCAATTTGTGTCTGTTTGTTTTTTTTTTTTGGGTTAGGTAAAAGGTTTTATATGTAATTTTTTTCTCTAAACTCTTGTAATGATAGAATTTTTCATACTCTTTTTTATCTTCTCGCCTACAATTGATAGTTTTATTATAGCAACTTTTAATTTGATGATTAGCTTTACATTAAAGAAATATGATATTTAAATGCTTTTAAAAAATTAAAAATAGTTAAAAGTATTAACATGCAATTAGTTAATTTGGTTAAATGGGGCTGGAATGTAGAATTTTGACAAAAATTGAACTTAGTGTTATGTTAGAAAACTTAAAGGGGTAGAGTATAATTTACCCTTTAGTTAAAGACATTTCAAATTCTATTCCCAAGTTTTAAAATAAAGAAGGGGTATACAAGCAAAATCCTCATAGTTAAAACTAAAAAAAAATAAAAAAATTCATACTCTTATCAAACTATCTAATTATAAGATGTCTATTGACTTATTTGAATCTTCAATTCCATGAGAAAGTGTAATATATGTAATCTGCAAAATCAATTATCATATCATATAAAACTTTTGTCGTCAATGATATTTATTGAGAATTCAGTATGTGAAGTGTTGCACGAGTTTGAAATATGATAAAAGAAAGAGGATTATTTTAACTTTTCAAAATCAACATTTATTTGTTCTCATTTATCAGCATATATGTGAAATAATGGTGGTGGGTGTGTATTTAATCTATACTATATGTAAAGAGGATTGTCTCCATTTTTATCTTTTCAAAAATACCCATATTAACTTCTTAATACCCATATTGTAACTTTCTAATACTTATCCATTAAAATTGTTTCAACTGTCTTCGTAACTAACAAAACTCAAATTAACTTCTTTTCTTATAAAAAAAATTATTTTAAAATCCAAATGCATATCACTCTAATATAATATTATTTTTATTTAAATAATTTAATTGTAATAAATATAAAATAATTATACAAATTTTAAAAAATAAAAAATAAGGATTGAGTGACAGTATCAGAGGGAAATAAAGGATTTGAGGCAAGTTAGGATCAAGGGCAAAACCAAACATAAATATTTGGATGGACAAAACAAAATTTTCAAGGGATTAAATTATATTTTATAAAGATGTACAAAACTTCATGGATGTTTTTTCAAATTTTTAAAAATTTCTTCCATTGAAAACAAATAAAAACATCACATATAAGGAGTATAAAAAAATTACATATCTTAGGCTACAATAGTTTAAAGAACTACTATATGTTTAGAAGGAGAATTGGACTGTATAAATAGGCCTAAAAAGAGGCCCGCTGATATATACATCCACACAGAAACCATACGTCAAGAACGCTAGGAATAAGGTTAGTGGTCTCAGCAAAAATATCAAGGAAAAGTCATAGGTGTCATAAAGGGCTAGGTTGCCACCTAATGGAATGCTCACTACTAGAGTAAGGACACAAAAAGGTCGGTATCGTAATCATTCTAATTCATTCTTTTCACCATTCCATTTTTTCTCATTCTCATACTCACAAAAGCATTGGAGCATCTTTTCAGATACCCTTCACCTTTATCCTCCAAGCGTTTGTAGAACCATGGAAGCACCTTGAAGAAGAATCCTCAATCAGTCTTAGGAGCTCCAGAGTACGTGAATAGTTTTGGCCTCGTTTGTGGCTCCAGCTCTACCGTTCTTAAGCTACTATTCTTCAACAACCATGCCTTGTACAAGGAGTCAGCGAGCGAGTGAACAACGTCCTAGTAATGAGGGGCAAACTTCGGCACAGGCTACTCCCAATCTTCAAGATATGATTCGTATGATGCACATAATGCAGCAACAGATAACACGTATGGCAGTTGCACAAGAAAATCAATCTTGTAGATCCACAAACCCAGCTAATGAAGACCATTCTGTTGAAACTGCGCAGAATACACAGACAAATGCCTAAATGCATAACAATCTTCTAGAGATCTCTCGCACAACACAAAACAAGACTCCTCAGGCTAAATGAAGGGAAGTATGTTCAACAATGTGCAGACATCAAGTCATCCTGGACACCTTTTCTCTAATTTTATTATGTCAATAGCATTGCCAAATAACTTTAGGCCACCGATCTTCTCCGGAACTAATGACCCTCAGGAACATTTGAATTCATTTAATATGCTATGCTTTTAGTCGGAGACTCTAATCCTATTAGATGCGGGGCATTCCCATGTACTCTCACGAAGGCAGGACAGTTATGGTTCTCGTCTTTGGAGCCAAGGTCAATTATTGAATTTAATGAGCTGTCAACAAACTTCCTCAATCATTTCTCTACAAGCAGAGCATACAACAAAACATTAGCAAGTCTCATAAACATAAAGCAGGGAAGAAACGAAACGTTGAAGGAATTCATGGCTTGTTTCAGTAGTGAAGCGATCCAAATCAAAGATTCAAACTCTGCAGTGTCACTGCATGCCATTTTGGCCGATCTCCGACCTAGCCTGTTTGCTGATTCATTAGCAAGAAAACCACCAACTAATATATATATGACCTATGGAGGAGATCAGTAGGCTACATTAATATGAAGAAGGCAGCAGCATCAAGAACGCAGAAGCAACAGGACAACGAAAAGCAGACCAAGCATTCTGTGGACCAAGAACTGAATCGCACTACCATGGAGGAGGAGATGCCTGGCAAGAAGACTTGTCAAGTTGATGGCAGGCCTAAGATACCTAAATATCGGGTACCAAACCAGCGGTTTGACAATCGTATCCCTCTTACAAAAAGAAGGGAAGACATCCTTGAGGAAATCTATAATACTGGCCTTGTATGCTTTCCTACACCACCAAGGGAAAGCCCAAAATGGACAAGTCAAGAGATGTGACCACCATCGATGTTATAGGAATACAATAGAATATTGCATTACCTTGAAAAACAGGATTGAAGAGTTAGTCAAAGCAAGACAGTTGAGCAAGTATGTATATCGCTACTGGGAAAGAAATAGAGAATAGTATAGAGGTAACCGGACAGATAGACAAAGCCCTGAAAATAAGGGGCCAAACAGAAGACGAGCTCGAAGCCCAAAGAGAAGAGCACCTGTCCATCCCCAGCGACATACTGATAACAGATTATGGGAGTGATCAATACTATCGCGGGAGGTTTTGCCAACGGAGGACAATCTAGTTCAACAAGGAAAAAAACTTGAGGACGGCCAAGTACGTCATGGCTATTGGAAAAACTGTGGGGAGAAATTCTACAGAACAACATTTTTCTATCATCACCTTCTCTGACTACAATTTTCAAGAACTGGATCACAATCAAGATGACCCAATGGTCATCTGCATACTACTAGAAAACTTTATAGTGCGCGGAGTCTTAGTTGACCAGGGAAATTCTGCAGACATCTTATTTTGGTCCACTTTTCAAAAATTGCAATTGCCCACTGACTGTTTTAAACTTTTTGTAGGGAACCTTGTGAGATTCTTGGGGGAGCAGGCGATTGTTCATGGATATGTTGAATTGGTGGCTACTTTAGGGTCAGCCCCAGATTAAAAGACGGTACCTGTTAGATTTCCGGTGGTCGAATGCCATACTCCATATAATGTCATTCTAGAATGCCCTTCCTTAAATGCCCTGGGTGCAATTGTTTCCATGCCGCACTTAACTATGAAGTTCAGCATTGGCAACGATAAAGTGGACGTAGTGCATGCCGACCAAGTAGAGGTGTGCCAATGCTACAATGACTATTTGAGGCCGTTTGAACCAAGTGCTCACAGTGCATGTTAGGAAGAAAAAAGACATCGGGAGAACGTTCTAAGTTGGATCCTCGAGACGAATTTCAAGAAGAAAGGCTCCAGCTGCAGGGAGACCTAGTAGAAGTAAGGTTGGGAAGTATGGAAAGTTATAAAACTAAGATAGGCTCGAGGAGTAGATTATTCGATTGTTGAAGGAGAATGCCGATCTTTTTGCTTGTTCCCAAAAGGACATGCCCAAGTTCATATGTCACAGATTGGCTATTGATCCCAAAGCCTAACTAGTAGCCTAGAAGAAAAAGAAGAATTAGTGAAGAGAGGCAAAGAGCAGTAAATGAGGAAACAAAGAGGTTGCTTGAGGCTGGCTTCATTCAAGAGGTTACTTACACAACGCGGTTGGCCAATGTAGTCATGGTCAAGAAAGCAAATAGGAAATGGCGAATGTGTACTGATTTCACAAATCTAAAGAAGGCGTGTCCCAAGGATTCTTATCCTCTACCCAATATTGATCAATTAGTGGACGGAGCATCATGTTGCTAATTCTTAAGCTTTATAGATGCTTACTCTGTTTACAACTAGATTCGTATGCATCCCGATGATGGGGAGAAAACTGCGTTCATTATAGAAAGCGCCAACTACTGTTACAAGGTCATACCATTTGGGCTGCAAAATGCAAGGGTAAATTATCAACGCCTAATGGATAAGTTTAAGAAATAGATGGGCCATAATATTGAAGTATATATTGATGATATGGTGGCTAAGACAGACATAGACGGTGATCATTGTGCCAAGCTGAGGGAGATATTTCAACAGCTAAGAAGGTATAACATGAGGCTCAATCTTGAGAAATGTGCTTTCGGGGTACAAGCAGGGAAATTCCTGCGCTTTCTTTTGATGAACAGGGGATCGAGGCAAACCCAGATAAATAGTGAAGGAGGTGCAACAATTGATAGGGCAAATCACTGCCCTATCGTGGTTTTTATCTTGATCAGCACAGAGAGCTATGCCATTTTTTAAATTTCTCAAGAGTCCTCAATGCTTTCAATGGTTAGAAGACTCTGAGGTGGCATTTCAAGAGTTAAAGAAGTTCTTATCTTCTCCCCCAATCCTTTCAAAGCCTAACCTAGGCAAAAAATTGTTTCCTTTATCCGTTTGTGTCAAACCATGCTGTTAGCTCAGTTTTAATTCGCGAGAATGGAAGAGAGTAGAAGCCCATTTACTTTGTGAATAGAATGTTGCAAGGCCCAGAACTTCGATATCAAAAAATTGAAAAATTCACACTGGCTTTAGTTGTGCAGCGCGGCATTTGAGGCTGAATTTTCAAAGCCACCGAATAGTGGTCAGAACAGATCAACCAATTTGCCAAATCTTAAGAAAGCTCGAGCTAGCTGGAGGAATGATTTCATGATCGGTGGAGCTCTCAGAGTTCGGTATTAATTACCAGCCCAGGGGACCTATCAAATCATAGGTATTGGCAGACTTTGTAGCAGAATCTTTTGGCATTAAATAAGTAGAAGTAGAGCCTTTCAGATGGATGCTTTATGTCAATGGTGTTCAAATCTAAGAAGAAGTGGTGCAGGAGTTATCTTGGAAGGACCCAAAAGTCTTATAATTGAATAGTCTCTTTGATTTAACTTGAAGGCTAGAAATAACCAGGAAGAGTATAAGGCATTAATAGCAGGGTTGGCATTGCCAGGGAAGTCAAAGTGCGAAGGCTAATAGCTGAAAGTGATTCGTAGTTGATCATGAGCCAAGCCAAAGCAGAATATCAAACCAAGGACAAATTATTAAAACAATACCTGGGGAAAGTGAAAAAGTTAATAGAGCACTTTGAAGAATTTGCTATCGAGCATATATCCAGAGACCAAAATTCCAAAGCTAATCTCTTGTCAAAGTTGGCTAATCAGAAAGGGTCAGGGAATAACTGGTCGGTTATACATGAAACAGTGTAGGTACCTAGTGTCAAAGAGGAAAAAGTACATGCCATCAGGGTGAACTCGGATCTTGGCATAATCCAATTATACGATACTTGAAGGACAATGAAATGCTAGGTAACTAGGAAGAAGCTCATAAGTTGAGAAGAAAAGCCAGTCTTTATGTCCTGGTTGGTGATCAGCTGTATAGAAGGGGACTTTCAACTCCCCTTATGAAATGTTTGAATGAAGACTAAGCGCAGTATGCAGTGGCAGAAGTTCAATAGGGTGTTTGCGGGCATCACTTAGGAGGGAGATCATTGGTCGCCAAAGTGCTATATACTATTGGTCGACTTTGAAAGTGAATTGTGCAAACTATGTGAAGAAGTGTGACAAATGTCAGCTCTTCTTCGTTATACACCAAGCCTCACTAGAAGAACTATATATATCACAGTCACCTTGGCCACTCTGTAGGTAGGGAGTTGATCTGCTAGGACCACTTTTGTAAGCCCTGGGATAGCTTGAATTCTTTATTGTGACGATAGATTACTTTACTAAATGGATCGAAATTGAACCTTTAGCTCGAATAACTGTTGAGAAAGTTAGAAAATTCATATGGAAGAAGAATATTATTTGTAGGTATGGTTTACCATAGGCCTTAGTGTTTGATAATGAGATACAATTTGTGGCAAAAAGTTCAGGGAATTTTGTAGGGAGTTGGGCATTAAACAAGCGTTCACATCAATGGAACAGTCGTGAACAAATGTGCAGGTTGAGGCAGCAAATAAGGTGATAATGAATGGATTGAAGAAGACACTGGATTAGGGAAAAGAAAGATGGCCAGAAGATCTCCCAAGCGTTCTCTAGGCGTATTATACCACTCCATAATTTTCAACTTAAGAGACTCCATTCCGGTTGACATATGGAGCCAAGACTCTCATACTGGTAGAAGTTAGAGAACCAAGCCTGCAAAGAGAAACTTTCCAAGAGACTGTCAATGATGAACAAAGAAGATTGAACTTGACTTGAGCGATAAGGTCAACGAATTGGCCCACATTTGTGAGGTCACAACTAAACAATGGGTAACCTGATAATACAACTCCAAGGTAATTCTTAGACAGTTCAAACCGGGTAATTTGGCGTTACGCAAAGCTGACATTGGAGGGTGATCTCATGGCAAGGGAAAATTGAGACCAAACTAGGAAGGCCTATACCGAGTCTTGGCCAAAACAATGAAAGGGGCCTATAAGCTGGCAGAGTTATCCCCAGTATTATTCCCATGACATGAAATGCTACAAACTTAAGGAGATATTACAGCTAAATTTATTCTTGATTCCTATTGTACTATTAATGAATTCCACATGGGTTAAGGACTCTTCTTTCCTTCGCTAAGTTTTTATCCATAGGATTTTTCTTAGCAAAGATTTTAATAAGGCTTGGATCTATATGGATTAAATGTTGGTTAAGCAGCTAATGTCTTTTACAAAGAATTGTATAAACTTCTAAATATTATGACTTGTCTTCTTTTTGCAGTAAAAATGATGACAGTATCTCCTAGCAGTGCAAGAGTGGCCAAGGGTCCAAGACCCCTAACTCAATGCCTCAATGGCACTGCCACCTCAATGGCCGGCCAAGGGTCTAAGTCCCCCTAACGTAACATCCTAACGTAATGAGAATCCTAATGACTGCCCTAAGACCCATGACTTGTGCAAACAAGAAGGGAATACATCAAATAGAGATTGAAGCCTAACAGATAAGAGTTCCATAATGCAAAAACTATAAAAAAATAAGTTCACAATACAAGCCCAAATGATAATCATTAACAACTGTCTAGAGTTATCAAAGAAAAAACTAGGAAATCAAGAAAAATGAAAAAGAAAATTTAAATCCAGAGTTACAAATTCCATAACTGGTGACATATCTCAGTCTTCTTGTTAAGCATCGTCATTATCAGGGTGATCCTCCCCAAATTGGTCTTCTACATTAGCTTCCTCCACATACTCCTCTCACACGAGTTGCTTATCAATTATCACCTTCAAAAGACCAACATCACTGTAGTCATTGTCAGGGTAAAGAAACCCCACCTATGCCAAAGCTGCCCAAAAATCGACTAGATACTGTTTGCCATATAGTTCTTGCAAGTCAGAAATGGCCTTCTCACTCTCCTTCACTTTCCCAAGTAACTCCTTTTCCTTTTCCAGGACAGTCTTTTGATTATTTTGTGCTTCTTCTAGCTTTTCCTCCAATGACAAAACATTTTTCTTGGCATCCTTAGCGTGGTAAGGGACGGACGAGAGCTTAGCAACCTCTGACTCTAAAGAAGAACTCACAGTAATTTTGGTCCTACGTCTAGAGTATGGATGGACTTTTTATATTGCTTTAGTTCTTGATTGCACATCTCTGTCAAAGAGTTTAAAGCCTTAGTACACTTCGCCTTGGCATTATTTAGGCAACACTCTAGCTCTCGGAAGGCCAATTGGCTAGCCCAAGCCTTAGCCATTATTTTCAGCCCCTTGGCCTCCATCCATAAATGAAGACCTTCATTTTTAATGTTTCGATAATGAGATTGATCGTTGGGGGGTAGGAGATGGCAGCCCACGAACTCAGCTGTGGGATACCTGTTGTCATTCAACAACATTAATTCATCAAAACTCTTTGAAGAAGAGAAAGGGCCCAGCTCATTGTCTTTCCCTTGTCCCTCGTCGGTCTGTTCCTAGCGCCTTCGTTGAGGAGGACGGTTTGACTGTGTCCCTTCTGAGAAAAGTACGACCTTATTTTCATTTTGATTTGTCTGTCGATCGGTCGGATTGGTTGAGTGTCCTCCATCTTTTGGCTCTTCACCCTCGAGAACATTATGAACCTCAGGGCTCTTCACGAGGACTCTTCTTTTTCTTTCGCATAAGTAAGCTCTTGATGTCAAATCTGTTTAGGGCCACACGATCAGGCATTCAAAAGAGAGTAGCAAAATTAAAACCAGAATGAAAACAACAAAAAATTTGAAAAGTAATAAGCCAAATACCCCGGCAAATACTTACAAAAATAGTGCTTAAGCTCGACATCATCTTTTTCCAATTTTAAGATAGTAAAGCATTTGAGAGGCGATACCTCCTTAAGGATCTCAATGTCAGCCCATTCAGGGTTAGAGAGAATGTTCGGCCCGACGAGCGGAGAAGATCCTGAGCCTTTGACCCAATGGAAAGGGAATTTGGTGAAACTTTTGGAGTATAAAATTTTTTATATACATCTTTTCGGGGAATGTCTCGAAAATACCCTGACTTGAAGTTCTTGTAAGAGCTGTCAAACACTTCCAACAGCTTTTGACCTTTAATCCTTGATAAGGACACCCAGCTATCCTTGTTTTCTTTAGGACAGTGGACCGAAAAATGTAAAAAAAATTATTGAGAGAAGGGACGATTCGAAGGTAACGACAAAGAACCTCAAAAGAACGAATAAAAGCTCACCCATTAGGATGCAATTGGGAAGGGGCTATGCCGAGAGATGAAAGAATACTTATTTGAAAGAAGGTAATGGGGAGACGGAGAGGCAGACAAGAGAAGAAAGTTTCGTACATCATAAAGCCTTCCTGTTTCATGACCGGGCAAGGACCAACACATACACGTTCATCAAGCTGGCAAGCACTAGTCCTATATTGGTCTTCCATACCACTCTGAGAAAGTCTAATCTGATGCTGCAGAGAGCTGATAAACTCAATAAGGTAAAAACCGACTGAATCCTCCTGACTGAATCCTCTTAACTTCGTTAGAGACCTAGTCATATCCTTGTGGGAAAATACTAGCCTGCCAGTTTTAGTTACTGCCCCTGCTCCTGAATCGGCCTCACTAGCCATATGGTCAGCCCGACGCGAAGAACCAACAGCACCTAGTGAGTTAGAAGGGGCAGAGGGAATAGATCTAAAAATATCAGCAAAAAGAGTACCTAAAGTACCCAATGTTTCCAGTTTAGCAATTATCTTTTTCTTGAGCTTTGTTGGCCACCAAGTCAAGACGACCCAAAGATGAAATGTCATCGAGTAAACCCACATTGATAGTTAAGCTATCTCCTCCAACCTTGGACCCTTAGGTCCCAACAAGTGTAAATAGAGCTATCGCTACCGCCCTCACCCTCATTATCAATTCCTATATTCATTTTATGAGAAACCCGACCTAGAAATGAGAGGAAGAAAAGGAAAGGTTACACCCACAACTTATAGGTCGAAGACAGGTTTTATGAAAAAATTGAAAAAGCCAAAAAGAAGGAAGAAGAAGAGAAAAAAGGAAAGCAGAAGATAAGAGGAAATACTTGAGGAAAAGTAGAAGGACAGATAGGATGAACCAAAAATGCAAACAGGAAAGCATGGAGATAGCAAGAAGCAAGAAAGATGATGGAGAAGTTAAAAGAAAAGACCCTGCTGAAGAGCAAAATGCTTTTGAAATGAAATAGTTTTGGGTAATGTAAGTTCAAAAGGCTTTGGATGAATCTAATGGTGGTAAACAAAGGAATTGGAATGATGTCACAGGAAATGATGGGGAGAGAAGGAAATGCGGTGCAGGAAACTAAAAGCTGTCCATAATTAAATTTTGAATATCAAAGACCAATAAGGAATGAACATGTGGAGACACATATAAATGACAAAGCCCAATCGGCCAACAAATTGGTGGGCTTAAACAGAGATAGGCATGAGTCTAATTGACTATATAAATCAGCCAGTCAAACTGGTGGGTTGTGGACTGTACTCCTCGTAGATAGGCCCAAAAAGAGGCCTGTTGATATATACATTCACATGGAAACCCCAAGTCATGAACGCCAGGAATAAGGTTAGTGGTCCTAACAAAAATATCAATGAAAAGTCATGCGTGTTATCAGGGGATACGTTCCCATGTAATGGAATGCCCACTACCAGAGTAAGGTCCTAGTTTAAATAATTTTGATAAGTGGCACACTTATAATGAAACACTTTTTCTCGTTATTTTCTTGACACATGGCACTCAATTAGATAATACTATTCATAAATCTTCAATTCAACATTTTACATTTAATATTTTATTAAATTAATTATTATTGTATATTTAAATTAATTTATTTATGAATACAATGAAATAGCCACTAATTTAGGACCTTAATTGTCACGACTCAAATTGGGGGTCATGACCGATGCATAGGATGGATTATCCAACCTAGCAAGCTTAGCGAAACTAACCATTGTAGAGATCAAATTTACGATTTCTACTAAAAATTCAGCAAAGTCTCTTTTAGAAGTTAGACATTTTAAAAATACAATATCCTTCTTAAATCAACATATCTACATACACATAAATTCCCAACATGCAACGCTTCTACATGATGCGAATAGGGTACATATATATATATATATGTGTGTATGTGTGTGTGTGTATATGTATATATATATATATGTTTCAGACTAGATTTAAAGATTTAGAAATACCTGGAATCCAACAAAGGTGTATGATGATCTGCTGCCTACTCCATTGACCAAGGTGGGAGTATACCTGTAAAAGACACTCTAATGCTCAAGTTAGATGTGGCAACAATATACAAGTATGCGATATAAGGTATATTTACCTGAGGGGGTAGACCCTTTTATATAAGTAAGGTAGCCTTATTTATTTAGAAGAGGATTCCTCCATGATAGCGATAAGCCTCTTTATTAGGCTTTTTTTTTATTTATCTTAATACTTTAGAATTTTATCCCTTGTTAACCTATATGGTTATTTGTATTGATATAATTATTACCCTTATCACCTTTGTGGGGTCCAATAATATTTGTATCAAATAATATATATATATATTTCTTAGGTATTTACATCAATACAACGGAAGTTAGATCCTGCCTATAGGTAAATGGAGCACTTCTAAAGTTTCATACATCGACAAGACATAACAAAATAAACATAATAATGAATAACAATAGGATGTGCCCACATGGTCGAGATGTTGGGTTGTCCAATAACGGGCTCCTAAGTAGCTGGAGAACTTGGACCCAGAGTAGGAATGCTATGTGAAAAATGTTAGAGTAACAAGGTAAGTCACAAGACTCAGTGAGAGACAATATATGGTATAACTAACTAACGAACAAATACAAGCTTAAACATAAATTGTCTTTGTATATGAAACTTGAAATTAATATAACTTCTCAAGCGTAGCAAAAAATTTCCAAATTTATAACAAGATATGTTAATAATCTATCAATATAGATATCGAACATTTCGAACTAAATTGCATGAATATCTAAAATTTTTTCCAAGTCAACAAGAAGGGAAGTCTCAAATCCAAACTGATATATGCCCACCCATTTGGGACCTAAACAAAAGTGACCATGTGAATCCATGATAGGCTAATGCCACTCCTATTAGCTAAGGTGACAAGACTGAGCTCGTTGGCCTTACGCGTCGGGCTAGCACCACCCTTACTAGTTAGGGTATCAAGACCTAGTACAGCAAGACTAACACCTACTACTGTCAGCTGCAGTGTTTGTCAAAGTTTTCTTCCAACAAATCATACATTTGATAATCCATGTATACAAATTATTTTTTAAAATACTCCTTATCAAGAAGATTTCCAAAAGTTCTTGTCCCAAGAATTTTCCATACATAATGAGTTTCCGAAGTAGTTCTCATGAACATACTTACATAAGCTGGTTAAAAATATCATAATGACATGGCAATTGATATTTCTAAACTTTTAGGTGTTTAACATTGGAAATTGACATATTGAAATATATTCAAGGCTGAAAAATAAGTTATAAAGTATATTTTCTACTCACAACACTAGTCAAACCAAAAGGGTCCAAGTCCACAATGCCGCGACACCACCAAAAGCGATGGGACGACCTTCTAAGGAATTTATAATCACAAACAAGGTTTCCACACCAAGAATCATGAGTTAGAACCTTAGGAAAACCAAATCTAACTTCTATTTAAGAAAGCCCCAAATCAAACCCTAAGTTCTAACACTAAGTGTCAAATCCAAATATCCATTGCGAAATTTAACTAAATATACGAAATAGGTGTTGTGAGCCTTAGGATTTACCTTTAGTCAAGAAAATGGAAATGAGTGAGTAGGTAGCTTGAGTCTCTCCTAAACTGCAGTTACAACATCTAAAAATGAAACTCTGATGCTAAAATCTTATAGAAGAATGGGTCACCTATGTTGACGATAGAGAAGATGGACCGGGTCACGAAGAATAGACGATGTCGACCAAGGAGGGAGAGCTTTGAAGATTCTAGAGTGGGGGAAGGAGCGTCGACAGTTATGATGGTGTTAAGGAAGGTTCTATCAATTAAGTGGGGAGGGGGAAATAAGTGGCTTACTTAATGCTCCACTTATTTATTTTACTTTCCATTAACATTAAAACATAAATGTAAATAAGAAAATACCCCCATTTGAATTCAAATAAAATATCAAAAAAATTAAAATCCTTAAGAATAAAAAGTCAAGACTCAAGTTCTAGATTAATTTTACTAAAATATCCACTTTTTAAACTTTTTGTCTCCAAAACGAATGGGTTATTGGTCCCTAAAAATTCATTAAAAATTAGTCTTCAATTCTTTGACATTAAAGATCAATTACTGGAAGTTTTAGTTTTAAGAAAATACATATTTTATATTACCTCCAAATAGGTACCTTCTCCAGACTTAGAAACATTTGTAGGATCCAAAACGACAAGCAGTCACTAATTATATCTAAATGGCTTAGAATATATCTTTAACAAGGTGAGTTTAATTGGGTGAAACTCATAATTGAAATAAAGTGGCTCACAAGGTCATTCCTAAAAGCTCAAACAACTCAAGAAACCACGTTTAGCCACAAAAATTCCTATTTGAGGCTAAGATATTACATTCTTTCCCCTTAAGAAATTCGGTCCTCGAATTTCAAGAAAAGTTCCTACCTCAAATATCAAACAAATGGGGGTATTTTGCATGCATAGTCTCCTCGGCCTCCCAAGTATTTTCTTCCTTGAGTGATTGCTCCATAACACTTTCACTGAGGTTATCTCTTTAGAATTGAGTTTCTTTATCTGTCGGTCAACTATAGTTATTGGTTCCTCCTTGTAAGACAGGTTCTCATCAAACTTGACAACTTGTGGTGTAAGCACATGAGAAGGATTCGGCAAGTATTTCCGTAGCATGGAGAGATGACATATGAGTTGTATTGCTGCCAATTCAGGTGGGAGTGCTAAACGGTATGCCATTGCACCAATTCGCTCAAGAATTTGAAATGAACCAATATACCAAGGACTTAATTTTCCTTTCTTTTTGAATCTCATTACACACTTTATCGGAGAGACCTGAAGGAACATGATCACTGACTGTAAACTTCAAGTCTCAACGTATATGATCAACATATGCTTTTTGCCTACTTTGGGAAGCTAGTAATCTTTCTTAATCAAGTGAACCTTGTCCAAGGAATCTTGTACCAAGTTTGGTCCTAAAAGTTTTGCCTCACCAACTTCAAACCATCAAATTGGAGATCTACATCGCCTCCTATACAATGCCTCAAAAGGCATTGTTTGTATACAAGCTTGATAACTATTTTTGTATGCAAACCCCACTAAGGGAAAATAATGGCTCCAATTTCTCCCAAAGTCCAATACACATGAATGCAACATATTCTCCAAGATCTGAATTGTCCTCTCATATTGCCCATCTATCTGAGGATGAAAAGCTATACTAAGATCCCAGCGAGTACCTAAAGTGTCTTGAAAAGCTCTCCAAAATCGAGAGGAAATTGTGGTCCACGGTCCGAGATGATAGACACGGGAAATCATGCAATCGAGCAATCTCATCCAAGTATAGTTGGACATATTGAGATACACCATAGGTAGTGTTCACAGGAAGAAAATGTGCTGATTCTATTAATCGGTCATTAATCACCCAAATAGGATTAAAACCTTTCAAAGTGCGAGGCAACCCTGTCATAAAGTCCATAGTAATCCTTTTCCACCTCCACTCAGGTATTTCAATCCATTGATGTAATCTAGCCGGCCTTTGATGTTCGACTTTAACTTGTTGACAAACTAAGCATTGGGAAATGAAATCGGCTATGTCCTTTCTCATGCCTTCCTACCAAAATAACAGCTTCAAATCTTAACACATCTTCGTCGAATCGAGGTGAATGGTATATTTAGAATTATGGGCTTCTTACAAATTTCATGTAGACACAAATTAAGAAAAATTAAAATGGATTTAATTTTGACCCATTATCAATATAAAGGTTTTTTTTACTGTATCATCTAATCATATATTATTAAATACTTGACTTTTTAAGTAATTATTAAATTAGTCAAAACTTTATTAATGATTTGGTAGATCATGACTGGATAATAGTGTAAAACTTTAGATAGTGAATTAAAATTAAACTCAATTAAAATTGATCAATCAGATTTAATCTACACAAATTACCCATTGTGTAATAATTTGGGAAACAAATCTATTATCTATTATAATAATTAAAAGTAAGCGTTTGTCCTAAAAAAATTTTTCCCGTTCATGCAGTCTATTTTTTCTGCTTATGCATTTATTTCCTACAAATTTCATGTAACACAAATTAAGGAAAATTAAAATTGATTATTTAATTTCAAATACTTTTATTTTTTTCTTCATTTTGGTAATCATCTACCATTAGATTAAAATAAAATTAATGGTAATATGTTGGTTTAAGAGTAAAAACTCTTATACTTATGTAAATTGATTCCTCTGAATATATATATATATATATATAATGTATATATGTGTGTGTGTGTATGTGTGTGTATATGGTGCCTTCAATGATGCAACACCGAATTAGCATTGCACCAATGCAATGCCAACGTGCACCAATCAAGTGATGACATGCATTTTCATGCACAGAATCTGCGTCCACGTGGCATGGTGCATCTGATGATGGGTTGTAAGTTAACCAGTTTGAAAAAATTACAATATGACCTAGCACTTTTTTCTTTTTTAATTTTGTACCTCTCTTTTGTTACATCTATTGATTTGTATTTTATTGTCTCATTTACCACTTTCAAGTTTAATAAATAAGAAACAGTAACTTCCTCATGAAAACTAGTGCCGATGAGATTTATAATGGAAATCTTCATCTTGAACTTCATCTTTGTCCTTCCTCAATCAAATGTTTATCTTGCCTTACTCCTTTTACTTTATCCCTCCATTCCTTCCATTTCGTTTAGTGATGGCTTTTGTAGTCCTTGGCTTGTGCTCATGTTGGACTTCGTCTTTCTCCTTCCTTTTCTAATATTCATCTTGCCTTGATCTTTCTTCTTTGTTCGTCCATTCCTTCCATTTTGCTTGGTGATGGCGTCGGTAGTCTGTGGCTTATGCTCATGCCTTGGTTCGACTATTCCATGGGATGATGACTTCATCATTCCATGGCTTATGCACATGGGTCCTTCCATGACTTTTGCTTATGCTTTTTGTAACACCTACCTGTGTGGTACAGTATAACGTACTAATACTTAATTTGTATTGATAAATTATAGGCGAGTGAATTTAAACTTTAAATTCATTTATTTAAACTAATTTTAAATTTACTAAAATAATTGATTACGTGACTAAATAATTACATATCTATTAAAATATTGAAATAGAAATAATTATTTCAAATTACGTACTGATGTGACTACTTAAATTATTAAACTTAAAATGTGACATTAAGATTATGTGACTAAAATAAAAAGATGTTTATTATTAATTTAAAACAAATGGTTATGTAATCACATTATTTAAATAAAATTTCTTTTTATTAATTTTGATTACATGGCTAGTATAATAATAATAAAATAAACTATCGATTACGTGATTATATTATTTAATTTAATTTCCTTCTTCTTTTAATTACGTTCATTGAATTTTTAATTAACTTGGAATAGCTCACTATTTTATCATGTTGTATCTCTAGATATATTTTACTAAGTGAAATAATTAAACCACATATTAATGTACTTACACATACAATTTATTGTCAACTAATATCCATAATCAAATATTTATACATAACAATATAGCAAAAGAAATGTATCATCACTACTAAAATATAAATATCATTTTCAGAGGCACTTAATTCACTTTCACTTCAACTTTTACAATAGTACATATCTATACTTGGTTCTTGGATACTTTGGAAACTCGACATTTACAGGAGTGAGAATTCTACATTCTCAGTAGAGTTTTAAACCATATAAAAAAATAGTTAAAAAATTATGGTGCTTCCAACTGTACATCATACAGAAAACTATTTCATGGTTAATGTTAATCATTAGAATATGGATAATTCATAACAATACATCTTGTATTAGGCTTGCTAATAGTCACTTAACTAAGTTTAGGCTTTCTACCTTATCTTAGCAAGCACTATACTTCTTATCAATTAGATGCTCACATGTCTTAATAATATAGGGCTTTAACCTTCTTTAAATCATCTTTACTTACATGGTCTCATATCTTGGGACATAGCCCCCATAACTTTTATCATTAATAGCCATTATCAGAAGTGAGAGCTCTCTCTTGACATAGGGCGTCACATAGCATAAGTGGCTATACCACACCCTTTTGGTAGATTTCTCTCAACATATCCACACTCTTAGTGGACTATATCTGCAAAGTGGACCTTAGACACATGTAAGACTTTCATTGATCACGTGCCTTTGGATCATCTCCATGATGTTTTCTTTATTATTTCTTTTCTAATTTTTGCAGATCACCTCTTTTTTATTTTTCTTTTCTTGATGATAATTTCCATGCTTAGAATATTTCTTCCACTTTACTTACAGTAAGCATGCTATTGATACAAGTGTGATTTCAAGACACTTACATATTCATAGGTCATTCATCAAACATAATGCCTTACTATCATAATTTCATTTAATGGCTACACATTATTGACTTACTTTCATTGGCCACGTATCATCAAGCTCAAGATTTTAATATCATAATTTCATTCAATGGTCGTACATCATTGAGATAAATGCTTAAAATTATAACTCACCTTGAAATCACGACTTGAGTTATACTTAGACAAGAAAGAGTATGTAAATCATTATCCCACATTTTAGGCTCCAAATGGTTGTTCTTACTTTCTAAAGGCTAAGCACTCATTAAACCTTCCAAACCTTAAATATAAAGTCATCTTATACCTTAATGTCTACTAATCCAAGAAAGGACATTAGCCTAACATTCTAAACTATCAATTTAAATGTGTAGTCTTCTAAGGTCACACTTACCCTCAACCATTTCAAATCACTCTAATTCTCATCCAAGCTAAGTTTACTTAACAATTCTATAGAAAAAACCATCACTAACACTAAATGCCCTAGTATGGCTGAAACCCACCACCTTGATACATCCTAGATTTTTATTAAATCTTTCTACTTAAAATACATTAAGATGGCACTAGTGCACACAAGTCTCACTCAATCCTAAATAACTCATCTATAATTCTTCTTGAACACAATATGGCTATGCACACACTTAAGGGGCATCATGGTTTTCTTTTCACATCTTCACTCTAAATATCTCAAGATGACATTAAAATATCCAAAAGTTCACTCACACCTAATTAAATCATATTAATACTCATGCAAACCCAACATGGCCGTGAGTATAAATAGGGTGCTTCTAGTTATTTTCAAATCATTTACATGTAGTTTCATCAAGGTTAACAACAAGATACCTTGAGAGCTTCATGAGCACATGAGAACTCAAATAGTTTCTCCTAGAGAACAACATAGTCAAACTCACTATCTTAGAGTCTCATGAAATTTTTTTATTCAACCTTTACACTTAAAATATACCAAGGCCCACTAAAACCTCCAAATCTACTTAAAAATCAAATCAATCACACAAGACCTTCTTAGAACCTAATAAGGTTGTGTACCTTATAATGTGCATCAATTCATTTTTAAGTTATTTACATATAGTTTTTGCCTAGATCACCCTTAAAATTTCTCTAAGGAAGTCATAAACATAAAATTAATCACTTAATTTCTCTTGGAACCCCTAGGGCCGTACACATTCATACGGTGATCTATGTTTCGCTTCAAGCTATTCAAGCATAGAAAATCATATATAGATATCAACATATCATAAGCACATCACAACAATAGATTCTTCACAAGATTTAAGTCAAGACAAGAAACTACTAACATAAACCCTAGGCAAATGTCATAGAGAAAGTAAGCAACCCATATCAAAATCATGCTTGAAATCAACACAAGGTTGGCTAATCTTGTTATAACCTATCCATATCCAAGCATAGAATCCATATAGAACAAGTTTCCATGCATTTAAAAGAACATTCACCATAGAAACACACCATGAAACTATAGATTTTAAAGATGCAAAAGCTTGAGTTTAAACCCCTACCTCTTGTAGATCAAGTTTCCTAATTGGCTTGAGCTACTTTTACCCTTTTTTCTTCTTTTTTCTTTCTCTTTTCTCCTTCTCCTTCTCTTGGCTGTGAGCCCTCCACTCTTCTTTCCCTTTCTTTTTCTTTCTTTTCCTTTCTTCTTTATTCCTTCTTGGCCATACACCTTAGGTTGGATTAGGGATTATTAGTTTTGTCTATTTTAATTTATGTTTCTTGTCTTTATTAGGCAACCAATAAGAAGCCTTGCTTTTTTTTGGTTCCTATTTGTGTTCATAATGGCATTTAGTTAGGATAGAACTAGGTTGGTTAGATTTGAACCAAATAACGGTAGCTAGATGAGTTTGGTTTGGTTTCTCTAACCAAGTAAAGATTATTTTTTCTAACCAATCATGTGCTTCCAAGTATCAGGCCTCATTGGCCAAGTTTCTTGCCAATCACATGCTGCTAAGTGTCAAGATATCATTGGCCAAGCTTCTAGCCAATCACACAGTTCCACTTGTCACCATCTTATTAGCTGATCCTTAGTCAATCACATGCTTCCAAGTGTCAAAACATCATTGGCCAAAATTCTAGCCAATCACATGCTTCCAAATGTCACAACCTTATTGGCTAATTTTTGACCAATAGCATGCTTACCAAGGTCACAACCTCATTGGCTAATTTTCTAGCCAATCATAGGCCTTCAGGTGTCAACATCTCATTGGCCCATTCTCCTCTAATGACATGCTTCCACATGTCACAAGCTAATTGGTCCATCCTAAGCTAATAGAATTCTTACAAGTGGCACTATCTCATTGGCTCATTTTACAAGAGTTACTTTTCTATTAATTTTGTTATGCTATTATCATCTAATCCAATTATAAAATGACTAGAAATAAATTAGTAGACTAAATGATCAATTTAGCTAATTACTAATCCTTAACTTTTCACTGGACAAAAATACTCCTGTTCACTGATCCAAAATTATTAAATTATCACTGTTTAGTTTTTACTATTCCATTGGGTATTTCAACTTATACTTAGTTCTCCTAGGTAGTTTTTAGTGCTCTTTTTAATTTAAGTAGTTACATTTTAATAATAAAAATTAAATAAAGTGAAAAATAACAATAATTGTTATATTAACTATTAGGGTAATTAGGGCTATGTATTTTGTTTTAAATTAGGAGCAGATGTTACACTTCATCCAGGTTTTACTGAAACTTTTTAATGACTAATAAGCTATTGCTTTTAGGGTCCTTTAAAGTTTAAACACACAAACCAAATGAAGGTTTTACTCTCATTCTTCTCTCAAACATTAGCTCCACTTAGACCGTTGTTCATTTGAATGATTAAATGGTGATTTTATTGAAACTTTTTTATGAGAAAGATCCTTAATCTTCGTTCTCGATGTCTTGATTAAAGAGTTTGAAACAAGTGATCAATTTTTTTTTAATTTGATCCATATAACTATAATGTATTAAATGAAGGCTTTAATTAAACTTTTTCATGAGAAAGAATTTTTATTTGTGTTTCTTTTTTTTTTCTTTTTCAGGTTTTACCCAAACTTTTTCACCCACACTATTAGCCTTGAGGGAATCTTAACCCCACATAAAAACCCTTTGCTTGGATGAAAGGATAGAAAATGAGAGAAGATAGTATATTTTAAAATGTGAAATTGAGAGAAAACTTAAGGAGAAAATTTTGAAATTTGTGTATACCATTTTTTTCTTCTCTATGATTTTGTCTCCATTTAAAAGGAGAAAATTTCAAATTTTGATTTTTTTTACAGTCTATTTCTTTTCTCCCAATCTAAAAGATCGTTCATAGTTCATCTTCGTGTTCATGGCTGAAGTTAAAGGTTTGACATTTTTTTCATTCCTTCTACGATAGAAAGCTAAGAAGGTTTAGTTCTAAAACCTGTTTCAAACATTGGCTTTCTTTAGAAGGTTGTTCAAGTTAGTGATTCAATCATGGTTGGATATGTTCAAACTTTATCATGGAAAAGATCTTTAATATTGGTTTTGGATGTGTCAATATTACATTTTGGAAGACTTTGAAGTAAGTGAAATTGTTTTTTATTTTAGATGAAGTTACAACTTATATTTTTTCATGAGAAAAAGTCATCATTTTTGTGCTTGATTCTTTTTTTCTAGTTTCACCCAAACTCTCATGAAATTTCTTTCAAAAAGATTGTCAATAGTTCATTTTCGTGTTCATACCTGAACTTTTAGGTTTGACATTTTTTTTCATTGCTTTTACGACAGAAAGTAAAGGAATGTTTAGTTTTGAAACTTGTCTCAAACATTGGCTTTCTTTAGAAGGTTGTTGAAGTTAGTAATTTAATGGTATTTCATATGTTCAAACTTTGTCATGGAAAAGATCTTTAATTTTGTATTGTATGTCTCAATATTACATTTTTGAAGACTTTGAAGCAAGTGAATTTTTTTAAATTTTAGATTAAGTTAAAACTTATACTTTTTCATGAGAAAAATTCATCATTTTTGTGTTTGATTTATTAGCCTTGCTGGAACTCTTTACCCCAGACAGAAACCCTTTTCCTTGGTTGATATAGAATATGAGGGAAGATAGAATATTTTCAAAATCGACATGAAGGGTAAAGTTGATATGAAAATTTTGAGTTTTTTGATATATACCACTTGAATGTAACTTCTTTGTTAAGTTTGTTTTTCTAAAATATATTCAAATATTCTCGTTGAAACAAATCATGTGAGCTTGATTTGTACATGTTTCTGGTGGTGTCCCTTTATAGATAGCCAACGAATACCCTAGTTTGGATTTTGGCTTTTGTGGATTAGCCAATATGCATATTTTTATAAGTTTTTTATTGTCTTACGTAAAACTTAAAAGTGCATATTTCAGTAGTTATATTTAAATGTTCTAACTGGTTGACGTAACTCCTATTGTGAAGTTCAATAAGCTTTGACTTCTTTACTATGCTATGTTATTTTGTTGCATCTATATTTCTATCCATTTTATGTATTTTACGTACGTTATCATGAAAATTATGATGAGGAAGAAGATTTATCCCTTAAAGTAATTGAAGCAAACATCCTAAACAAAGGTTTAGCTTTGAGCTAGTCTGATATATTTTCAATTGTATTATCTTTTTCATTTTTGCATTTAGTTTTGCCTAATGCTAAAACTTTTTTAACGAGGAAGAAGGTAGAACCAGGTAGAAGAAACTTGAAATTGCCATCCAAGTAAGGCATATAAGTTGAAGTTTGCAGTCGTAAATTTTATTGATTAAAGTGTATTTGTAACCTATAAAGTGTTATTTGTAATGTTGTGGAATAGATAAGCAAACGACCAAGGCTTGCATTTATGGCCTTTTTAGTTAGTAAGTATAAAGGCTCATGGACCAAAAAGCAAAAATAAATTGGGTCTAAAATTTGGGCAAATTTATTGCAAAGGGTGGGTCGTTACTCGGTCTATTGGACATCACTTTTAGTTCGGTTTGTTAGACTTAGCTTAATTTGATAACAAAAAAGTAAAATATTCAGGGTTGACCTAGGAATCTGTATGCAGGGGGCTAATCTAGGAGCCCTACTTGGCCCAACACTCTCCTCCAACCCCAAAATGCATCATTGTCGAATCTTTTGAGTATGGAAGGTTTTGGCAATAGTAAATAATTTCTTGAGTCAAATGACTAATTCATATTATTTACTTGAAATCTTGAAATTTTTGACGTAACTAACAAATGACCCTAGAAAAAAACTACTTAACTAATAATTTTATAAGATGCCTGCTTGTAATAGAAACTCGAGTGTTTGATTTAAACATTGCACAAACCATTATATACAAATAAGTACATCATATTATAAACTTTAATAATTGAATGGTATGTTTAACTCAAATGAGTATGAAGTTAATCGTAGCTTCACATCAATCTATCTTTATTAATGTTTGTTTTTCTACATATCATTAATTAAATGGTATCTTCATTAGGTGGATTAATTAGGACAGGGAAATTACTATGTATTGGTTTGCTCTAAGGCACTTAATAGGAAGAATTGAATTTTTATGACAAATATTCTCAAGGAGTAAGAGTAGTAAATAATATGGATGAAATATTAGAAGGAAGAAGATACTGTGAAGGTAACAAATTATCATTTTTGGGATATGTGATGTATTATTTTCGTAATTAATAAAGTTATCCAGGTAATGAATACATGTTTATCTAATGCGCAACGTGAAATTGATTGTTTTGTTTTGAGCATACATGTTTGACAAAAATAGGTGCATTACAATTATTAAAAGAAAAAAAGTGTTTCCAATCATTGGATAAATATATTTGATTGGGTCAAATTGACTTGCTTGTCTTGTAATAAAAATGACACAAATCATATCTCACTTATTCCAATTACGTTAACTCATGCATTGAAGAAATAAATTTGATTGGGTCAACTTGACTTGCTTGTCTTGTACTCAAAATGACACAAATCTTATCTCAAGTATTTCAATGACATGAAACAATTTTGAATATAAGTTGATGTCATGTGTAAGCATTTTGATTACAGCAACTCATCTCCCAATACAACATATGTGATTTATTCTTTGACAAGATAGGATAACCTTACACTTCCCATCATATAACGTGCAAATATTAAAATATTTGATTAGATAGGACCACATATTTCTCAAGGCAGCATATGTGGTCTATTGTGAAACATGTAGATTGGAAGTTGTTTGACAAACATAGGACAACTTTACACTTCCCATCATGTCACATGCAAATATTAAATTATTTGATTAGATAGGATCACACTTCTCAAGGCAGCACATTTGATTTATTGTAAAACATGTAGATTTCAACTTACTTGATAAGATAGGACAACTATACACTTACCAAGGCAACACATGTAATTTATCATCAAATGTGTTGAATTTAAACTATTTGATTAGATAGAAGTACTACACACTTTCCCAATCAGCACTGTTGCATATGTTTGGATGATCTTATTTTATAGTCAAAATAGTTTATAAAGGTAATATTTCCAAGAAAGTATCTGAAAAAGCCGAGCATTTTTTTTAAATTAAGTTATTCCTAAGGATGGTGGAGCATGTAAAATGTAAAGTACTTGACTAGATAAATTATTTTGAAAAATCTATTAATGTAATAAGACAAATAGTTTATTCAGTACACATGCACAAGCAAGTACATTTAAAAAGAATTGTTTATGATAGTTAAACAGGTACATGTACATTGAATGGCTGAAATGTGCATTGATTGGGACATTTTTTGAACAGAGAGGGTATTCTATTATGCATTTTTTTTTATCTTAGCAGTGGAAAACACAAAAGTGAACATATCATCTTGTTTCTTCCTTCAATTACTAACTTCCAAACACTCTTAGTCTAATCCCACAATCATTGTTTCAATTCTTTCAGTGTTCTGTCAAATAAAAAGGGAGAACTTCTGTTTGTCAAAGAGGTTAGTTCGAAATGGCTATCTCTTTCAATAGGATGAATGTAGATATATCTAATGCATGATTTTATTGTAGGTGTTTGGGGATTGCATTCAATAATGAAATGTTAAATGGCTGTTCTGTTAATGTTGAAGAATCTTCTACAAAAAGATTTAGTGAATTGACTGCAGACGACATTGTTGCTCTTAAGTATAAAGATTGCGATGAGGCTTACTAGTGGTATTTGAGATATGTAAAATATGTAGGATTTAGTGTATGTAAGCACAACTAGGACGCAATGCTGAAGATGAAATAACATGTAGGCAATATGTTTGCTGTCAGGAAGGAAAGCACGAGAGAAGACATTTTAATTAAATTAATAAAAGAGACAAGAGAAACCATTGACCTATACAAAATGATCAGCTCGTTTGAGAATATCCCTTGATGCAAATAGAAGCCAGTGGATAGTTTCTAAATTCGAGGCTGGTCAAGACAATTCGAGGCTGGTCACGACCACATACTCACCCTTGCCCAAGTTGTCCATATGATTCCTTGTCATAGATCAATCAATGAGACCAACAAAGCAGAAGTTGAAAGCATGCACTTAAGTAGTGTGCGGACAGTTCACGTCATGAGAGTTATGACCGATCAAGCTAGAGGCTATTCTAGTGTTGGTTTTGTGAAGAAAGACTTGTACAACCATCTAGATAAGGAAAGACAAATTTTGATAGCTAACGGGGATGCTTTTGTCACTTTGTGTTACTTAGAAAGTAAAACAATGAACCACCCAATGATGTGTGTGAAATACACAACCGATGGTGAGAATCGTCTTGAAAATCTCCTCTGGGCAGATGGAATGAGCATTGTTGATTATCAATGCTTCGGAGTAATCATTTGCTTTGATACCATTTATAAGAAGAATAAATACAATAAGCCAATGGTGTGAATCATCATGACATGACCATACTTTTTGATGCAGCCTTACTTGCGAATGAAAAGGTTGAGACATACACTTGGCTGCTTACTACGTTTTTAGTAGCAATGTCACAAAGGAAGCCAAGTGTGGTGATGATTGATGGTGATAGGGCAATGAGAAAAGCAATCAAGGCTATGTTTATGGAGTCCTGCCATCAACTTTGTGCATGGCATTTGGAAAAAAATGCTAACACTAATGTGAAGCAAGTTGCTTTCACAAATGATTTCATGAAATGTATTTATGGAAATTACAATGAAGAAAAATTCAAAGACAAGTGGAATGCTATGGTACATAAGTTTAACCTGGAAGATAATTTGTGGATCACTGAGATGTATAATGTAATACCCATACTACTATAAGCATTACGTTACATAATAAATCATAATCAATTGTTAATAAACTAGAAATTTAATTTATTTAATGATTTAATTTAATCAATTACTTTAAGGATTATGTGTTTATTGCGTAAAAATATTCAATTAAATAATTAATTTATTTAATATAATTAACCGATTACGTGTCTGTATTTAAATATTCTTAAGGGATAAAATTTTGGATTACGTACCTAAATTTTCAAGATTTTATACCAACTAATAAAATTTCTCATCATGCAATAAATACACATTTCTAATGTAATAAAATTCTGATTACCAGATATTCTAATAGATTTAATTTCTTTATTTATTAGATTACGTAACTAATAAATTAACAAATATTCTTAAATTAAATCTTAAATTCTAATCAGCTCATTTATTCTAACTTCATTCATGCACAAAGACATTTAAAAATTTCAATCACACATTAATCTAAAACATAAACGACTAGTTATCATATCTAAAGATTTACTCATACAAGTGCGCTAGTACACATTTATTTATTTGTTTATTACATATTTTACATTCAAAATTGTGTTAATAGTAGATTTCCAGCTGCATGCTAGACTATATACATATCCACATCAAAAGAAACATTTGGCCTCAGTAGGTCATGTAGGAGGGAAATCTTATGTTAACATACTACATAAGCATAAAACTATCAAATGAACCATCTACAAGTGACGTTCTGGACCACCAGAAAGAAACTGTCCTGCTCTAGAGAATAAACAAGATCAACATCTATCACTAGTAGTACAAAAACCCTCATCTTCAATCTGCTGCTGAAGGCTCTGGAAACACCACATATAATAGGGGTGAGAAACAAAATTTCTCAATAGGCATCAAACAACTTTAAAATTAGTAATTAAAACTGTGACATTTCTAACTGTATAATATACAGAAAATAGTTTCATGGTTAGTAAATGATCAAAATATGGATAATCTATAACAATTTACCTCATGACATACTTTCCATTGATTATGTGCTTACAAAAACTTTTATTTTGGACTTGGCCCTCTTTTTTATATTTGCCTACATGGCCCCATAACATAATCATTAACCATAGCCAATGCAATTTTCATAATTGAGAATTTTCCCTTGACATAGGGCTTCTCCTAACATAAGTGGCCATACCACACCCTTTTGGTGGATTCCACTCAACATATCCATAAAGTGGACTATAGACACATGCAGAATTTTTCATTGACCTTTTTCCATGATATTTATTAGAAATTCGTTTCTAATCTTTTCGGATCACTTCTAATACATTTTCTTTACTTTGAGGATCATTTCCAAGCTTTTATTGTCTCTTTCACTTAAATTAAAGTGAGCATGCAATTAACTTGAATGTGAATTTGAGATATTCAATGTTATCAATTCGCTTCTACTAAAGAGTTTAAATCTCAAATCACATAACCTATCTCAAATTCACCATTCACTAATTTTGGACATAAGCATAGGCCAAACTTTTCATAGAGTGTTAATACTTCTTATTCAAAATAAAGTTTACATGACATTCCCTTATACAAATCACTAATAACCCTAAAGCTTGCTATCATGGCCGTGTAATATGCCTAAGGCCTCTGGGGTCTTTATTTCTCATTCTTCATTTGCATTGCATCAAGTGACACTAAAATATCCAATTCACTACAATTCTAAATTGTTTTCATTTTAATCACTCTTAAACAACTCTAGGCCGTGAGTCACATATAGTGTCACTTATAATTTCTTTTGCACATTCTTCACTTGAATCTTATTAAGACAACTTTAAAATGCCTAAAATTCACTAACACCTAGTTAAATCACATGATTCCTCAAACAACTACGAAATGGCCATGAGCTCTAAAGGGGTGCATCAAGTAAGTTTTGTGTCATTTAACTAAAGTTTGATCTAAACCGACATCAGGGTATTATAAGTAGCTCATAATCACTTAGAATTTAAATAATCTCATCAAGAGGTCATTTTGGCCGTGGCCATCAAAGGAGGTTCTAAGACACTTTTTAATTTATCTAAGTATAGTAATCTTATTTCCATTTCTTTTTAACTAGAGTAGCATACAACAAGTGGTTTCCTATACAAATCACAAGATTGCTCCTTAAACCCACATATGGCCGTGAGCCTTATGGAGTGACTATTATCACTTTTATATTCAAATGAACCCAACAAAGCATGAACAAGCATCAACACTTCATGGAAACCTCAAAAACAATAATTCATTAACAAAAAATATCATAAACATAAATAAATCACAAAATCTCCACCTTGAACCCTAGTATGGCCGTGAAACACCAAGGTCTCCAACCCATGATTTTGAGCTATTTTAATAAAAATCAAACATGGTACAAATACAAATCACTTTGTATAACCTAGATCTACACTTAATCATCAAGATTAAGCCAAAGATGAGATTAATCGAGCCAAACCCTAGTTATAACAACATAGGAAAAAATCATTATCTACTTGAAAGTAAGCTTATCAACTTCATAAAACTAGGCTATCTATCATTATCTACTTGAAAGTAAGCTCATCAACTTCATAAAACTAGGTTATCTTGCCATAGATTACCCATAACTAAAAGAACATGGAA